>CM033391.1:15848108-16448108 GCA_019426215.1 Buddleja alternifolia
TGGCTCTTATCTTCGCTATCCAAATTAAAACATTACTTCCAAGACATAGTGTTCGCCTTGGTTTCAAAGGCAAACTCATTAAAGTTTATTTCAAAACCAGTGCTCTCCTCCTCTGATAGACTTGCGGTGGTACCTAATTGCAACATTTGAGATTGTCTATGTTCCCCAAAAGGCTGTGAAGGGCAAGTTCTAGCTGACTTTTTGGCAGATCATCCTATCCCCGCCGAATGGGAGTTATCTGATGATCTACCCGACGAAGATGTTCTACTGGTTGAGTTGCTCCCCCTTGGAAGATGTATTTTGATGGAGCTCTCATAGAAGGAGCTGGCGCTGGAGTAGTGTTTATTACGTCTGATGGAGAAGTGTTACCATACTCCTTCACTCTGACTGAAAACTGCTCAAATAACGTTGCTGAATATCACTCTGATCCTTGGGTTAGAAAGGTTGTCGATATAAACAATTACACCTCAGAGTATTTTGAGACTCCAAATTGGTGATAAATCAATTAGAGGGATCATATGAAGTGAAAAAGCCTGACCTACTTCCATACTTCAACTATGCGAGACGACTTTTGGATGGCTTGGGGATGTGACGATTGAGCATGTGCCGAGGAAAGACATAAACAGGCTGATGCATTAGCAAAACTGGCTTCTACACTCGCCATGCCTGAAAAGAAGCAACGAGTTCCAATATGTAAAAGCTGGGTCATCCCACCAATCTTTGAAGATGAAGATGGCGATGAAGAAGAAATCACATTGTCGAAGTATTTGAAATAGGAAAGGAAGATTGGCGCAACCACTGGTGGATTACTTGAAATACGAAAATTACCTGATGATCCACGCAAGAGAATCGACGTTAGACGTCGAGCCCCGCTTCATCTATTACAAAGACACCCTTTATAGGCGCTCATTTGATGGGGTCTTCTTGCGTTGCTTAAACGATGATGAAGCCATTCAAGCCATGGAAGAAGCTCATTCCGGAGTTTGTGGAGCACACTAATCTGCCCGAAGTTACACTTTCGCATAAAAAGAATGGGCTATTATTGGCTAACATGGTTAAGGACTGCATGGATTTCGCTCAGAGGTGTCAGCTTGTCAATTTCACGCGAATTCATCCACCAACCACTGAGCCACTACACCCTACTGTTGCTTCATGGCCTTTTTGATGCATGGGGATAGATGTCGTCGGACCTATGACAAAGTCATCTGCTGGCACTTGTACATCTTGGCTGCAACTGACTACTTCTCCAAATGGGCTGAAGCGATACCCCTCAAAGAGGTCAAAAAGGAAAAATGTTGCTGATTTCATCCGTATCAACATCATATATCGGTACGGAGTTCCTCGGTATATAGTCACCGATAATGGAAAGCCATTCTCCAATGCTCTGATAGACAAGTTGTGCCAAAAGTTCAATTTCAAACAGAGAAAATCTTCAATGTACAACGCCCCTGCTAATGGCCTAGCTGAAGCCTTTAATAAACTCTCTGCAATTTACTAAAAAAGGTTGTTACAAAATCAAGGCGAGATTGGCATGAAAGGATTGGAGAAGCTTTATGGGCATATAGAACTACATATAGGACTCCGACACAAGCAACTCCTTACTCGTTAGTATATGGAGTAGAAGTCGTAGTCCTCTTGAGCACAATCCCTTCATTGAGGATAGCCATACAAGAAGGACTTACTGAAGATGAAAATGCTCGTTTACGGCTTGAAGAGTTGGAGGCCCTGATGAGAAGAGACTAGAGGCGCAGCAACGACTTGAGTGTTACCAAGCTCGTCTTTCTAGGGCATTCAACAAGAAAGTTCGATCACGCTCCTTTGAAGTTGGTGACTTAGTCCTCGCTGTAAGAAGGCCCATCATTATGACGCATCGAACCGGCAACAAGTTCATATCAAAATGGGATGGTCCGTATGTTGTTAAAGAAGTTTATACCAATGGCGCGTACAAGTTGGTCACCAAAGATGGCTTAAGAGTTGGCCCCATAAATGGGAAATTCTTAAAGCGTTACTATCCATGAGTTTGTACCCTAACCTTTCAAAAAAAAATCAAAAAAAACATAAAAAAAAAAAAAAAAAAATATTGAACTACGTTATGACTTGATCCCTTTTATTAGGGTACATAGGCCTTAGATTACTCTAAGTTCAATCATAAAAAATAAAACTATCATGGTTAACATATAGCCCTTTTCTGAGGGTACGTAGGCAGCTTAGATTCCCTCTAAGTTCGTCATAAAAAATAAAACAATCATGTTTCCCACTAAAGTGATGTATTCATTAAAAATTAGTCGTACAAAAAAAAAAAAGGTCAAGAAAAAATATCTATGTTCTTCAACTCCTCTTGGACAGATGTCAGAGGTGCGTCATCGAAGTACTCAAAATCTTCGCTGCTTCATCACTCAAGGGGGCAGTCTTCTTAAGAGCAACAATCTATCCTTAATACCATGAATATCAACCTCGGCACTTTTAAGAAGTTCTTCCTGGCTCTTTAAGGACGAAGATAATTTCTTCTTGCGACGCTTCAAATCTTTAAGCTCTTTCTCAACGCATGCCAATTCCTCCTTGGTAGATTTGATGTGATCAACCTCTTTGCTTGCTCTAGTCTTGACTTTACCTAGACGGTCCTTGGTATCCCCAAGCTGTTGATCAAGAAGCTCCTTGGATAGCCTTTCTGAAGATGAGGATCTCGCGGCATAATAGGCAGCTGCCTTATAAAACAATGATTGCAATAGTCCGTCAATGTGAGAAACATCTATATCTTTGAAGACCTTCATTGAGTCATAAACAACTTGAACTTCGTCCTTCAAAGATGAGATGTCATCAACTTTGGCTTTTGTGATCTTATCCCGAATAATACGCATAAGCTCTGAACATGAATGCGTTGCTGCTCAAGTACATATTCATCCCCACAAATACTGAAGCCTCAGGAGAAGGTGGTCTCTGTTCAACACTAGCAGGTTTGGATGTCTTTTCTTGACTTTTCTTACATGCTATGGGAGCTACATCCGGTGAATCGGATTCATCTTGAGATTCCTCAGCAGCATTCACATCTAAAATTTCTTTATGTAACTGAAATAAAAAAAAGGGCTACATTAGAGAAATGTTTCGGAAGAATTTCAAATGGAAGAGTAATAAATCAAGAAAAGAAGGAGAAGAAAACTTGTTTGGAAAAATCCAATAATGATAGATTACTCAGAACATCGGCATCGGTATGTCGCAGTGGATTTAGATCTTTCTTTTGTCTCTTCCAGTGTTGGTCCTCGTTGCTACTATGACTATCCTCCAAGTCGCATGAAGAACTTCTCTTTTTACTCCCCTCAAAAGCTTCAGTAGTTGGTACACTACATTCAATAATAAGGGATGGCAGACGAGGATGTAGAGGATTAGGAGTAATGTCTTTAAGCATGCAATCTCCTTCAATGTGTTTTTTGTCTTTAAGTGGGGTTTGCTTTAAACCATTCAAGAACGATATGTTCTCCTCAAGATATGTGCCATGAGTCTTTGCCCACCATTCTTTATAATTCTTTGAAAAGAGCTTCTTAGCATTTGGGGGAATAGAAAGAAGCATCGCCTTAGAAAGGGACTTGGTAAAAGTACACAAGCGCCAATAACGAAGAACCTCATCTGATGTAACTGTTCGGACATCATACTTGATAACACCAGGAACCTCCTGATAGTAGCCAAATTGGCCTCCAAATCTATGTGGACTATAAGGCTCAACAATGGACTTTTCACCCTGTCTCAAAGACAGATAGTGCGAGCGAATGGACATGAAAAGATTCGCCTTAGATTCCCCGTATTCGCCATCATCAATAAACATGAGATCCTTGCTCGTCGTGGTCATTAGGCAAGTCCAAGCAGCAGTCTCTCCCTTATGGATGCGTCGTCAGGCCTCTGTTGGGTCAAAGTATCTTGCACCCCCTTCGCCAGAGAATTTCACCATCTTAGGACCACGCAATTCACGCCCAACTGGGTAGTGAGTCTTGAAGTAATAAGCCAACCAAGCATATACGAAATGGATAGGGAACGAAGTATTCGCTTTAGTTGGTCTCATAGAAGTCGAAACTTCATTCAAACCTTTGTAAATGCTTGCCAAAACAGGGATCGTCAAGCTAACTTGTCGACCACTAGCCATAATTGCAGCCATCTTGAAAGTACTTGGCCGTATAGTGTTAACATCTCTCCCAGGAAGAACAAAGGTACAGAGCCAACAAGCCAAGTGAGCCGCCAAGTAAGTCTCTTCCTTCAAAGTTTCCCTAATGCCGAGTTTGGAAAATATCGCCTCCTCCGTAGTCGACCACTTCTCGTGAACACCTAAATCTCCAAGGGGGTTGTGAGTAGACGCTAGGCGAGTGGACTTCTTCTCCTTACGAATAGGAGTTTGGCTATATTTCACCTTCTTCTTGGACCAAAACCTCACCCATTGGTCAACAGACACTTGGAAATATTGATTCACCTTGGAGCCTCCTAGAAGTAAATGGTAAGCGCGGAATAAGTATTCACATGAGCGAGGGAGAAATATGTGCCCCTTTTCATCAATACCGGTGAGCTCCGTAGCATTAGGGATGACTTCGTCGTAGAAGAGTCCAGTCATGGGAAGACCTGCGAGAGCGTATAAATCCCACAGAGATATCGAAAACTCGCCAATGGAAGTCAGTAATGTATTCGTAGTGGGACACCAAGCCTCGGAGAAGGCTTTCACGATGTTCGTGTTTCGATCATAAGTATACATCGAGGCATACACTGCATCGTAGATCCTGGCAGACAGTAACTTATCTTTGCACAGGCTAAGGATGTCCTCTGTCCACTCCCAGTAGCCTTTGATGTAGTGAAATTCACCAAGGAATTTGATGTCGTCTCCAATCCACTTCACCTTGCCGTCAATGATGTTACGCCCCAGTGTTGGCAAAATAAGTGGCTCATTCGACGGTTGGTGGTGAGAAGATCGTAGACTCCATGCCTTAGTTGTTTTGTTCAAATTAATTTCTTCACACCATTCCACCATGGACAATGAGTTTGTCAAACTTGGCCACCGTTTTGCCTTTCGATCGACAAGAGAAATATGAACCGATAGATGAACACCTTCCTCCATAGGTTGGTTCTCGTTGTCAAGAATTGTCAAGTATTGATCTCCGGAAGGGGACGAAGTATCTTTGAAAAAAAACCATTGTATTACCTGCCAATGTACAACGAAACAAGGTGTTAATGAAAGTTTGCAAAAAAAAAAATAATAATAATAATAAAAAAAAATTCAGCATGCAGTGCACAACTGTGCAAAAGGTTCGCATGCAAAAAAATAAATAATAATAAATAAAAATAAAAATAAAATAATAATAAAAAAAAAATCAACCCGCAGTGCACAACTGTGCAAAAGGTTCGCACTTTTGCAAAATAATAATAATAATAATAATAAAATAAAATAAAAAATAAAATAAAATAAAATAAAAATTCAGCACGCAGTGCGCAACTGTGCAGTTTTCGTGCAAAAGGTTCGCACTTTTGGAGAAAAAAATTGCAATGTTATATGTGAAATCCTAGGAAATGAGAAATCAAAATATGATATACACATAGCTTAGCAAGTTGAAAGAAAAGAAAGAGGGAGAAGAACATAAATTGTTTGTGTGTGTTTCTAACTAGAACTCAAAACCCCATTTTATAGTGTGTTATGAAAAGAAAGATGAGAAATAAGATAAGAAAAGGTGAGGAAATGGGGAAAATTCTTTTTCTTAATAAATTCAAAAGGTTATACAAAGTGAAATTTAAAGCAAAGCACTACATAAATAAAGGGAAAGTTTTATTTTTTTTTAACTAAAGCAAGCAAAATTCTCTTCAAACTCCAATTTTATAGTGTGTTATGAAAAGAAAGATAAGAAATAAGATAAGAAAAGGTGAGGAAATGGGGAAAATTCTTTTTTTTAATAAATTCAAAAGGTCATACAAAGTGAAATTTAAAGCAAAGCACTACATAAATAAAGGGAAAGTTTTATTTTTTTTAACTAAAGCAAGCAAGATTCTCTTCAAACTCCAATTTTATAATGTGTTATGAAAGAAAAATGAGACATAAGATGAGGAAAGTTGAGGAATTAAAGGAAAAGTGGAAAATCCTTTTCTTTGTAAATTCTAAAAGTCATATAAGTGCTACAAGCACTATATAATTAAAGGAAAAGTCTTGCTTTTATAAATAAATAATAATAATAATAAATATATATATATAAAAAAAAATTAACATATTTGTAAAAGTTGGCAGGCCACAAATATTTGATTGTGCAAATGGGCCACCTTTGAGTTGAAATAGTAAAAAAAAAAAAAATCAAGGCCTCTATCCATAAATTCACTTGGGCTACCAAGAAATAGCTATATTTTGGGCCCATATTCAAGACCCACTTGGGCTTTCAAATCAAATTGTACAAAAAAATCAAAATGTCGCGACTTATCCACTCAAGACGCATATTCAAGCATCATTCGTGGATAAGTCTCGAGGGGGCATTTGTAGACAATTAAAATTTGTAGCCAATTAAATGGCGACACGTGTAAATTAATATCAAATAAATTCATTTATTTACATTTAAGGATTTAATAAAATTTTTATTCTTAAATTAAATAATTGAATAATTGATATTTAAATACTTATTGTATTGACCAATTATGAGGTGTCATGTGGCAATTTTAATCATAATTAAATAATGGTGATTATGAAAAGTCTTCCACCTCTACAACTATAAATAGAGGTTCAAATTCAAGGATTCATGAACCAATTCACCAATTCACAAGTGCATTTGAGCAAGAGAAGACAAGAGAAGTTCCCAAATTCTCTCTACAAGTTCTTCAAATTCAAGAAGGCGTTCAAGGCAAACTTCAAGGCGTTCTAAGCAAAATTCATCAAATTATAACGTTTGATTCGAGATTAAGGTGCTAAACCCTCGAATAAATGTTATAGAAGTTCAAATCAAGTTAAAGGAAGATCAAAGCGACGAGTCAACCTTGAAGCTTTCAACTTTCCCAAATCATTTACATCGTTTGATCTGAGATTAAGCTATCGAGCCCTCGCATCAACGTTATAAACATTCAAATCCACATTGGAGAAGATCAAAGAAGTGATTTCTGCTCCAATATTCAAATCAAAGTTCTTGAAGTGAAGAATCAGAGGATAAATAATTAGAGATTTGTATTCATTAAATCGTTTGATTCAATTAAATATATTTTGTACAACATTTCTTGTTTGTTAAATTGCAGACTTAAAATTTGTTGTTTACACTTGTATCCACTCAAAATCCTGAAAGCTCAAACCCCAAGAACATCCTAAGAAGACCACCTAATGCTGTCAGCACCAAAACCCAAAACCCAATCAGTAGCCATCCCCCTGTCACCTCCCCGCGATCTATCCAAAATTTTAACCCAAGTGGGTCCGGGAAAATTGACTCTCTTTCTTTAGGAGCTAAAAGCAAAAATCATAAAAAATCTTCAACATTTAATGTTGGACAAGAAAAAAGTGAAAAAGTACAAGTAATTAATGTTATACAAGACACCATCACTAGAAAAGAAAAAGCAATTAATGCATGCAAAACAAAAGTAAATTTGAATACCTCTAACCCACGTGATCAACCAGCTGGAATTAACAGAAGGTTTGAACCCTCAAATCCTAACTCTCAGACTGAGCCAGCCATTACCACTGTCAGAGAAAACTCCCCTTCTTCAGCCCAAAATAAACCACCCCCATATCCACCTGACCCAATCGAGAATGGGTTACCTCCTAATCGAGGAAGAGATGTGGACTCCGGCGATCACCATCGACTTCGACATGAGATTCCACTTTGTGTGGACTCTAGGCTTTTCGGGAGTTTGTAGGGCTCCTACGATATGGGAAGAGAAGGTGGGATATGGATGCTTTGGGACACAAACAATATTAACGTCCATATTATGGCTGTCGACTCTCAAGCCATTCACGCCATTATCGGACCTCGGCTTGAGGAGGGTTGGATGTGCTCCGAAATCTATGCGCAACCGAATGGTCGTAGAAAAGAGGAGCTTTGGAATAGTCTCAGGCTTATGAGCTCTACTGTGACTTGCCCCTGGATGATTACCGGAGATTTTAATGACATTGCTAGTATTCACGAAAAGAGAGGGGGTTTACTGGCTGATTGGAATCCATGCACTCGTTTTACCGAAGCTATTAATGATTGTAACTTGTTCGACCTGGGATTTGTTGGGCCAAAATTCACTTGGGTTCGAACTAGGTCCGGTATGATTGATGTGCAAGAAAGGCTTGATAGAGTGCTATCAATTTAGGAGTCATATTATACTGAAATATAATTGCGAGGGGGCAAAGTGCTATAGATTATAATAGATGGATGAAAAATGAATTTATGATTTTACATAAATCAAGGGTATTTATGTCCATTAATAAGTCTAGGGGGTGTTTGATGTATTTTAATGTAGTAGAGGGGGGTGTTTGAAGTTTTAGGGGTAGATAGAGGGGAGTGTTTGATGGGGTGTCTATAGTAGAGGGGTGCAAAATGACTTTTGCCCTTGATTAAAGCTAAATTTCAAGAATATTTTTCTTAATATTTGTCTATGAAATTACTATTTGAAACATGAGAAAAGAATTGATTAATCCTTAGCAATGTCAAAATTTTAATATAATTCATATATATATATATTATACGTGTAGCACGTATATTATAATATAAATGGTCATGCTATCATATAATTTGAAAAATTGTGGTAATAAGGACTAAAGCAAGAGTAATTATAAATGTTAGGGATGAATTTGAAATTTTGGCAATATAGTCTTATTTAATAAAGGGCATTTTAGTAATCTTAACAATAACTCACCTTTTTCTTGGCTAAAGTTTTGAAGTTTGAATCTAGCTAGAAGAATGAAAATTGAAAATCTCTAGGACTTGAGGGATGATTTTGACTCTAGACTGAAACCCGAGGGATTGAAATGGATTTTCCCGTTACTTTTGATGAATCAACTCAAATCCTCCACCCCTCTCAAAAGAAATAGGGAATTTATATTGGTATTACACTTGATTGTTATTAAAAAAAAAAAAAGGTATTGCACTCGATTCTTCATTATTTTAATAAATGGATAAGATTTTCCACCGTCTAAATAAGTTTTCTATGAATCTACGGGATGAATTTGGTTATACAAATAGTTTCATTGCTTATTTCTTATTTCTTGTTTTTTTTTTTTTTTTGTGCTGCTAGCATAATATATTTTCTTTGTTATAAAAATAATAGGAGCAAATCAAAAGTTAATATTGTACCAACACATTGTGCATTTTCATACATCTAGAGGAACTAAATTAATAATTAATAGAAATAAGTTCACCACAAGCCTCCGTATCTTATTAGTTTGATATATTATTTCTGGTTACATGCATTTGCTCATCAAACTCAAGTTTTTGTAATTCATTTTGACCTGATAAATTTTCAAATAAAATAAATAAGTATAAGAATAAACATAATTCTAGTGTACTACAAAATTGTATTCTTTAGATAAAAACAATATTGTGTACTTCTAAGTAACGAAGTTGCACTGTCATTAGCATTAAGAAGGACTGAAGAAGAAAAATCATGGGAAAACTATTAAGGGCAAATATATCTTCTCATACTGATTGAGTTTTAATCAATAATCATACATTACAGGTATTTTTGTCCACCAATAAATTAAACAGTAAATGGAGTGTCATATAAGATTGTGGAGTACAATTATAAGTTGTAAAAATGAAATTAAAAAAGTGCATATCTAACCTTAACCAAACCAGCTCGTGAGGAGTCTGATGGACTGAGCTTAGTTAGGACAATTTATCATCCTTTACGCAAGGACTCGGGGTGGATATAGAGTCGAGCCCCAGTTTTTTGGTACTTTGATCGGAGGCTCACGAGCTTGTAAAAAAATAATATTTTATATATTTATTCATTACTATATGATATTATATATATAAATAATAATATATTTAAATATTTATCATAATTGTATTTATATGAAAATTTTGGACAAAATGGTAACATCCACCGTATTCTACTTTTTGATCGATTCGTTTTAAATCATTTATTTACTTTGAATTGTTCAACGGTGACATAAATCAGCATTTCATCATTTGCTGCTACTCATTTTGCCAACAAAAATAATAATAGGGAGTATCGGTATAAATACGTGATAAAGAGGTCATTTCTTTTTCTTTTTTCACTATAATCGAGTGGATCTCTACATTATTATCTTGATCAATTTAGACTTATTAAGTTTCATGAAAAATATGTGACAATATTACATCATCGATGTTAAAAACGTTACTTGAGTTTTAAAAATGTTACATCAACAATGAATATGGAGATGTAGGGATCTTAGACCACAAATTATTACATAAATCTAGGACGCATGTACCCAAAAAACATGTGAGGGAAATTGTAGGGATTATTTGCATCCGACTCTCCTGATGTATTGCGTTTTGGCAAGGATCCCCCTCTCACGTATTAAATTTTGGCATTCATCACCCCTGTGTGTAAAAATTTATGTTTACTACCTTTTTTAACCTTATTTTTTCTTTTCTCTATTTTCCATTTCCTTTTCCTTCTATTGTTTTTCTTATTAAATAGAACAAAACAATGGAAATTAATTTCATGAAAGTTTTTCATCAAAAACAATTCTAATGAATAGCTATTTTTATTTAAATATAGGTATAACTAATAATAAATTAAAGTTATTCTAAATAAACTTAAATATGTATGTTTTCAATTTCTTTTGTGTGGTTCTCAAATTATATTTTTTAATGTATCAAACAAGTTTTAAATAAATTAGTTGCTTTATTTTTTCATAAACTATAAACAATTTTATATCTTTATAGATTTACATCGTTGCTTATTTTAATAAATAAAATATAAAAATTGATAGAGTGATTTTGTTTAAATTTCAAACTCCCATCTATTTCTCTTTTTATTCTTCTTTTTTGTTCCAAGTAATGAGAAGATGAATAGAAATAGAATAAATATAAAAAATAATTAAACATTCATAACGGAAAAAATATTATGATTTAAAATATATAATATGATAGTAAATGAACAATGAGATGCCTAAATTATCGAATAATATGTAATACCTCTTCTTGATAATTCTATATTTTTGTAGAATTATCTAGCCTTTATTGGGTGGTTTGCATGCTTATTTGTCGTTTCGTGTTGGTGATTTCGAGTCTTTTTGCCGCTTTTTCGTTGTTTTTATGTTGAGACGTCTTTAATAGATATTTTAGTTGTTTTGGTGTTTTTTTGTTATGTTTTGGGTGTTTTTTAATAATTCTAGAGTTTTGGGTGTCGCAATTGAATAAAATTGTGTCTTATAGGTTCTCATCGCCATAAATCCACAAGTGAGAGGAGCAAATCGCAAAGAAAGAGGAGACAAACACTTATTAAGGAAAGAAGATAAGGAAGAATCAAGAAAAAAATGGGACATCTAACGTCGTGTCGTGACATGGCAAAAGATGTCATGACACACTCAGAGGCAGCCCATGACATGAAGAAAAATGAACATAGCATGTCGCGACATGGCATTTGATGTCGCGGCGTGAGATCTGCGAGTACCAGTTCCTGGTTTTTTATGCCAGCGACCAAGCTGTACTCTTTTGACTATATCTCCTCAACCAAATCTCCAAATCTCTTGATGCCAGTGGGGTTTTAAAGCTAACAAACGAGGCTTCAACTTTTCTATTGGAGTCGGACTCATTAGAAGCCATTAGATTAGATAAAATTGAGGTCAAAATGGACGGCTGTGATTGGTTAGAAGAAAAAAAGGGAATTTTGGAGATGTAAAAGGATTTGTGAGCTACATAATAAGGGGAGATGTTTTTTGCTAATAAAAGAGAGAAGAAAACCTAGAGAAAACACATTTTGAGCAAAAGGAGTGAATGATTACAAGAATACAAAGGATTCAATCGAAGATCGATATCACTAGCGAAAAGAATATTTCATCTTAAAGATTTATTTCTTTTTCTATTGGTTAGATCTTTCCATGTTCAGTTTGTGGATTGTAGACATGAATTCTCTTAGTTTTTGTGTGTTTTTCTTAACAATCATGAGCTAAATTTGTCGTAGGCACACCTCGGAACTCTAGTTGTTTGGATTTAATGTGAAGTTTATATTTTTAGTTTAATTCTTCATCTCTTTGCTTGTTTAATTTTGCGCTCTATGCCTCAAGTAGATTGACCACCTATATTGATTATTTGTTTGCTTAATTGAACTAAACACAGGAATATTAAGTATAGAACTTGGATTAAACAGAGAAGGATAATGAACTTAGGATATGATAAGTTGCATTATTTTTCTTTGAGGATAGACATATACGCTTAGACCCTTCTTAACTTGAAGATAACTTAATCTTAATGTGTCTAGTTTTAGTTTCTTCTTGCATAGATATATGGAGAAGACTAGAGTTAGATAAGCTTTTATGTATTCGACAGTTGCATAGAAGTATATTAGTATTTAGAGTTAGCAATTGAGATGGTGATAGAACTAGAGATTAATTTGTTGCTTTAATTCGATAACTAGAGGGAAGGGGGGAGCCTACTATTAATTAATCTGGTTAATTCTCACTTTATTCTTACGTTTATTTAATTGTTAATTTTTATTTTTCGTAGTAGGTTAATTACAAAATCATATTATTAATTTGATATTGAGGCACTTAGATATATTTTCACTTTGATTCTTTTTAAATTTAGTTAAGTCTCCGTGGGAACGATATCCGTACTTTTGTACACTTTATTATTTGTCGGCACGTGCACTTGCGTTAATTTGGTCTTAATTTCATATACGCTAAACGACCAACACTTCTATTTCTACTTCAAAGTCATCTTGGGCTCTTTAAGCAAAGAGATTGAAAAGAAATTACCTTTTTGATTTTTTAGATTCTTATTTATTGCAATAATCAATAATACTAATCTATAAGGATTTAAACTTTTTAAACAAATAAAACGCTACTAATTTATTAAATACCTACTTGAAATATTGACAAATATAATTCAAGAATCACATGAAGAAACTAATTAAGAGATCAAAATAGTTAAGTTTATTTAAAATAAGTTTAATATGTGAAAAATTACAAACAACTCATTAAATAAACTTATATATTCAGATATATTTATGATAATAATTAGTCCCAAAAGTTGCTAATATTATTTTTTGTATTTCCCAATGAAAATATTGTAAAATAGGATATTTCATATGGAAATAATACTTTTATGGGGGAGGGGGGAGGGGGGTGAGATACTAATTTCTCCTTAGTATATAGTTTGTTGCACCAAATAAAAATAACTAATCTTTAGAATTATTTTTAACGAAAAACTTACAAGAACATAATTTTTATTCATTTTTCTGTCTATTAAATAAAAATAAAAAGAAAGGAAGAAAGTGAAAAAGGCAATAGAGAAAAAAGAAAATTAAGGGTAAAAAGGATAGTATATATAGTTTTTTATATACAGGGGTGGTGGATGCTCAATTTTAATACATGAGGGGAGGTCCATGCCAAAGACTAATACCTCAACGAAGGTGGATGCAAATAACGTGAACTTGTAGTGTGCTCGATCCAACTCCCACTTGTTACATGCAAATGCAATAGCCACATGAATAAAAGAAAATTGAAACCTATTTATCCTTCACCTTTGTAACAGAAACCATATTTTGCGCTTCTCAACACTAAGTCTCATTTACCATCACTCCTTTTTTTTCTCTTTCCTGCATTAAACTTGTGATCATAAAACAATATTTTTCTCAAACCCTTTTAGCTTCTTCTTTCGACCTCAAACATTTTCATATCATGGAAAGAAGCAAGAAAGAGCACAAAAATAAAAAGAAGAAGCCATTTACCAGGTTGCAGAAACACGCACCCGCGGCCCTCCAGCTCGCGCAGATTACCACAGGGGTCAAAGAGAACGAAGATGACTCGGATCATTGCGCAATCCCTTTGCTGTCACCACTTGTTCTTTCTCCAACACCTCTATTAGTGGAGGATGGAGAAGAACAATTGGCCAAAACCACTGAATCAGGCAACATATCTACAAGAGAGGGGTGGCAACACCCAGCTGTTGATGGCATCACAATCGATCCTTCAAAGCTCGGTGCTCTGTTGAAGTCACAATGCGTACTTGTCGACAAACTTTGAAGCTTATATGTTTATTGCTCTTTTGGCATCCTTTTTTTAATGGTTGGTTTCATGGATTCAATTAAGGCACAAGAATCTGAAACTGAGATGGTCTCACTTATTATGTCCCATCTTAGCTATTTCGATTTTTTTGCTTTACTTTTATCAATAAGGGGTTCTCTTGTTGACATTATCAATAAGAGGTATAGTAATCTAGGTTTATTACTTGTTGATTGATCTTCAATCGGTATTATGCATATGGTAAATTTTCCTGAATCTGCTCTGAGTTACCAAGATCCTCAATTTTACAAAACAAAGTGAAGATATGAACTTCTTCTGCATAACGTAAACCCTACCATCCTAGGCTAAAAACATTTAGTAAATTTGCAAAACCCTTGACTACATTCACATTCGTCCAACTGATTTATTCCAAAACTATATGCTGACGTTTAAATTAAATGATGAAAGGAGAAGAAAGAGTTGCATCACATATCACAAAGCCAAAAATGAAACAAAAATAAGTCTGCACCAAATGCCAATAGATTCTAACTGAATACGTTAAGAAAATATGGTATCAATAACCAAATGTTCCGAGTGCACAGTAACTCAAGTTTTACACCATTCAAGATTCATCAAGGTTTAAACTCAATGTATCGGGATTCAAAACTCTTTATGTACACATGAACATCAAAACTCATTCTAAATGTCTTGAGTTTTCATACAATCAGAGAGACCAAAGACTATATGAAAAATTATAAGGGATCTCTGTGGTTTTCACTGAACTGGGAAGCCAACCTCATTGGGCATTTCTCCATCAAAATCAGAAGTCAAATTCTCCGGTTGCCTAAGGAAGAAACCACGCACCCAAAACATTATACTAACTTTCCAGATAAATGAGCGCATAAAATAAAGGGAAATTACTAAAACCCCACTAAAATAAATTTTTGTATCCAAAAAACCCACGAAAATAATTTTTCAATCTCCAAAACGCATTCTACAAACTCTTCATCCCAAAAAACTCAAAAGTTAGGATTAACAACTTTTTTGGACTAAATTACCCTTCATCTATAAAGTTAAGAATTGCTCAATTGATTTTTTTATCGGAATTGTTTTATTTTCAAATTTCAAATTGATAAATCATATAATACAAATTTATTTTTTAATATTAAATATTTTTATATAATTTATTTTTTATTTTAGTATGGTGATTATATAAAAGTACCATTTTAAATTTTTAAAAAAGATTAAAAAATTTGAAAATTTAAGATAATAATCACAATTAGTATTGATTATCAATATCAAATCCAAAAAAATAAAATTCTGAACGAAATTACAATAGATTAATCTTTAGTATAGAGGGCTAAGGACGATTAAGTCCATAAATTTATTAACCCAAAATGTGGGGGGTTTTGGAAAGAAAAGTGGAATGAGTTTTTTGGATTGAAAAATATTTTCATGGGTTTTGTGGAAGAAAAAATTTATTTTAAGGGGTTTTTGGTAATTTTCCCAATTAAAGACGAGCATATCAGTCAAACAATAAAGAGGCCTTCCTAAGACAAAACAGACCTTGTTGAACAGAATGTCTTTATTATTTATGTGCATAATGCCATCCTTCAACGTGCATTTCCACCTGCTCTTGGTTCTTGTCACCTAAATAATCAAGTATCCATTTAAGAACATCAGCATCAAAAGAAAACAATGAAAGACACAATAATGAGGATATTTCAGCTCAATACCTTATCAAACTGGGCTAGAACCAAATGCGTTGTGTTGAGATCTTCACCCTGGTCCAAATCATCGAGATCATCATCATCATCTTCATTCAAGGGTTCATCATCATCATCATCATCCCCAATGTCATTCTGAACAGGAGCAGGAGTTGCTGCTTGCATATCTAATAATGCAGATGGGTAGGAAAATCAACACTGGGAGCACAAATATTTCAAAACATTCTTAGTAATTAAAATTAGATGTCAGTTTTACCGTTTGGCATAGGTGTGTTCACTATGTTGTAGTCTTCATTCACAACTCCTTGATAATTGTATATCTTTCAAGGTCAGAATAAAGCAACCACGTTAGTTAGAGATAGTAACTAACAGTTACCTTGCACAATATATAATGTATCTTAAAGTAAAAAAGAAAATCTAGGAAAAATGACATATATAAGGTTGAAGATCTCTGAGAAAGAAAGTATTCAAGACAAAAAAAAAATGCACAGGAAGTCCACTTAATTAACATTCTTTCTCAAATTGAGCCCAATATAACATGAATGCATAATAATGCCTTCAATCACTGTGATAAAATAGAGTATCAAATAAAATCCCTAAAGGATTGCTTCCGCACAAAATTATATATTTTTCGGAAGCTAATCATTCAAAAGATTCACACCCTTGTGATGCTTCCACCTACAAATAGCTGCTTGTGACAACATTAAGGAAATTCTAACAGATTTTATAGCCAAACAACAATGAACATCTAGGACTTGGGCAAGAAAAATAAAGCAACATGTTAGACTTCTCATATAATCATTGAAATTCAGCAAAGTGGTATGGTAGATGGGTATCCACACCCACAGTGGTATGGTAGATGCGTATCCACACCCACAAACAATTCTGTAAGAAAAATTATAATATCAAGCGCCAAAACAGAAGTTGAAGGACTTCTTGTCTGAACTTATAAATCCATCATACAGTAAGAACTTTTGTTGCATTTGAATAGAAGCATTTGAATTTGGAGAATGGATAATTTAAATAACTCTATATTAGGTGGATTTGAAAACCATCATAATGATTGAAAAAATAACTCAAAAAATGAGTGCTAGAGGATTTGAAATTAGCGAGACAAACTTAATGGATTTGAAATCATTAGCTCTCAAGTCTTTCAATCCAAACACAACCTCAAAGTTTTTCAAAGAGAACGATGAATTAATTAGAAATAGAAGTAGAGACGTCTGCAGTGCCCTCAAGGGGACGGCTCGGCACCATAACATGCGACACTTAACAAGAACCTTCTTGTTAACTTGCATTTACTTAGACTTTTCAAACAATTACAGAAATAAAAAGAGTAAAAAAATGGAATATTTAGTGTGTAAGTTTTTTTTCCCCCTAAATAGAGACATCAACCCACAAGTCCATATTTTTGCTGTATACAAAAGGTGCAATCAAAAGAAAATATTGTGTTGTAACAGCAATTTTATTGAACAACATATGGCAGACTTAATTCGAAATGGAGGATATGACCATGTAACGAGTTAAACAGGAGGATATGTTCTGAGATGTTGAACACACTGTTCAAAACAAGATAGACAAAACCATAAAGCTACTGTAAGAAGTTCTTTAATAGTAGCAACACCCTCCCTATCCTTGTACAGACCTTTAAATCACCACTTCGGGCCCTAATTTCAATTACAACACATTCAAAGACCAACCCTTCCCCCACCTCCATGAGTACCAGTTCTCACAAAAGATTGAATCATACACCTTCATTGTGTCATCACTAATATAAATTATGTAACAGAGCAATGACGGTATAATATATGGAAAAAGAAAAAAACTAATGCAGACCTCAAGGTCATAGGATATCAATAAGCAGTTGGTCTTAGTAAGTCAAACTCACTTTGATCTTCCTCAATTGCAGACAGCAAAAAGTAAATACCACAGTGAAACTGGGGTTTAAAAGAATGGTCGGTGAAAAAAAGAGATAAAGCTAAAAAGTGAAATATCTTGCAGGCAAAAATGAAGGAACCAGGCCACATTATGGGCCATCATCACCTAAAAAACCTTTCACTGTGAAAAGATGACACCACCAAATCCAAAAAAAAAAAATGTTTTCTACTGGTTATAGAAAATGGAGCTCCTGTATAATAACAATTATTATGACACTGATGGTGATGAAGGTGATGTAAATAATAAAAATAAAAGCTACTATTACTACTGCTAATACTAGCACTAATAATACGCAGTCTCACTATATATGTCTTGTGTTATTTGCATATGAAATAAACAGGGAAGCAAACTCACATTGGGTGTGGAAAGTGCATCATCATATGGATCAGGAATGGGACCATCCAACTGAGGAATCCTAGACGACGATGTTCCCCCTTGAACAAACATTTGTCGAAAACTCCCTTGAACCACCTGTCAAAAGACGATAAAAAACTATGAAGCTGCAGGCAATAGAGAAACGAACAAATATCGAAGGATGTTGAAAGAGTTTAACAACCCACAGAAAGATTGGCTAGGTGGACAAGGGTAAATAATCAGATAACAAGGTCACTCTCTTCACTATCCTCCACCAAAATCAAGTCTAGAGTAGAATTTCTAAGTACGTACATGTTCCACAACAATCTGGACTTAACATATAACGGCTCATCGAAGAGGCTATGTCCAAGTACAATTCACAACAAAGGCAATGCAATAATTATCAAAATGTAGTACTACCAAGCACAATAAGATAACACACAATTGAACTCTCCATGAAGAGCGCCAAGCAACAATACAAAATCATGATTCCCCTTTCCTGGTGGCAATACCCTCAAGAATTGTGCACCCATGAATGAAATCAGGGAGGCAGATAGAAAAAAGAATACCAATCCCCCGACCCCTACCAAAAAAGAAGGCTCAGTACCCGACAAGTAGTTGAAAGAAAAATTCATAAAGTACTTTATCACCCTTTTTTATTTGTGTGCAATTTATCCACCATTTCCTATTTCCAACTTAACTATCCTTTAGAGACAAAAGTTATATTATTCAGATAGTAATATTAAGTTCCATTCAAAGAAAGAAACGGTAAAATTTTACTAATCTGTCTCTATAGTGTCATCATTTCTCTTGACGCGGATAAGCAGGCCGTCCTAGAGCTAGTTTTCAGAACTGCTTCACAAGTCCCTGACCATTAAAAGTTTCCTCCAACTGGATACAATATAGTTTCTGAAGTTGAAGAGTTGAACAAGAAAATCAATCATTTCATGAAAAAGTTACAGCGCACAACACCAGAAGCTAATCTTTATGGTGTTAAGCATAAGCACAAGAACTATTACACAAGAAAAAATGAAGAAAATGGAGATGGGATATTGTTCGATGGAAATACATCAAGGCCACATGTGCATAAAATGATTGTTTCAATGATTTCCAGGGATGACTATCCACCATAAATTATAAGTCACAAACACTATATTAGCTTAGTCATTAATCTTAAATAAACCATAAACCCTTGAGAAGTAGGAATACCAAAGTAGGTATAAAATTATAAAGAAGGCCCAACCTAAGCCTTTGGCTTAAGCCATTTTGTACATGATATTTGTAGTACCTTCGCCATATACATACATAAATAAGTAATCATCAATGACACAACCTACAGATCAAAAAACATATGTAAATTTGGCATGTGCCATTTTGTACATGATATTTTGCAGTAACTTCGAGATATAAATCTCAAATAATTAGTCATCAACCACACAACCACAGAGAGAAAGAGACATATCTGGGAAATTTCCTGAATCAGCAAAACCGGAGCTAAGCAGTTCATAAGTTCTTGAATGAAGTGCTAAAAGATCAAACAAATAAAACGAGTTCCTTAAGGAACTACGAGTTCTACTAACACATAGCCTGACAACACCATTTTGAACAATGTAATAATCAGATGTAATTGCACGAAGAGGAAAATTCACCTTCAATTCATCGGACAAAAGGTCTCCAGCTCCATCTTGTTGTGGGATGTACCCACCAGCATGAAAATGTGGAGGGAAGTCATCCCTCTTTCGCTTACCAGGTGGCATCATGAAGAAATCCTGCATTTATTTCTCCACCATTATGTTTATACATCAAAAGGAAATCTGTTGTGGAGAAACAGAGTAAATATGATACTCCCTCCGTCCCCCAAACAATGTCTTGTTTTGTATATCTTATGTCTATAAATGTTTTTCCTTTATTTTAAACTAGCAGCATTTATTAGTAAAGACTACTATAACCTTCTATTTAAGTTTGAAAGACTAATACTAATCATTCTTGCGATAATAGTATAATACTATTTTGCATTTTCATAGGAAAGAAGTTCTAAATATTGACAGAAATCAATAATAAAACTCAAACTAGAACTATGAATTCGATTATGCAAGGCAAAACTACAAAAATTAATTTTAATAGATAATGCATTCATCTGTGGAATTAATTATGTAGCGGACGACAAAATGTTTTGTTCATTTCTGAACTCAATCCGATTGACCAATAGAAAGTCTTCGAGTAGAATATTAGCCAGAGAATCATTTACTTTTCTATTTGTTTAAGTTTACATCAACAAGAGCACTTCTAGAAGTAAGTCTCGCAAAGTTGATTTTTGTTATTTCTTACAAAGTCAAACAACGGAACCAAAGGAGTATATTTTCATGAAAGTACAACGGGATAATAGAGAATCAATCTTCAAAATTGAATCAGTAGACAAAGAGACAAAGAAAATTAAAAGGCAGAGGGAAAATGGAACCTTTTTACCAGTTTCAAGAATATATATTAGTCAAAGTGATTCAATCTCAAAGACATTGCAAAAAGATCGAACAACAATCTCACAAATCTGGCTATTTTAAGAGATCAACATTGCAAAATTTCTGTTAATTAGCTAAGCTAATCTAAATCTTCTTAGCCAAAAAAAGGGTTAATCTAGGTCTGCAAGAGTCGCGCCGGCTTGACTGTGGCTAGCCTTGAGCGTGAACTTTTTCGAGCTCAAACTTTCTAATGATCAGGACTGAGACCAAGCATATGGGTTTCTAAGCTTCCGAGCCTTATTATTATTATTATTATTATAACTTTTTTTGAATCTTAAGCTTTGTTTGTTTGTTTATATTTTTGTGTAATAGACTAAAAAATTTCCAGGGAAATAGGAAAATATGTCAAATCAAAAATGATTAGTTGACGAATGATGTAAAAAATGATTGATTTAATTATTTTGGTAATGATTATGTGATTAAAAAAAATGGTAAAGTAAGAAAGAGAGAAGAAATAATAGTGGGGGTAGATAATTATTGACAGAGGGATAGAGTGAAGTGATAGTATTGATTAAAAGGTTGAAAGGTAGTTATATAGGGAATGGGAAAAGTGAAGTTGAAAAAAGATGTTTTTTGATTGAATTTTTTTTTTTTTTTTGTACAGGTTAACTAGAGTTCAAGCTCGAAATAAGCCCAAATGAACCAAGCTCGGGCTTTGTATTTCTTAATCGAGCTCAAGGCTAAATTTACAAGAGCTCAACTCAAAATTTAAAAAAAAGCTCAGGCCTAGAAATTCTCAAGGGCTCGACTCATTGCAACCTTAAGCAGAATCAATCATTGTTGGTAATTTGGCTTTATTATGGTTGCATCATACTGCCACCTAAGAATTTTATCGGGGCAATGATGAAATTATATCACTAGACACAACATTAATGTTAAAACACAAAATAAGAAAAAAATTCAAGTGCCCATAAGACCTAATCCTAAAAGATTAAGTGGTGATGCGTCTCTTATTCTGTTACTTCGTCAATATACTGACCACTTAACAACATCACATTTTCTCTTTTGATTCACACAACAAAGGATTTATTTAATGGGTAACTTTTCCAAAATCTTTATTTGCTGTCTTGCTTCAATGTAGAGAAACAATTATGTCCTGTGTCAATAATTGAAACACTGTGTGGGTTTAAGAAGCTGGTTCATTTCATCTCTTGATAAATTGTTTGGACATTTAGTAACATGTGTAATAGTAGCACATTTTCAACTAAAAAGGAAAGCAGAACCAGTAGAAAAAGAAGAAGAGACTTCCTTATGCCTTTCAAATATCAATGAGTATGCTTATCACAATATCTATACCAACATTAAATGGCAGCTTCTAGGAAATACTTGATATAAGAAATAAACAAAAGGTAGCATACAAATAGGTCTAAGCTCAAAACATACAAGCATTTGAGATAGCTCTTCATGTTGTGAGACAAAACATCTTCATCGTAATTATGATGCAACGAGTTTCTCTCTCTCGTTCTGTGAGAGACAAAGCAGAACTAGTAGAAAAAGAAGACGAGATCTCATAATGCCTTTTAAAATATCAATGTGTACACATGTCACATTATTAAACCATCATTAAATGTTGATTTTTCAGCTTGTAGGAAATATGTGATACAAGAAATAAACAGAAGGCAGCATACACATAGCCTAAGCTCTAAATATAAGAGCATTGGAGAATACTTTTTCGATTTCTGAAATTAAAACATCTCCATTACAAGTCTGGAATTGTAAAAATAGACATCTTGAAAAAAACTGTCTGTTTGTATGAGAGATAATCATCCTGCCTTTCTACATACAAACACGTGCGTGCTCACAGACACTCAAGAATAGGAAATTTGTTTCTTGTTCCCTCGTAGAAAACTAGCATTCTCTAACCCTGGGTTACATACATATAGAAAATCAGTACTACTTTTTAGAACTTCTAAAATATTTGCTTTAATGTTTTCATGATGGAATCCATGACCCAATTGAGTTCAAGTCAATAGATGTTAGTATTCATTAGACCATATCATAAAAAAATAAGAACTATCATCACAAAAGTCGTCTTGATTAAATTATCTCAGTGTGAACATGTATCACAACCATGTTTGCAAATGAAATGCAAAACCAGTGGACATCCTCAAATCTTCTCTGTATTTGATAAAGCTTAACAGGGTGAGCTTGACCAGCATAAGTGAAGAACAAGAAATACCGGGCAATCTGTTTTGTATAGATGATGCACTGTGACAATGCAGATCGTGAACCTTTATCTGGAACTAAAACAACGTTACCACGTTCACATGTTCTCTTGCATTACAGCTCATAATATTAGCTATTAGACATATGCAGCACATAGATTTCTGTTTTTGGAAATTTTCAATCTGTAATATTGAAATTCTACATGGAACATTTATGCAGAGATCAATTTGGCTTTTCTGACTTTCAAGAAAGCAACAGCAAAAAATCTTCAGATCCATCTTCTCAATTTCTGGATACTTCTCAGCAGGAGAGTTTGAACATACAATAACTCATTGCGATTGTTAAGTGGAACCAAAACCAATGACACCAAAAATGATATTGTGATGTCTCATGCCTACTTTTTCATTCCCCTTTTTCCCCTAGAATTGGGTAGGTTTATAAATTGCACGGAAGATTTTCATGCCTATTTACAATCTAATCAACTTCACTAATGATAACCACAAATAACATAAACAAGATTACCGCTATTGGTCAATCTCATGAGCTGTTATTCACTCCACCAACAAATTGCTAGTGCTTGTGCTGTGCTTTATTGACTGGATCGACAGTAAGATCTTCTAAAGGTGATGTGAGTTTTAAACTTAAGGAAATAGAAAGTATTTATTCATCTTCTCTTTCAAAATAATACATGTACTACAACTTTTAAATATTTGGAATGAAAATTTTAAAGCTTGTAAAGGATTTTAGAAAAGGGGCTTATAAGAAACTTCCCCTTGCATAACCTGTTACGACTATAAACTCTCAGAGCTTCAGAACCCAAGTAAAAGAAATGGAAACCACAACATCAAGGAAATATCTAGCCCAAGACATGGCAGCGGCAAGTAGTTTTCATTATTGTGCAGCTCATCCAAGAAATTAAAAATTAACTTAGTTCTTCAAACCAGTACATGTTTTTTCACATATTATTAGGCATATTTAATCTCTCTTTGTCAATTTTAGGCGACATCTTCAGAGTGGCTCTCAAACACCTTAAGTATATACTTTTTTAACATAAGCCAAGCCAAACAATTCTAAATGGTTAATCATCACTAAAATTATTAACTTTTTACAACTAAAACCTGCTTAATAAGCTCTTTGCACTAAAGGAAACTGAAATAGCTTCTAACAACAGGCAATAATAGGAATCCCTTTGCTCTGACTAAAATTAAATTAGCACGTTTAGTAAACCTGAACTGAAAATGACAATCACCTGAGCTGTTTGCTGATGAGGCCCTCCCCTCTCACCTTCTTCCCGACCTTCCACATAAGCTACAAAAAGAAAGAAAGAAGAAATGTAATAGGAATCAAGCAATTCTTACACCGACTTCCACCACTTTACATCTTTATCCAAACACTACCACTTTACGTCTCTACATAGACAAAGTTACACGACGTCTATTGCTAAGGCTTCTCCATTACACTCACCAACATTCACATCAAGAGAAGGCCTTTGATTCAACCAAGATGAAGGCGGCTGCTGCAAGAGAAATGAATATTTCAGTTTTACCAGCCACCAAAGGAAAAGAAACATGCAGAAATTTCTGATGACCTTAGTTTAACCGAGGAAATTATGTACATATAAGATCACTAAAACAAACAACCCATTGCTGTGTAGAGAAAGGGGTAATGAGATCTCCAAAATGAAATTATTAACTACAAGTGACAAGGAAAAGTCACACCCACCCAACAACAAAGATGGTTAGGAAAATGGTCATACCATGTATGGACTAGGTCTTCCAGGTCCAGCTTTTATCTCAGGTATACCACCATTATCATTAGTAGATGTATACTCATTAGGGGTGATTGGGGTGCCCCCAGTGGGAATATTATACAATGAACCGCTATCACTTCCAGGAAGAGGAGTCTGAGCTGTTGCAGGCAACGGCGTCTGAGCCAGTCCAGGTAATGGTGTCTGCGCAGTTCCAGGTAATGGTGTCTGCATCGGAGTTTGCAATGGAGTCTGAACAACCCCAAAAGCCAAAATTTAGTCAAGAAACATTTAATACTATAGCATTAACTTCAAATTTCAGAATTCCGTGATACAAAAACCAGCACTCACTGGCGGAAAGAGTAAATCAGCAGTGGGAGTTTCGAACTCCTCAGTGCCTTCATAGGGTACGTTGAGGTCATGCACCGGATTAGGTGTGATAGGATCACCTGCTGCGCCTTTTTGCATAGTCGACCTGTCTATGGGACCCACGATTGCCCCAGCCTGCATCATCTTGAGTTCCCATAACTGTATGTTTCCAACATAAACTCATCAACACTACAACTCCAAACAGATCCGACAATTTTTCAAAAGCCCTAAACCACTCAAATCAAGATTAATCATCTACTAACCAAATAATTCAACCAAAAACTACGTCATACTGAATGTATTCCAAAACCCGAAATATAATTGAAAATCATTATCCAATTAAATAAAAATTGGAAAAGTATTTCCGTAAGCCTTAAACTAGATATTCAATCAAACAAAAGGGGAAAAATAATTACTCCTTGGAGCTCATTGAGTACGCCCTCGCCAGGGCCGCCGTTGTTGATGAACTCATCGCGCACTTTGTTGATGACGTCCTCGATGACGTTGACATAAACATTGCTGGTGGTAGAGCTACCCATTTCCGGAACAATTCAGGAAAAAATCAAAATCAGAAACACGAAATAGACACTTCGAATCGATTATTGTTGAATTGAATAAATTGAGGAGGTAGGGTTTGAGAGTGATTTTTCTAGAGAGAGAAACCGACGCTCAACGGCGGGAGAGAGAGAGAGAGAGAGAGAGAGAAGAAGCGGAACAGAAATGGGGATTAAAGAGTGGCATATAAATAGGTTTGCATCCGTTTACGTGCTTAGGATCCACGTGGCAAGATCTGGTGGAGCTATTTCCTTTTCTTTGTTTTTCCTCTTTAATTCCCCGTTATAATCAATCAGCTTACTATTTGGGAATTGAGTCAGTGGTTGCTAGGACAACATTCCATTGGTCCAATTATTAGAAAAATCACTTCCCTATTTTCAAGGATTGATGAATTTTTTTTTTTTTTTCTCAATGAAACGATTACACCACATCAATTGGCGTTACATCATTACCTGAAGACGCTGATCAAAATAAAAATTGGTAATTTCATAAAAAGATAGGTCGCGTAACATGTTCGGATAGCTAATATCCGATTTGACATATGACAGACTAGAGAATGTTCTCAATATAGTAATTAGAGTTTTTGATGTAGAGTTTAAATAATGAATCATTAACACTAATTAACCGGTATTTATAGTGTTCATATGGGCTATGGGTTGAAGCCCCTTTAGCCAACTCCCTTAGGCCTAGTTTGGTTGCTTGCATAAGATTGAATGCGATATAATTATGCTTGATAGTTATGGTTGGGATGTGGGATTTTTCAAAGTTTCTCGCGCCCATTCCGAACTATATTAAGGATATGATTCGGGACTTTCCTATCTCCATCAGCCCATTGAGGCACCACTCCCTCATTTGGGGAGAGACGACTAATGGTTCTTTTTATTGTAATTCGGCTTATGCTTATCAAGTTAATGTGGCACATGATATTAACAATGTGGACACCATTAATACATGGACATGGATATGGAAGCTTAAAAATCCTTCTAAACTGAAAATTTTCATTTGGCTTTGTAACCATGACCGTCTTTTAATGAATGCACTTAGATTTGATAGGCATTTTGCATTGGATGATGTTTGCATTAAATGCCAAGGAGCTAGGGAAAATACCATGCATGTCATTTTAGATTGCTCAAAGGTGAGGCAAGTTTGGGAGTTCGTCATTGTACCGTCGGAGTTCCATAAATTCATTTCGTTAAACCGTGACAATTGGCTTAAAACTTACATTCCTCTTCCTTTCCATAATATTCTTGTTCCAAACTGTGAGTGACCCCTCTTTTTCTTGGCAACGGCTTGGTCCATTTGGAAAGCCCAAAACAAATTCATTTTTGACAACAAACAAGAAAACCCACGGGAAATTGCATTCGCCATCAAGAAGTTAGCTGAAGATCTGTTGACAGCTTTTCCTTCGAAAAAGGTTAGTTGAAGATCTGTTGACAGTTTTTCCTTCGAAAAAGGTTAGCTGAAGATCTGTTGACAGCTTTTCCTTCGAAAAAGGCTGCGAAGAGTCGCGCAAGGGAGACGGTCACATGGATTAAACCTAAACATGGTTGGCACAAATTAAACACAGACGACAGCATTTATTAGCATCAGTCGAAGGCTGCAGCAGGGGGCTTAGTCCGGGATGGAACTGGTATTTGGGTATTTGGTTTTTCAATGAATCTGGGAGATAATTCCATTACTACAACTGAGCTTTTGGGACTGCGACAAAGGCTGAAATTGGCGTGGGAAAGAAGATTTCAGCGCTTCAGTGTTGAAGTGGACTCGGAGACCATTTACAATCTGATTTTGAAGGCGGACACGACCTCGCACCCGCTTGGATACATAGTGGAGGACTGTAGGATGCTGATGGCCCAACCTTGGGAGATCAAATTACAGCATGTTGTATGGGAAGGTAATGCAGCAGCAGACTTTTTTGCCAAGAAAGGACAAGGGCAGACTGAGTACTTACACATTTGGAATGAACCACCAGAAGTTTTGGTGGATTTGCTGGACATGGAGGCTATCTAGCCTAGGTTTTATTTTGTCATTTTCTTCCTTTCTTCTCGTCTTGTTGAACAACCAAAAAAAAGAAAAAATGAGGGATACATAGCCAAAAAATTATTTGGTTAAAATAATAAATGAGGTTGATATCCTAAAAATTTATTTTTAAGTTGTTTGGTTGGTATTTTATATAAAGATACTTTCAATAGAAAAACCCCCAGTACCTTATTCATTTTTTAAAATTACCAAAACGACCCATAGAAACTGTGTTTTGGATTGAGGGTTATTTATTACAAGATAAAATAGTAATTATCATGTTTAAAAAGGTTTGGATATAATCTTGTTATAGTGCATACCATCTACTAGGTACTATCTAATATCCTAGAATAAGTGTGATGAAAAATCGGGCTTATTATGTATCATGGGCCGACTTAGTTGAACCAAGCTGAAAATTATTACTAATAATGGATATATCACCTCTATAAACCAAAATCAAACAAGCCCTTAATAAATATTATAGTGGACTATACGATATTAATTCCATAATATCTACAAATTATTTTACCAGTTACTAAATTACCCTTAATTATTATCATGGTACATTACATGAGAATTTCAAAACAAAGGTAACTATCATCAACGAATGCACAGTATTAGAAACTATTATATAGGTAGACAAACAATCCACTCCAAATGTTTTTCGTTTAAATTGTGTTTTAGGCCTTGGGTCGTTTTTCCAATTTAATTTAAAAGCGCAAGCCTAATTTGTGATTTTATAAAATTAAGGTTTTTGAATCTCAATTTAAAATTATTCTAAGTTTGTTCTAAAAATTGTATATTTCAAAATTAAGGGTTTATTTTAATTTTGGAAGTTGAAATAAAATGGAAATTTTATTAATTTTCAAGATTGAATAAAATTAGGTTTTTGAGATTTTCAACCCATAGGCCCCTTGGATGGAACCTCATTTCCCATTCATCATAGATTTTCTAAATAAAAAATGCACTTGTTTGGAATGTCTTAAAAATGTTTCAAATAAATGCTACAATAAATATTTTTGAAAAAAATCTAAAATTCTCTTGAAAAATGGATTTAATTGCATTTCTCTCAATTTTTTCTCAAAATAGTTATTTTTTACTATTCATAATTTGACAGTTTACCCATAACTAAAAGACTTTTATCCACCAATATATTGACATATGCAACTAAATAATTATGTATCTTGATTCGAATGATGCAAAGTGCGAAATAAGATCCACTTTACATATTTATAGATGCGCTAATCGATAAATTTAACTAAGATATGTCTAAGTTTTCTTATAAAACAAAAAATCTTTCATACCATTTCTCACAAAAAATAACTTTTCATACAAAAAAATAAATATATCACATCATACCTAATCATTACATATATAACTAATTCAATCAACTTTATATCACATCTACACAATTTTCAAACATTTCTCAAAAACACATCCAAACAAACAAAAAAAAATTAATATTTTCACACGAATTTCTATAATACACATTCTTTAATAAAAACTCAAAATTCATTTTCGAAAACACAACCATACAGAGCCTTAAATTTTTTTGTTTGTTTGGATGCGTTTTTGAGAAATGTTTGGAAATTGTGTAGATGTGATATAAAAGTGATTGAATTAGTTATATATGATGATAGAAGAAAAAATTAGAATAATATTTTATTTATGATAAAGTAAGAAAGAAAATGTGTTGGATAGTTGAATTATGTAATTAATGAAGAGAGAGAATGAAGTGATTGAATTGATGAAATGATGAGTAGTCATATAGGGGAATGTGTAGTAGGATTTAAAATTTGAGTATTTTCTGTAAAATTTACCTTGGAGTATCTAAAAAATGAAAATGCAACTCAAAAAACCTAATCATACGGAGCCTAAACTTTTTCAAAGACAAATGAAAACTGGGAAATAGCATCTCATCCAGTTGGGACCTTAACCTCTTAATTATAAGGACTCAACTTGTCTAGTTTGAATTGACGGATTTAAATGTGACAACAAATTTCAAATAAATAGATTCAAAACTTCTTTGATTTGGATTTCGCGTATTTTGAAATATCTTGTTTTCATATCCGACGAATTTTCAAAATTAATTTAAAATTATTTTTCAAAATTAATTTAAAATTTATAATTTTCAAATTTGAGATTTCTTGCAAATTAACAATCACGTAACACAATTTTGCATATTCAAACTTAGAGAGAAGAAACAAATCAAGTTTAAATATATACATAGACGGTTTTACCTTTTACTTAATTGCATATCAACTGCAATTGAGTGTAAGTTGATCGAAATACTAATTTCTAATGTTTTGAATTTATTTTAATGTATTAAAAATATCATTGGTTGATTGTTAGGATAAAAACGATCAACTAAATTACTCAAGGGAATCAAAGTTAGTCAAAAGAACAGTAACAACGAGAAGAGGCATCACTAGAACATGCTCCGGATCAGCCAATATCGCTTTGTCAACGTAATGAACAACACAATTACCTAAACATTTCGTAAAAATAAAAGAGACAAGAATTTAAACACACCAATAAAGAAAGAATATCATTGAAAATTGCTACAAGCGGAGTGTCTCAATTGCTCCAAGTAGAGAGAGACAGAGAGAACTAGACCTGAGGCGATTCACCACACCCATGTTATCACCTTTTATAACCACACGGTTCCATCCCTCGCGATGAGCCAACAGCAAAGCTTAAAGCCCCCAAGGCCTCAATATGTTCCGGATAAATAATGATTTTTGTCTAAATTATATTATTTATATTATTAATTAATCTTGATTTTTTTAATAAATATCTTATTTTGGGTTTTTCAAAGTAATAAGTTCCAACATTTTTTTATTTTTTCTATTAATGTGTTAATCTCCTATCATAATAAAAGTTAGTTAGCATGTTATTATAAGTTTAAACAAAGTGTATTATTTATTTTTCAATTAAAACAATTTAATGTTCCACATACAAAAATTAATACAATCATCTACATTTACAAATTTGCACAGATGACATAATTTGTATGAAAATATTTTGATTCACTAATATCTTAATGTAAGAAACCCAAGAATGATTTAGACCAAAAACCACCATATAAATTTAAAAATTCTTATATTTAAAAATTCTTTCATGAACTTTTTGAATATAAATTTTTTATTCTCCTGAAGTTTTATAGTTAAGAAATGCATCAAGAAATTTATTACATTTTTGGTGTTGCGAGTTTCCTCCAATTAAATTTACTACATTCTAGTTGTAGCTTGGCTTCAGCATATCAGAATTCAAGTCCGACCTGCCATTGAAACGAAATGCTACTCTGATCTTAAAAAGTTTGTGAAGAACTGATGCATATGTACAGATGACGCGTAAATAAAATTGGTTAGGGAAAAAACTACTATAATAAAAACACTCTTTTCACAAGCTGTATTTACATGCATTTTCGGTTGGGATTTCTATTTTTCGCTATGTTAAATTGCACACAGATATTCTATGAAACTCCCATTAAAAGAGCCTACACACTTTACTGCCACCGAAAATATGCAAGAAACTCATGTTCAAAAGCAGTAAAAACACAAACAACTTAAAATCATAGACTCCCTTTGCAATACTGAATATAGGAATTACACGACTTAGAAATGCAGAAATCAGTTCAACACCACATAATAACACAATTTAGAAGAAATAACCAACACTTAACAAATGAGACCATAAAATGCATATCGAAAACCCTACCATCCTAGGCTAAAACGTATAATATCATCAGTTTTGAATGCCAGTAACCAGGCAAATGACTAGGTAAATTTGAAAAAATCATCGACCACATTCAAATTCGTCCATCAGTTATTCCAAAAACACATGCAGACATTTAAATCAAAAAAGGAGAAAGAGCTGCATCAAAAATCACAAATTCACATTGCAAAAACCCAATAATGGAACAAAAATGAGTCTGCATCAAGTGCCAATATATTCTAACCAAATACGTAAATAAATTTGGTATCAATAACAAAATGTTCCAAGTGCACAGTAACTCTCAAGTTTTACATCATACAAGATTCATCCAGGCTTAAACTCAATGTATCACGATCCAAAACTCTTTATATACATGTGAACATCAAAACTCATTCTAAATGTTTCGAGTTTTCATACAATCAGAGAGACCAAAGACTATATGAAAAGTTATAAGAGATGTCTATGGTTTCCACCGAATTGGGAAGCCAATCCCGTTTGGCATTTCTCCATCAAAATTAGAAGTCAAATTCTCCGGTTGCCTGAGGAAGAAACCAAGCACCCAAAACATTATTATGGAGAAATGAGCACAGAAAATGAAAGACGAGCATAACAGTCAAACAAAAAGGAGGCCTTCCTAAGACAAAACACACCTTGTTGAACAGAATGTCTTTATTATTTATGTGCATAATCCCATCCTTCAACGTACATTTCCACCTGCTCTTGGTTCTTGTCACCTAAATAAACAAGTATCCATTTAAGAACATCATATCAAAAGAAAACCATCAGATATTATGGGGATATTTCAGCTAAATACCTTATCAAACTGGGCTAGAACCAAATGTGTTGTGTTCAGATCTTCCCCCTGGTCCAAATCATCAAGATCATCATCATCATCTTCATTCAAGGGTTCATCATCATCATCATCATCATCATCATCATCCCCATTGTCATTCTGAACAAGAGCAGGAGTTGCTGCTTGCATCTCTAAAAATGCAGATGGTAGGAAAATCAACACTGGGGGCACAAATACTTCAAGACATTCTTATAATTAAAATTAGATGTCTGCTCTACCGTTTGGCATAGGTGTGTTCGCTATGTTGTAGTCTTCATTCACAACTCCTTGATAATTGTATATCTTTAAAGGTCAGAATAAAGCAACCAAGTTAGTTAGAGATATAAAACAATAGCAGACCTCAAGGTCATAGGGTATCAATTAGCAATTGGACTTTGTCACTTTGATCTTCCACAATTCTAGACAGTAAAAGAAAATACACAATGAAACTGCGGTTTAAAGGAATGGTCAGGAGAAAAATAAGAAGTAAAGATAACAATTGAAATTTCACAGGAGCGAACTTAGGAAATGACAGCATATGGGCCATTATCATCAAAAAACCCTTTCACCCACTGAAAATAAGATACCACCAAATCACAAAATCTGTTTTCTATTCAATATAGAAGCCAGAATGGAGCTCCTGTAACAACAGTTATTGTGATGAAGGTAATGTAAATTAACATAAAAGCTACCATTACTAGTGCTAACAGTACAACAAATAATAGGGAGTCTCACTCTTTGGGTGTTATTTGCATACAAAAGAAAACAAGGAGGCAAAACTCACGTTGGGTGTGGAAAGCGCATCATCATATGGATCAGGAATGGGACCATCCAACTGAGGAATCCTAGACAACGATATTCCCCCTTGAACAAGCATTTGTCCAACACTCCCTTGAACCACCTGCCAAAGACAATACAAAATTTACAAAGCTGCAGTTAATAGAGAAGAGAACAAATATCCAAGGAGGTTGAGATGTTTAACAACCACAAAATGGCTAGCACGGTGGACAAGGGTAAACCATCAGAGACCAAGGTCAGTCTCTTCACAGTCCTCCACAACAATCGCGTCTAGAGTAGAATTCCATTGTATGCTTACATGTTCCACAACAAACTGGACTAACAGATAACAGTTCATCGAATAGGCTCTTACGAAGTACAATTCACAAGAAAGTCGATGGAAATGCCACCGAGTATAAGTAGATCCTACGTTCCCATTTTCTCAAATGGAGAGAAGTTCAAATGATAATATCAAATTGTAGCACTACCAACCACAATAGGATAACACACAATTTGAACCCTTCATTAAGAGAGCCAAGCAACAATATAAAATTCACCATTCCCCTTTCCCGGTGGTAGTGCTTCAAGAATGTGCATCCACGAATGAGATCAGGGAAGCACTGAAAAAAGAAAAAACACCCCCCATCCCCTCCCGGCTAAAAACAAAAACAAAAAGGAAGCGAAACAAAAAGAAAGTTCAGCACCCGAAAAGCAGATGACAGCAAAATAGGTTAACTACTAGTTTTCACCCATTTTTGTGCGATTCATCCATCATTTCCTATTTTCAACTTTACAATCTATTACAGACAAAGATCATATTATTCAGACAGCAATAAGTTCTATATAAAGAAAGAAAAAGTAAAATTTACCTAATATGTTCCAATAGTGTCATCATTTCCCTGGAAGCAGATAAACAGGTCTTCCTAAAGCTATTTTTCAAAACTGCTCTCACAAGTCAGTCACTAACCATTAATGGTTTCCTTCAATTGGATACAATATAGCTTCCGAAGTTAAAGAACTAGAACAAGAAATCAATTATTTGATGATCAGTTTTAGTCCATAGCACCGGAAGTTTATCTTTTCGGTGTTAGACATGATCATAGAATTTTTACACAAGAAAAAATATAGAAAATGGAGATGACAAATTGTTCACTGAAAACACATCAAGGCCACATGTGCATAAAAAGAGTTGTATCAATGACTTCCATGAATGACATTAGTTATATGTACAAACCGTGCTAGCTTAGTGATCAATCTTAAATAAACCATAAACCCTTAAGAATACCAAGGCAAGTATATAATTACAAAGAACGCCACCCAACTTGATTTCACTGCATATGCCTTTGGTTTAAGACATTCTTTACGTGGTATTTGCTGTACCTCCGCAATATACATGTACAATAAGTAATCATCAATGACACAACCTACAGAATAAAAACATATATGCCTTTGGCATGTACCATTTTGTACATAATATTTTGCAGTACCTTCGTGATATACATGTCGAATAATTAGCCATCAATGACACAACCTACAGATGAAAAAATACAGAGCTAGGAATTTTGCTGAATCAGCAAAGCTGGAGCTAAACAGTTCACTAATTCTTGAATGAAGCGTTAAAAGATCAAACAAATAAAATGAGTTCACTAAGGAACCTTACATTCTACTAACAAACAGCCCGGCAACAACATTTTAAGCAATGTAATAATCAGATGTAATTGACCTGTGAGATTGTAGCTTGCAACGAAAAATACCTTCAATTCATCAGATAGAAGGTCTCCAGCTCCATCTTGTTGTGGGATGTATCCACTAGCATGAAAATGTGGAGGGAAGTCCTCCCGTTTTCGCTTTCCAGATGGCATCATGAAGAAATCCTGCATTTATTTCTCCAGCATTATGTTTATAAATCAAAGGAAAGCTGAAACAGAGTAAAGCGATACTCCCTTGGTCCCACAAACAATGTCTTATTGTCTATTATTTTATGTCTAAGAATGTTTGTCCTTTACTATAAAAGTAGCATTTATTAGTAATGACTACTATAACCTTCTATTTAAATTTAAAACGACTGATGCTAATCATTCTTGCCATATACAATGTCATTACATAGGAAAGAAGTTTTAAAAATTGACAGAAGCCATGCATTAGAATAAGCAAGGCGAACTATTTTTACTCTTTCCTTTCCAAAATTAAGTTTCACACATAATCCATTTATCTATGGAATTAATTTTGCGGCGGCTCAGAAAAGTTTGTTCTTTTCTAAATTCATAAACAAGAGCACTTATGGAATAAAGTGTCTCAAAGTTTATCTGTTATTTCTTACAAAGTCAAACAACACGTTGGAAGGAGTATATATTTTCTTGAAAATACAAAGGGATACTACGAAATTGATCTTCAAACATGAATCAGTAGATAAAGAGACAAAAAAAGAAGAAAAAAAATAAGTGTAGAAAAAATGAAACATTTCTACCCGTTTCAAGATCGTACATCAGCGTAGGTTATTCAATCTCAAAAACATTACAAAATCTATCCACTATCTTACATTTGTGGCTATTTTATGATATCATTATTACAAAGTACAAACATTCTGTTCATTACGTAAGCCAGATTAAGAACCTCGAACTTTTCAATCTCAAACTTTCTAATGATCAGGACCGAGGTCAAGCATATGTCCAGAGCTTCTGATCTCTATTATTATTATTACTACTACTACTACTACTACTGTTGTTGTTGTCGTCTTCGTAGTCGTCGTCTTGAATCATAATATTTGAAATTCTACTAACTTTCAATAATAATGGTAATAATAAATGATTATTGTTCTATACAAAAGTTCTATCAACAATCTTACAAATCTGGATATTCAATGGTATCAGTATTGCAAATATTTTGTCCATTAACAGTTACCTAGGGCTGCAAGAGTCGTGCCGGCTTGAGTGCAGCAAACCTTGACCTCAAAATTTTTTCAAGCTCAAACTTTCTACGGATCACGACCGTGCTAAAGCATATGTACGGAAGATTCTGAGTTTTATCATTATCATTCTTACTTTTTTCTTGAATCGTAATATTTTACTCTACTGAACTTTCAATAATTATGGTAATAATAATGACTATTGTTCTATATAAAATCAATAATCATAAAGTAGTTTAAGTAAATTAGACTATATATAGCTAAAATATTTTATATTATAATACTATATTAACCATAAGTGACTTGATAAGGCTAAAACACATTTATAGTAATATTAAGAATATAAATGCGGACAATTCAAACATCACTTTAATTATTATGTTCATACATGTTAACTCGAGTTCAAGATCCAAGCGAGCCCAAATGAATCAAGCTCGAGACCTATATTTATAACCAAGCTCAGTACTAGAAGTTTTCAAGGACTTCATTCGAGCTTGACTTATTTACACCCTTAAGCAGAATTAATCGTTGTTGGTAATTTGGCTTTATTATGGTTGCATCATAGTGCCACCCTGAAAATTTCATCAAGGCAACATGAAATATATATCAGAGACAGCAAAAATATTAAAAATACAATACGAAAATTTCAGTGGCCATAACATGTATTACTTAGAGACTAAGTGGTGACGCGTCCTACTTCTTATTTTGTTACTTCAACAGTGTACTGACAGTCTAACAAAAGTCACATTTTCTCTTTCAGGACACACACGAAACAGTCCTTTAATGGGTCACTTTTCCCAAAATTGTAAATTTCTGTCTTGCTTCAGTGCTGAGAAACAATTATGTCCCATATTAATTATTGAAACACTGTATGTGGATTAAGACACTAGTTCTTTTCAGGACTAATGAACTGCTTGGAGATTTAGCAACATGTGTAGGAGCACATTTTCAATTGACAAGGAAAGCAAAAGGAAGATGAGATCCCCAAATGCGTTTTTAATTGACGAGCACCAAGTGTTGTATTGAAATTTTTTTGGTATGGCATAACTACCTCTCTTCCATCCTAATCGTCACATGGGTTTATTCCATGTGGTTTTTTTTATCAGTTTCAAACTTATCAAAAATGACCGAAATTTCAGTCACTTAGCAAAATGACCTGAAGGCGCCACCCAAGGTGGTGCCTTCTTATTTTCGTCTTTTTTATATTAGTACTGTTGAGATGTAAAATCGCAGTCAGCCTTTGACTCAGTTGATTGACAGATAGTATGCACTACATAGCATGTGAAGGTTGTGAGAGTTCTTTCTTTTTTTTGGTTGATATATTCCTATCAATTTAAACCATTTTCTTCTACCTTCTATATATTCTATCAATGAAAGTAAAAGTAAAAAATAAATATGACATGTCTTCACTGGAACGGGGTGAATTTTCTGGCTAATTGATAAAATGAATAAAAATTCATACAATACAAAGAAAAATTGAATAAATAGAAATTTCTGAAATAATTAAAGTTGATAACAGATTTTTTTTCCTTTCTTTACTTTGTACTTCTGTACAAAGCGAGATATTAGCAAAGAAAACAAATAAGGATGAAATTTTCAGCAAAGAAAACAGACAAAAATGATGAAATTTTCTTTTTAGGTAAAAGAATAGAAGATATAGACCGAGGATAAAATGATAGAATGATAGATACAATATATAGAAGGTAGAAGAAAATGGTTTAAATTGATAGGAATGTATAACAAAACAAAACAAAAAAAAGAATCCTCACAACGTTCACCTGCTATGTAGTGCATAATAACAGTCATTGACTGAGTCAATGACTGACTGCGATATGACATCTCAACAGTACTAATATATAAAAAAAGAGAGGAAAAATTCAATTTAAAATCAAAATAATTAAATAAAAAAAGAAAAAATGAAATAAACAGAAAATTCGTGATATAAGAAATAAACAGAAGGTATAGCATATGCCTATGCCCTTTACGCATACGAGCATTTAAGATCAATTGCGAATAAAACATTTCCATTACAAATCTGGACTTTTAACTATAAATGACCATGATAGTGCGACGTAACGAGTCCTCTATGGTTGTGTGTGAGATAGAAAGCAGGCCTAGAAAAAGAAAACGAGATCTCCTAATGCCCTTCAAATATCAATGCATACCCATATCATATCATTAAACCAACATCAAATGCTGATTATTCAGTTTCTAGGAAATGGGATATATAAGAAATAAACATAAGGCAATATAGAGCATGGACCTACGCCCTAAACATAATAGCATTTGATAACACTTCTTCAATGTCTGAAAACACAACCATCTCCATTACAAATCTGGACTTGTAGCAATAGATGAACATGAAAATACTTGCTTGTGCACGTGTACACTCGCACCAAAAAAAAAAGAAGAAAAAAAAAGCTGATGTAAGCATATGCACTGTCACACTAGTGTAGCTAACACCTCTCCCACCCACTTCTATACACAACCAAGTACATGCTCACAGACAGTCAGAGTGGCTAATTTGTTTCTTTTGCCCTCATAGAAACAGGCTTTTTGGTTTTATTTAAGTGTGTATTTTGGTAGGAATATTTGGTGGGAATGATTACTGGGAGTTATGTATTTTGGTGAGAGTGTTTTTGGTTTTATTTAGAGAAAATAGTATTTTATTCCTTTTCCGCTGGAGTGCGTTCGGTTTAGTCATTTCCAAGTGCTTTTAGGTGGTTATAGTATTACGTTTATTCCCATAGGGAATAAAAATTACTGTAGCAGTTAATTCATGTAAATATTTGCATGTTGACAATTGAAAATTATATTATAATATTGAGTTTGTAATAATTTGTTATATAGATAAGCATATATATATATATGTCAATTTATATAGTAATATTATATTTATGTTAATTAATAATTAATAAAATATATAGTCATATGACACTGTATATATATTTATATATGTATATTAATTTATATAAACATGTTAAATGAGTGTGTATATATGTATATAAATATGTGTATGTGTATGTGTGTGTGTATTAATTTATAAATATATGTATACCATATATATAAAGATATGTATATACATATACCACATTTATGTCTAGGGATGGCAACGGGCCGGTTCCGGGTCGGTTCTTGCGGATCCGGAACCGGAACCGCATAGGTTTCTGGGACCCGGAACCGCATAATGAAGAAACCGGAACCGCGAGACCCGCAGGTAACTGCGGGTACCCGCGAGACATGTTTTTCACTTATGTCTATACCACATATATACAGATTATTTATACATTGTTAATATATACATATATTAATAATACCATGTATAGTTGTATACTATATTTATAAATATATGTATACCATGTATACATATATATATATATATTTATATATATAAATATAATATGTATATATACACAGGTATATTATATATACAATGTATATTTTTGCATACACATATACGTAACCTACTGTATATACGTCAACATATATTTATATATATATATATATTAATTGATATATTAATGTGATATTTATGGCTACATATACCGAAAATATATATTTGTGTCTCTATAAATTGACATATAATATTATAAAATTGAGTTTGAAATAATTGTTATATATATGAATATATAGAACTACTATATACATAAATAGTTTTTATAATATATACAATTAAATTATTGTGTGTATATATATATATATATTATCCTCACTCCACACTGTAGCATGCATTATAACCTTTACTTGAGGAATTCAATCGATTTGAAAATGTGATCCGGGCTACTAAAAAGTGAACCTTGTCCACTGTGTTGTCATAGATGGAACAGAAATGAAAAGTGTTCCTCTCCTTTTATCTCGGAGAGGCAGCTATGTGTCAGTCCAAAATTCACTGCCACCCATTTTGACCAGAAATTGGATAACCAAACAAATGTGGGCAGATTATCTGGGCCAAAAAGCGTGCCCAAAATAATACTAAACTTAGTGCAACATTCTCTAACCCTGGATTCTTACCAGATACATACATATAGAAAATAAGTACTAATTCTGAAATTTTTAAAATATTTGCTTTAATGTTTTCCTGATTTAAAATCCATGACCCAATTGTGTGCAAGTCAATATATGTTAGTAAGTGATGAGACATATCATAAAAAATAAGAACTGTCATGCATCATTTATAATTGTTCTTTCACAAAAGTCATCTTGTTAACCTATTTCAATGTGCTTTGTATCACAACCATGTTAGCAAATTAAAAGCAAAACCAGTGAAACAACCTAAATCTCCACTATATTTGCTGATCAAGGATTGAGCTTGACCAGCGTAAGTGAAAAAGAAGAATCCCGGGCGGGTCAGTTCTGTATAAATGATAGACGGTAACAATGAAGAACTAGAACTTTTATCTGGAACTAAAGCAATGTTGTCATGCTCACATATTCACTTGGGTTATATCAAGTAATATTAGCTATTAGTGTAATGCAGCACAAAATTTTTAGTTTTTTGGAAATTTCCCTTTTGTAATATTGCCATCCTTCAATTTCTCAAGAAATTAATGAAACATTATGCGCAGCTCAAAACTTGGCTCTTTTGACTTTCAAGGAAACAACGGGCGAGAATCTTAATATCCATCTTCTCAATTTTCGAATTCATACTCAGCCGGAGTGATTGAATAGTCTACGAGAACTGACTGCGATTGTTAATTGGAACCAAAACCAATGATGTCAAACATCAATCATCACGATGATATTGTGATGTCTCATACCTACTTTTCATTCTTTTTTTCTAGAATTGGGTAGGTGTACAAAATTGCATGGAAGATATTCATGCCTATCTATAATTTAAACAACTTCACCAATAATTAAACAAGACTACCAAAATCCGTCTATCTCAGGAGCTGTTATTCACTCTACCAACAACTTCCTAATTGTTCGCGCTGTAAATTATAGACCAGAACTTCTTCTGAGGTGATGTGAGTTCTAAACTTCTCAAGTGAAAGAAAGAACCAAGGAAATAGAAGTTATCTATACCTATTCTCTTTCTAAATAACACATCTACTACATAATTGATACATTTGGAAGAAAATTTAATTGAACTATGTTAAATTAGTACAAATGCGACATATTAGTACATGAGCTTTCACCTATTATCAGGCATATTTAAATCTCTTTCTCAAAGTTTAGGCGTCATCTTAAGAATGGCTCGGAAGTTCACCTTTTTAGCATAGGCCATGCTAAACAATTCTAATGGCTAAGAATCACTAACATTATTAACTTTTTACTACTACAAACTACAAAATAAGCTCTTCACAATATAAGAAACCCAAATAGCTTCCAACAACAGGCAACAATAGGAATCTCTTTGTTTCAAGTATAACTACATTAGCACATTAAATAAACCTGAATTGAAAATGACAATCACCTGAGTTGCTTGCTGACGAGGCCCTCCCCTCTCACCCTCTTCCCGTCCCTCCACATAAGCTACAAAAAGAAAGAAATGTAATAGGATCCGAGAAATTATTACTCAAACACTTCCTCTACTTTATGTCTCTACATAGACAAAGTTACACAAGGTTTATTTCTAAGGCTTCTCCATTGTACTCACCAACATTCACATCAAGAGAAGGCCTTTGATTCAACCAAGATGAAGGCGGCGGCTGCAGGAGTAAAATGAAAACTTCAGTTTTACCAGCCACCAAAAGGGAAAGAGACGTGCAGAAGTTTCTCATGACCTTAGTTTAACCAAGAGGGTTTATGTACATACAAGATCACTACAACAAGTAACCCATTGCGGTGTCGGTGTGGAAAAAGGGTAGTGAGATCTCCAAGATGAAATTAAAAGTCACACCCATGACCCACCCAACAACAAAGATGGTTAGGGAAATGGTCATACCATGTATGGGCCAGGTCTTCCAGGTCCCGCTTTTATCTCAGGTATACCACCATTATCATTAGTAGATGTATACTCATTAGGGGTGATTGGGGTGCCCCCAGTGGGAATATTATACAATGAACCGCTATCACTTCCAGGAAGAGGAGTCTGAGCTGTTGCAGGCAAAGGCGTCTGAGCTAGTCCGGGTAATGGTGTCTGCGCTGCTCCAGGTAATGGTGTCTGCATAGGAGTTTGCAATGGAGTCTGAACAACTCCAAAAGCCAAATTTAGTCACGGAACATTTAATGCTTTAGCATTAACTTCAAATTTCAGAATTACAAGATACAATAACCAGCACTCACCGGCGGAAAGAGTAAATCAGCTGTGGGAGTTTCAAACTCCTCAGTGCCTTCGTAAGGTACGTTCAGGTCGTGGACAGGGCCACCTGCTGCGCCTTTTTGCATATTCGACCTGTCTATGGGACCCAAGATTGCCCCAGCCTGCATCATCTTGAGTTCCCATAACTGTATGTTTGCAACATAAACTCATCAACACTACAACTAAAAACAGATCAGACAAATTTTCAAAAGCATTAAAGTACTCAAATCAAGATTAATCATCTACTAACCTAGTAATTCACATACCTTAAAGAACGTCAGAATGTTATTTTTTTAAAAAACCCTAAATATAATTGAAAATTAAATAAATAAAAAGAGGAGAAGTAATTTCCGTTAACTCCAAAATTATATATTCAATTAAAGAAAAGGATAAATAATTACTCCTTGGAGCTCATTGAGTACGCCATCGCCAGGGCCACCGTTGTTGATGAACTCATCGCGGACTTTGCTGATGACGTCCTCGATGACCTGGACATAAACATTGCTGGTGGTAGAGCTACCCATTTCCGGAACAATTCAGGAAAAAATCAAAACCAAAAACACAAAATAGACACTTCGAATAGATTGTTTGTAAATTTGAATATATTCAGGTGTAGGGTTTGAGAGTGATTTTTCTAGAGAGCGAAATGATGCTCAACGGCGGAGAGAATGAGATGAGAGAGAAGAGGCGGAACAGAAATGGAGAATAAAGAGTGGAATATAAATAGGTTTGCATCCGTTTGCGTGCTTAGGATCCACGTGGCAATGTTTTTAAATCCCCCCATTATAAGAGGTTTCAATGTTTGAAAATCCGGACCGGATCGGCCGATTGAAGCACTTGGACCACCGATCGGCCCGGAAAATGGCTCGAGTCAAACTCGAAAATGGAAAAAACATCAAAACCGTTGTATTTCTTCAAATTAGGAACAACTCATGGTTGAACCGCCCAAACCCGTGACTCGCTCCCGAGTTAGTTGAACCAGCGTTGTACAAGGTCTTTAATATCTGAGAAAAAAGGTTCATTTCTTCTCCCATTTTCCCAGTACAGATAACGGGTCTGAGAAAAAATACTACTTCTCTTCCTTTTTTTTTTTTTATTTCCTCTTCTTAAAAGAAATTAACTCTTCTTGTTCGGTGAAACAATTGTCTGTAATGTCTAACAGCATTTTAGCTTTCGTATTGTTATTTCTAATAAGATTATGAAGATATGGTCTTGATATGGTTTAAAAGGCTCCACTATTTTCTCTTTTTTTATATTATATGATCCCACTATCTTCGATAAGAATTGTAAAAAAAAAAAAAAAAACCCAAGTTCTCTTAATAAAATATAATTCTTGAAGGTGCCCCATTAGAGAAAGAGACTTTTGACTAAAGTTTTCTATTTTATAAATTTGATTAGCTATTATAAGACTTCTTTCATATAGTGTCTATGACTCGATTGGTATGGAGGAATGGAATTGGGCGAGAATGAAATGAATGTGAGAATGGAATAAAGGTGGGAAATGAATGATGTTAATATAACACATCTTATTCTTGGTATGTTAAAGGAATGAGAATGAAATGGAATCATCATTCCTTAGTTCATTCCACTCACATGATTGGTAACTAGAAATGAACGATAGGAATGGAATGGAATTGTTGTTAAAGACCAAATTGTAATAAGTTCAAATTGTATATGAATTTGCAAATAAATTTGTGATTTCCAATTAAAAAAGAATGAGATATCACTAATATTTTATTATTATTATATTATTGTAAGTTTAAACTTTGATCAATGTGTCAACCCGAAAGCACGTGTTTCATTTAAAAATTAGAAGCTACTTGTTTTATAATTCAAGGTAGAAGACACATGGTTAGCACTAATAAACATCTGAAAGTTCGCAACTTACGAAAAAACTAAGGTTGATTATAACGTAACAATTAATACATTGATGTTGAATTTTATCTAGTGATAAAAAAGTTGAAAATATCACTGTTTCTCAAAGTTGACAAAATTTATTCTTTATTTTTCGTAATTATTCAAGGATTCTCACAGGAATATAATACTAAAATATACCAAGCATAGGTTTGAGAATGCCCATTCCATTCCCACCCCATTCCAGTATACCAATCGAGCCCTTATATTTTCTATTTGTGCTTATATATTTTTTATTTTTATTTTTTGTCATATTGTTTCCTATAACATTGTCCAATGATATAATATAGATAGAAAATAGGTGAAATACTTGGAAGTATTTTTATATGACCTTTATTTTTATTATTATTTAAAACTATTTATAGTATATTAATTATAAATATGACATAATTATGACATCACTGGTTCGACAACAGTTGACCCAACGGTCGAACTAGTGACCCTTAACCCACTTAATTTTTCGGTTCAATTAACGGTCCACTTTTTCAAAACATTGTTAGGAACCAACTTAATAATTTGGAATTGAGTCAAAGAGTAGTGTCTAGGACAACGTTCCATCAAGGTTATAAACACGGATCGAACAGGACTGGATGGAATAATCGAAAACCTGCCATAAGGACGGTTCCCGTGTGTATATGAACAGGCCATAGCAGAGTGAGACCAATTAGACCTTGAAGTAATTCACTAAATAAATTCAAAGGCACCTATTGTTCATAGTTCGATGTTTAATAACGTCGCCATGGCTTCCTAGATATCAATGATTAACAAAAAACTTGTCCACATTGCTATCTTCACGTGAGTCGAATCGTTCCATCATTTTTCAGTCTAAGTCTAGAGTTTGGGAGTTACCAATCGATTCTCTAATAACTTAGAAACTATGACTGTGTTGGAACTCTAATGACCTTGTCCACCAAGCAAGGACCATCAAAAACCTAGTGTAGACATTGCTCTGGCCAGAGACTTTTTCGATCACTTAGGTTACACAACAGCTTAGAAAGGTTCCAGGTATCTCACCTTAGATGAATCCTCTATTGGTGTCATCTGCTTTGTCATACAACCAGACTGCAGTCAACATCTTCCATTTTGGTGACGTTTTTGGACTCATGGAATATATTAAAGTGCAGTGGGCAGCACAAGTTGCAGCCTTGACACCTAAGTCATTGAGGATTAACCTCATACCTATGTAATCCTAGGATTTCAAATTCAACATAAAACCAACATGAGATCCTAACGGGGATGTTCAATCTCATACTCCCGAAGTATGAATGTTTATATGTATGCATTGATCCCAAAATCAATGTCCATGGAACAAGGAATTCTACCATGAGAATGTCATGCATAAACAAGTCTTGACGAGACTATGATATCCCATTATCTCATAGTCTCTATGACTTGGAACAATGTTTTAGGATTACAGCCCTCGAGAGCATTCAACAATCGCCACCTCTTGCGCGCGACCGCTCCCATAGTCATAAGTGATCCAAGGAATCTTTATCTAAACTAAGAAAAGTCTAAAAGATAAAGAAACAATGTCATAACTATTATTGATATAATAAAAGACAAGACTGTCATAATGCTTACAAGCTAAGGCCAAGCCACTAGATGGCTTGGCGGACCCCTAACACTATCAGAAGTATGGTTAGAGTATATATGAGTAAAGATAACATGAAGCATGATTACAGTTTGGTGGAAGTATGGTTACAACTAAGGGTAAGTATGGGTAAAGAGATCATGAAACAAGGTTACAACTAAGATGATGTATTCTTTAAGCTTAATTTCATGACGTATGGTTTAATAGAACATGAAGTATGGTTACAACATATGGGAAGTATAGGTAATGAGGACATGAAGTATGTACAGTTTAGAGGAAATATTGTTAAAGCTTAAATTCATGAAGTATGGTTACAATGTATAGGAAGTACGGGTAAGGGAACATGAAGTTTTGGTTACGTTTAGATGAAGTATTGTTAATGCTTAAATTCATGAAGTATGGTTTAATAGAGCAAGAGGTATGGTAACTGAGTACATGAATTATGGGTAAAAAGAACATGAAGTATGGTTATAGTTTAGAGGAAGTATTACTAAAGCTTAAATTCATGAAGGATGGTTTAATAAAACAGGAAGTATGATTACAGTGTATAGAAAGTATGGGTCAAGAGAACATGAAGTATGATTATGGTTTAAAGGAAGTATTGCTAAAGCTTAAACTCATGAAGTATGATTTAATAGAACAAGAAATATGGTTACAATATAAAGGAAATGTACCTATTGTGTGCAAGATTAGTACATGAAATATTTAGAAATTGTACCAAATGTTCTTTAAAAGTATACCTATAGTATGAAAGATTATTGACACCAGAAATGTTTGAAGGGAGAAAGTAGGAAGTAACACAAGCCCATACTCTTTAGTCTTCTCGGTTGTGCAGATAGTTTTGCACGATATAATGCATTGTAGGATGCTCGGAAATATAAACCATTTTGTCTCTCAAATTAGACACATAGAGCTCTTCAAAACTGTATAACATTATCAAAAAACATCTATTATGAAATAGTTTTTTCTTCAAACATAAGCTAAAATCTATCTTTACACAATAGATAGCACTAAGATATTGAGGAGGGAGAAACAACCTGCATTGTATATTGCTCTGCAAGTAAACCAAATGCATCCCAACCATTGGATGCAACATGTTGAAAATGAGAATTAATTTATGGCGGCCCAGGAGATTTATCTTTACATAGTGATATCCTAAATTTTGTATTTTGCTCACTCAATCTTTATTCTCAACTAGGGGTGTAAGGTGAGATGAGCCGGCTCATGAGCCCGGCAAGCCGGATCGAATGGAGCTCGGCTTGAGCTATTTTGAACTCGAGTCGAGCTTTTCGAGCGCGATCTTATTCGTGAGCCGAACTCGAGCTCACCTATAGCTGTTCATAAGTTCGCGAGCCGGCCCGCGAAATTTTATTATTTTTATATAATTAGTCCTATTCCACAAAATTAATACTTAAAATTTTATGTACAATATATTCTAATGATGCTTAAGTTCTCTTTATTTTGCTTAAATCATGCAAAACGACGACAACAACAACAACAACTACTATAATAATATAGGTATTTCAGTTGATATTCATGATATATTTTTCTGTAAATTATTCCAATGAAACCATGTTTTCACGACATCATCCTCTATTTCTAAATAATTATTAAATATAAGGTATTTAGTTATTATTTATCTTATCTTGATATTTATTACAATGTCGTTCATTCTTATTTTCCTTTTATAAATTAATCTCTAATATTGATACACGGTCATTGACCTCATACATATTATAAATAGACCAAGCTCGAGCTTTAGAAAATCAGGCTCGTCGACTTCAAGCTCGAGCTAAAAAAACCCTAATCAAGCTCGATAGTATTAAACTTATATAAGGTCAATGAAAACTAATTGATAAGTTGTTTTCTTGACACCCAGGCATAGTCTTTGTAAATGTTGGGTTGGTTTTTGAGTTGTATAGGTTGTCTGTTGGTTTAATGGAATTACATTACACCTAAAAAAAAAAAAACTAATTGAGCTCGATAGTATTAAACTTATATAATCAAATATTTATATGAGAAGTACTATACTTTATGTCCAAGAACTTTGGTAACATGGATCTTTGTCAATCTAAGATCATTTGACATAATTTACAGAAACTGCAAAAATCAGGGATCATAAAATTATTTATAATTGAATCCTTGGTCATAACTACCCTTTATTTGTGGTGTAAAAAGTTTATTGTTTGGTGGCTCAATGAAATTAAGTTCATCTTTTATCATTATTACAATATACCAATCTTATGTCTCTATTGTCAATAATAGATACTAGTCGTCTATTCATGGCTATATGTTGTAGTGTAGATTCAAAATTTTGTTCTCAAAATGTGAAAGTAATAATTGTCAATAGCATATTATCTTTCATCTAGATATTTGATATCTTAGGTATACATTTTGGTAGGAAAGGTAGATATAATGAATTAAAAGGTTATAGGCTATAAGGAAATCTTTCACATAGATACAAGAAAGCATGGATACAAGCCATGAATGTTGCAACTTTGATAGGACCCAATGGAATCTGCAATCTCGATTGGAGTACTTGAGATCTATAGCTGTTAAATATATTAAGTATCTTTGTATCTTTTTCATGTTTATCTTTTACCTTATTTATAATTTAGGGTTTCTTGTCTCTTGTATCTATATATACGTTATCCATCAATACAAGTTTCTCTGCGGGGTTTTCTCTAATCTAACATGGTATCAGAGCCATGGTATCTCGATCCTTAGCTTCCTCCACCCGCTGTTCCCCGTCCGGCGCCTCTTCTTCTCTTTACCTTATCTGTTCCCTATTCACTTTATTCATCTATCTATCTCTTCCGTATTCACTTTATTTACTCAATTAATCCAACTAGTTGTTGAAAATTCAGCAACAGCGCACCATATGCAACCATCACTGGTGCAAGTTCAACCATGAACCATCTCTTGGCTCCCTCTCATCTCTTCAAATCTGAAAATAATTTCTCCTCTCTATACTCTCACATGGCCGAAAGCATCTTCTCTCTCAATGTCACAGCTGCAACTCTTTATCAAAAGTGGCCCATGTGAATATGCCTTTGGCCTCCTCTTCCCTGCCTTCGTTGCCGATTCCTTATCCACTGCCGTTGCCCGTCCGATTGCAGCCATCACCGGCAAATCTCTTTCCACCGTCACCGCTGCAACTCTTTCTTTTGGTGCACACGTGAATTTGCACAGCAAGCAATTCACGATTTTAATTAATTCCTCTCATGGTCTTATTTACCCTCTTCCCACCTTAACCCTCACATTAATCCTTTTATTCACAACAACCTTCTTTTTCCTACTCCTTCTCAAAGCAGCCCAATATAAAATTTGCCTTCCCAATTAGCCCCCACATACATAATTAAGTGAAATACAAATATACTCACAACAGAGTTGGTTTTCCCTCGACACTCGACTCTGCATTCTCTACTGCATTCTACTCGGCATTCTTTGTGCCCGAATTGTCGGCTCAGCTCTTCTTGATTTTTCGGTCCAGTCTCAGCGTCCGAGAGCCTCCCATTTCGACTGCGGGGGAGTGTTAAATATATTAAGTATCTTTGTATCTTTTTCATGTTTATCTTTTACCTTATTTATAGCTTAGGGTTTCTTGTCCCTTGTATCTATATATACGTTATCCATCAATACAAGTTTCTCTGCGGGGTTTTCTCTAATCTAACAGTAGCTACTTCCTCAATATAGAATCTCGACATATTTGTAGATATGTTGAGAGATTTATTGCTCACATAATTTTATTCAGAGAGAACTAAATATTTACCTACTCTTTATGATTTATTAGACACCACAAAGCTATTATAAATAAGAAGACTTAGGCAATTTTTTCACATTAAACCTTCATTTTTTGTTAATCACATCTCATTGTTTCATGTCTTATCCTAGCCAAGCCGGATTTTTTTACAATGTGGATTGGACCCTTGGAAGAGATTATTTTTTCATCAAATAACTTGAGAGTGTCGTGAACATTGGAAACATTCAACTAAAAACATCCGACCATGCATTACGCTATGATCCAAGTCCGTGCAAAATTGAATGATGAATTTGGCACCGATTTCACATTCATCAAGTGCAACCGTCGATTCTAATGCTCTATCAAAGGTACTCTATATTCCAAAAAACCATCACCACTTACACAACTTATTGGGACGAGAACAATAACTACGTTTATGCCCCGCCTTTTTGTGGGCATTGTGGATCAAGGTAAATGTGAATAGCATATTTATAAACTCATCTCTATAACTTAGTTCTATAACCAAATAGTGGCCATATCTAAATTCCTACTTTAAATAAATAAGTCAACATGGTAATTTTGAATTTATAAAGTTGAATGGTTATTCATCACCTTTCTGCATGGTTATACCTACATTAAAATAATAAGTCAACTTTCTCATATTTTGCATGGATATCCATCACTTTTCTATGCTAATCATTTGTTTGTATATCCACAAGATAAACGCAGTAATATAAACACGTTCCATTGAATCAAAATTACTTAGTCTCTTACATCTTTTTTTCATGGTTAATACACACTCCATGGTTATTACAACAGTTTTTTTCATAGTTATTACACAATGACGGTCAAACACGTTCCATAGTTATTATAACAACCTTTTTTTCATCAAGATTTGGATCCATATTAAAATACATTGATTTTATTCCATTAGTTATTTAACTATATTTGTCTATGACCGCATTATCACAAAGGCACATATTTCAATTGGGGAACTCCAGGGATTAATTGGGTGTATAACCTGCCTCCAAAGGGTACACTTTTAAGTTAATAGCCCTCTTATAAAAAAACATTTCCTTTTTTATTATTTTTATTAGTTTTTAATTATAAAGACTAAATTACCCCCACTAACAAACCAACAAGCAAGCCCATTTCTTTTGCTTTCTTTCCTCCCCTCGCTCACGTACAGTCAAAAAACATAACACAAAACAGGAAAAGAAAAGAAAGAAGGAAAAATCCATAAACCCCCAAATCCCAAATCAATCGCTGCTACACCTCCTCCATCGCCCACCGATCAAGACCCGCCCTAGCCACCTACTACGGCGACCACCGTGACACTGCGCAACCACACACCACCAGCCACCAGCTCTGTTTGATTCTCAAACCACCTGCTCACTCGATTCTCCAACCACCAGCTCACTCGCTCATTTACGAAGGTGAAAATTTGATTTTCGTCGAATTATGGGTATGTTCTAAATAACATGCTAAATGATTTTTGATTGTGTTAACTTGTGCATTTCTTGATGTTTGTTGATCATTTCTTGATTTTTCTTTCAATTGCTATTTACATCATAGCTAGTATGTGCCCTGTAAATTGTGTGGTATTTGATGAGGCAGTAGATAAATGTGTTAGTCATTCAAGTTCAGCTTTGATGCGGTAGTAGATAAATGTGTTAATCAGTCAAGCTAGTGTTAAGAAACAAATTAAACAATGTTCTTATATTTTCATTTCTTTTTTTGGATTTGAGAAGAGAAAAAAAGGTGTGTACTTAATTATTTTGTACAAAGTTGTTTATGATGAGTGCTAGTTTACCTTTCTTGTGCTAGTACAAAAGAATCAGAGTAATTAGGAGTAAAGATACATAATTAAGATAGGCAATTCAAGTCGGAACAATTGGGGAAATAGCCTCCAAATGCTTGTGCTGGAATTATGTCTTCTCGTTTAGGTCGATCTGGACTTACTATAGAATTTCTAAGGAGAAACATTTATGCATTTTTTTGGAGGAAGTTACAACTTGATGATTTAAATCTTTCTTATGCTTAATTGTTGGCACTGTTATGACTGTGATTCTAATCACATATGTATTGGAGAACTTTGTATGATTCTTAATACATGAATGGTTATGTTGTCCGAGAATCGAAATTATGAACTCTTAAGAATGACCTTTCTATATAGTTACATTAAAATAATAAGTCAACTTTCTCATATTTTGCATGGATATTTATCACTTTTCTATGCTAATCATTTGTTTGTATAACCACAAGATAAAAGCAGTAATATAAACACATTCCATTGAGTCAAAATTACTTAGTCTCTTACATCTTTTTTTCATGGTTATTACAACAGTTTTTTTTTCATAGTTATTACACAATGACGGTCAAACACGTTCCATAGTTATTATAACAACCTTTTTTTCATCAAGATTTGGAGCCATACTAAAATAAATTGATTTTATTCCATTAGTTATTTAACTATATTTGTCTATGACCGCATTATCACAAAGGCACATATTTCAATTGGGGAACTCCAGCGATTAATTTGGTGTATAGCCTCCAAAGGCCACACTTATAAGTAAACCGCCCTCTTATAAAAAAAACATTTCCTTTTTTATTAATTTTTAATTACAAAGACTAAATCACCCCACTAACAAACCATCAAGCAAGCCTATTTCTTTTGCTTTCTTTCCTCCCCTCACTCACGTACAGTAAAAAAACATAACACAAAACAGGAGAAGAAAAGAAAGAGGGAAAAATCCATAAACCCCCAAATCCCAAATCAATCGCTGCTACACCTCTTCCATCGCCCGCCGATCAAGGCCCGCCCTAGCCACCTATGTCGGCGACCACCATGACACCGCGTAGCCACACACCACCAGTCACCAGCTCCGTTTGATTCTCAAACCACCTGCTCACTCGATTCTCCAACCACCAGCTCACTCGCTCATTTACGAAGGTGAAAATTAGATTTTTGACTTTAGAATTATGGGTATGTTCTAAATAACATGCTAAATGATTTTTTATTGTGTTAACTCATGCATTTTTTGATGTTTGTTGTTCATTTCTTGATTTTTCTTTCAATTGCTGTTTACATCATAGCTAGTATGTTCCCTGTAAATTGTGTTGTATTTGATGAGGCAGTAGATAAATGTGTTAGTCATTCAAGTTAAGCTTTGATGAGGTAGTAGATAAATGTGTTAATTATTCAAGCTAGTCTTAAGAAACAAATTAAATAATGTTCTTATATTTTCATTTCTTTTTTTGGATTTTAGAAGAGAAAAAAAGGTGTGTACTTAATTATTTTGTACAAAGTTGTTTATGATGAGTGCTAGTTTACCTTTCTTGTGCTAGTACAAAAGAATCAGAGTAATTAGGAGTAAAGATACATAATTAATATAGGCAATTCAAGTCGGAACAATTGGGGAAATAGTCTCCAAATGCTTGTGCTAGAATTATGTCTTCTCATTTAGGTCGATTTGGACCTACTATAGAATTCCTAAGGAGAAACATTTATGCATTTTTTGGAGGGAGTCACAATTTGATGATTTGAATCTTTCTTATGCTTAATTGTTGGCACTATTATGACTGTGATTCTATCACATGTGTATTGGAGAACTTCATATGATTCTTAATACATGAATGGTTATGTTGTCCGAGAATCGAAATTATGAACTCTTAAGAATGACCTTTCTATATAGTTATGATTGTGATGTTATATATGAGAATATTTGATGGTCTTTATGATATTCTCTTGGTGACAGTAATGGAGTTACTAGTAATAGATATATGGCAAAACTTGCATCTCTATTAGTTTCGATAATAGTTTCGATGTTGTGTTACTCTGTGAACACCTTCATGGTTCATCAACAATTAAGTGCATTATATGGAGAAATTGAAAATAATAGTTAGTTTAATCAACTTTGTGCAAGACATAAGTGAAGTGTGTAGGCTCTTCCTTTTATCTTCTTCCTCTTCACTTGATTGTAAAAATATTCTCTGTCATTCACTGAATAGGATTAGGCTTGTTTTGTGGTTGTATATTATATCTCACTAATCTATTTCAAAATCACCTTTTGCTCCAGAAATGTCTAGTGAAACTTATTCATTTGCAGACTCAGGCTACATAATTTTCTATTCTTACATTTAAGACAGTGGGATTCGAGAGAGGTTATAAAGACTTGGTTGTCACTCAGATTAGTGTTGATGGGCTAGAAAATTATGTCACCAACACTAATAATATAGAAAATTAGAAAGCTTCATTAGCACTTAAATGCACTCATTTTAACTTTATATCAAGCATCCCAATTCCCTTAAAAAGCTGCACACAAGAAAAACCTTCTCTTTTCTTGACTCTTCACTCTCTACTCTCGAGGAGGAGAAAGAATAATACTACATTCTGGATCGTGTTGATTGATTGGTAGAGCCAAAAAGGTTAGTAGGCTCTCTGTAAATCGCAATTTTTGGTTTTCTTGGCCACTTTTCTTACTCTGTAGTGATAATTGGTTTTTGATTTATCAATCTTTTTTCTACGAGATGATGGGTTCTGACTAAAGTATCGATGTTGTGTTATAGATGGTCTAGATGAATAGTGCATTATGTGGAGAAATTGAGAATATTTTATGCTTCGTAGTTCTGTATTGAGAGGATATAGTAAAGGCGTTGTTTTCTATTTGCCTTTTAATTTGTATGTGTAAGTCTTTCTTCGTTGAGATTCTTGGCATTCTGTTGTAACTTCTTTTATTTATTGAGAAAATGCAAGAAACGTAGTGGCTAGTTGTGCCTTTGGAGTCTATTGAGTGAAGATTCTGATTTTATTATATAATGACATTGATACTTCTTTTAGCTTCTTCCTCGTCATTTGAATGTAAGAATATTTCAAAGTTGATCGTAAGATTGTGCCTTTTATCAATTGTTCGTGAATACAAATTTCTAATAACAATATAGTGTTGAAGTGTTAAAATCCATGACTGTGCCTTTTATCAACTACTATACACTAAGACTTTGTGGAATTACAACTTGCAACTTTTTCTTGTAGTCTCTCATATTTTGGCATGTACAAAAGACTACCCATATAAGATCACTTCAAGTGTTAAAATCAACTAAAGTATCAAAAAGGGTTAACTCTTCGCATATTTAACTATGTCTTTTCTTTTTACAATTTTTAATGATTTGTCCATTATACTCTAGAGTTAATAGTAATAGATATATGGTAAAACTTGCATCTCTAAAAGATTGTGTGAAGTGATCTCACTCACTTCTTGAATATTTTCATCTCATTTTACTTAACAATTACATTAAACTCTTCTTCTCTTTTCTTTCAGGCATCATGGCACGAACTCGATCCAGTTCAGACTCTTTCCCTCGCCCTACCAAGCGACAACGTCTAGATTTTACAGAAAGTGACCGAAAGTGAAGGAATAAGTCAGGCTTTGTCCCATATACCCCCGGTAAGTAAAATATTGTCCTTTACTCTTATTAATGTTTTAAGTTTTTATTAATATTTTTTAATAGTATAATTCATTTGATTTGCAGATTTTTGATATCCCTAGACCTACTTTTAAATTGAGTCATACACAGAAAAACTTCAAGTGCAAAATTTCAACAAATTGCAAATTGGCAAAAGAAGTAGAATTTATTACCGAATGCTTGAGAGACCATCCCAATGGGATGAACTGGTTCAAGGAATCACAGTTTGGCCATCTTTTTGAAGTTGCTCCACATATCGAGATGTGTTTAACTCCATTATGGATGCTCTTAACCAGAAAAGTTGAAACAGAGAAGAAACACGAGATGTGGTTTGTCCTCAATGACACACCCATACGATACTCTCTAAAGGAATATGCACTTATCAACAGCTTGTATTGTCTCCAATTCCACAAGAGTATCCGGGCGGTAATGGTTTCAAAGATCGAAATTTCAAAGGAAAAATCACATTTAAAGTTGTAAGACAAAAACTTCAAGAAATAGCGATCCCACCCGGTGCAGAAGGTCAAGTTAGTAGGAGAAATCGGAGAAGTAAATCTGCTGGGAAGCAGATTTCAATCTTGTTGGAAGACAAGGTGAGGATGGCAGTCTTTTACTTTGTGTGTTCTGTGTTTATGAACCATACAAAGGATGGAACACATATAAGTGACTCCACACTTAGAATTATAGATGACCTCAAGTTCGCCCGCACATATCCATGGGGTAGGACTTCTTATATTCATTTGATGCTTCACGTGAAAGCTTTGGACTTGGAAAGTAAATTGAGTGCGCCATCTTGGTCATGTCCGGGGTTCATTATACCTTTAATGGTAAGAAAATTTATTTTTCAATATACCATAAACATAATTTATTATATAATTTGTTATCTAACAAATATAATGTCCATCTATGTAGCTACTTCCATTTGAGTGCATTTCAGCACTATTGCCAAAATTTGCTCGTATAAGGGAGGATTCCACCGGACCACTACCGAGAATTTGTAGGTGGAGTACTTTACTAGAAAAGAAGAAACAGGCTCCAACTTTGAATCAAGTCCTAGAAGTGGTCGGGAATAGCAAGGTTGGTGTCTTCTTTATAAATTAAAAATGCTTTAAATTTAGTGTTGTTAATTCAAAGTGCTTAACATTCAGGATATCAAGAGCATACTTATGCAGATGCCAGAGGAGCTGCAAGCCGAGCACATGCAAGGGTTTGCTCCTCACGAAAAAAACTCTGACATCACTACTGATCAGTGGACGACTATATTAGAGAATAGAGGTTGCAGATGTGGAAGGTCGACGCCTCTTCCTCAAAGTTAATGATTCTATAGAGGAAGTGCAATGAGAGATAGTTGAAGACATCACAAATATCGAGACAAGACCTCTACGAGCTAGCATTCTTGATGACACAACAAGATCGCCACGAGATAGCACTGTAGGTGAGGCACCAAGAGCGCCACAACCCGTAGAGTCTGACCAAGGCATTAGAATGATGTGTGAAATACTTGGAAAGCTAAATGTGTTAACAGAATAGCTAAATGTGTTAACATCAGAGGTCTCTCAAGTCAATCAAAGGCTAGAACAGGTTGAGCAAATGATAGAAAAACGGTACAACGGTCAGATGAGAAGCATCGAGAATATAATGAGTATAAGGATAATGACATAGATGACGAAATAGATGATATTGAGGGTGGAGATGGCGTTGATGGCACCAACATAGTCGGTGATGTTCCAACTCCTTTAACTGATGAAAACGTTGATTGTGAGGATATTAATGAAGATGGAACCTTTACGTTGAACGAAGTTGAGGCGGAACAACAACAGGAACGATCAAAGAAGGTCTGGAAGAAATCAAAATATCAGAAGACCCCATACACCGAGCCCGCTCCAACAAAATAGAAGTTCGCGGTTCTATATTCTTGTGCTTGTTTTGTTGCTCTTAAACTATTATAGATAAAACTGTAATTTCTCTTTCGTATTTGTGTAAGACTTGAGCATATTTTTATTGTGTAATTTCGACTCTGGAAGATAAAATTGTAGTTTATTGTTTCACTATTTTTTAGTTTAATGGAAGTTTCTCAATGTTGGCTCTGCTTTCAATCTTGTATTGACTTTAGTTAAGTTTCGTGTCGAATGGATTGAATTTGGAAGAATGAGCTAATATTCTACTTTGTTTAGGATTCTACTGATGCTTTGAAATGTTGTCTTGTATTTATTTAAATGCTCATATACATTTTCAAATGGGTTCATGATAGAAATAATTAATAAATAAAAAATATTAGATTATGTGTTGGTCAAATTATAAATTGATTTTACTAATACTTTTGAAGAATTTATCCTGTTAGATTATTCTCTTAATTTTCTTAGACAGAAATGAAATATGAAACCATACTGCCTCAACCGATCGGGCAGACAGGTATATCGGTCTGTCTAGTCGACCGAGATAGAATTGAAAGATGAACATTTCTGTCTCGACCTACCAGGCCGACTGGTCTACCAGTCTGTCCAGTCCACCAAGACAGAAGTGAAAGATGAACACTTCTGTCTCGATCAACTGGGCCGGATGGTCTACCGGTCTGCCCAGTTGGCCGAGACAGAAGTGAAAGATGAACACTTCTGTCTTGATCGACCTGGCCGACTGGTCTACCGGTCTGCCCAGTCGGCCGAGACAAAAGTGAAAGATGAACACTTCTGTCTCGACCGACCGGGCCGACTGGTCTACCGGTCTGCCCAGTCAACCGAGACAGAAGTGTTCATCTTTTACTTCTGCCTCCACCTACTGAGCTGGCTGGTGTACCGTTCTGCCCAGTCTGCCTAAACAAAAGTAAAAGATGAACACTTCTGTTTCGACTAATTAGGCCCTGGCATACCGGTTTACCCAGTCTGCCGAGAAAGATTATTTTGATTAATTAATATTATTTTATGAATGATGTTGATTATGATAAATAACAAATCAAGTTTCTTATAAAGTAATGATATGATTGATGAATTTTCAAGTCGCGATTTTTTTAGGGTTTGGGGTTTAGAGTTCATAATAATTTAAAATTAGGGTTTAGGGTTTAGGGCTTAGGGTTTGCCGAGACAGAAGTGAAAGATGAACACTTCTGTCTCGATCGATCGGGCCGATTGGCAGATCGATTTACCAAGTCTGCCGAGAAAGATTATTTTGGTTAATTAATTTTATTTTATTAATGACATTTATTATGATAAATAACAAATCAAGTTTTTTATAAAGCAACGATATGATTGATGAATTTTCAAGTTGCAATTTTTTAGGGTTTAGGGTTTAAGGTTTAAGGTTTAGAGTTTGGGGTTTAAGTTCGTAATAATTTAAAATAACGATAATGTTGATGATTATCCACACTCGGCTTGAGTCCGGCTTATATATTGAAATAATCAATTGGGTCCTCCAAGGTCAATAGATCGATTAGGTGTTGTTCAAGAAGTCCTTGTATTCTAATTTAATATGTGTACCTCACTATTTTCTCAAATGTTTTTTAATATATATATATATACACTGATCGGCTAAACCATCCACCAATTTGCTTGTTTAGTATTTTAAACATTTTAAACACCAGTCATAGTTGTATTACATTCTTCCCCGCTGCAATTTTATTATATGAGCTTTTGGTCTTTGGACCGAACGACTAGTCAGAACAGTCTTCCAGTTGACCTAGTCAGATTATTTTTTATATGATCTTTTGATCTTTGAACAGATCGACTAGTGAGAACGGGATACCGGTCAGAGGTCTTCTAGTCTACCGGTCTACCCAGTCGGCCAAGACAGAAGTGAAAGATGAACACTTCTATCTCGACCGACCGGGCCGACTGGTATACCGATCTGCCCAGTCAGCCGAGAGCCCAAGATAGAAGTGTTCATCTTCACTTCTATCTCGACTGACCTGACCGACTGGTATACCGGTCTTCCTAGTCGGACGAGACAGAAGTGTTCATCTTTCACTTCTGTCTCGACCGACTGGGCCGATTGGTACACCAGTCTGCCCAGTTAGCCGAGACAGAAGTGTTCATCTTCATTTCTGTCTCGACCGATTGGGTCAACTGGTATACCGATCTTCCCAATCGGCCGAGACAGAAGTGTTCATCTTTCACTTCTGTCTCGACCGACTGGTATACTGGTCTGCCCAGTCGGCCGAGACAGAAGTGTTCATTTTTCACTTCTGTCTCGACCGACCGAGCTGACTGGTGTACCAGTCTGCCTGGTCTACCGGGACATAAGTGAAAAATGAACACTTATGTCTCGACCGACCAGGTCGACTGGCATACCAGTTTACCCAGTCTGCGAAGAAAGATCGGTTAGTGGCTGGTCAGATCGGTTTACTATCCCCAGTTAGCTCAATCGTTTTAATCTCATCAATAAGACACAAAAACATAATCAATGTCACGAATCATACCGATTGGGACCTCAAAATGCCTCACATATTTTTGAAAAAAAGGATCAATGTATAGTTAAACGCATAAACAACTTGAAATATTTTTACAATTATAGTAGTACTTATAATTGATGGGCTCCAAGTACAAGAATAATAAATACACAAAAATCATATCAAAATAGGGGATTTAGAAGATTGTTGCACGTTGCGCTTTTGCGTTTTTGGCGCTCTCCTACATAAGGTAATCTTGGCTGCAGAATCCTTCCACGTTTTTTGACAACATTTGGAGGTAACACCTTCATGGCCAGTATGTCATCAGGGATGACCCATTCAGACTCACTTGGCACGCGGTATATGGTCTGGTATATGCTAATGCCCATATCTGTTTTAAGTAGTATGTCGAGCATAGATTATGCAAATTATTCGGGCCACCCGAAAGTGCTGCAAGTACGTGCACGCACGGTATCTGGTCAATATCATATACTTTGCAAGTGCAAGTTCTCTTCTCCAAATCGACTAAGAAATTGTCATTCTCTCCTGTGATATATTACTCACCTGTGGTGCTATTTAGCTATTTTTCTGTAAGATATTTGGACTCTTGGTACCTTACATGCAACACTATTTCTACCGTTGGAGTTAAGAGTTGTGAGGAAGAGCCTTTTCCCGCTTCCTTTCGGTGATCACTAAACCACTTACATATGTTCATCAAGATCGCATCAATTAAAGGTATTAGCGGATATGTTCTAGTAGTCCTCAATGCTGCATTAATGGACTCAGCTCTGTTGGTAGTTAAAATGTTGTAACGAGAACCTACAAAGTAGACCTAGGCCATTTCTCAACATCAACACTATCTTCAAGATACCGATGAGCTGCAAGATACCTATTCGTTAGGTAAGCATAAATGCATTTGAACTCAGCCTCTGTATATGCTGCAGCGGCAGCCATGAACTTTTTCTGAACAGTCTCTTGGACCTTTTCTCTACCTTTCTTGTCCCTAGCACAATTACCACTATTAACACGTGATTTAACATTTTGAGAAATATGCCATGCACAAAATCCATGCTTAGCCTTCTTGTAAACATTAGAAACTTCTTTAATGATGCTTGCGTGTCTATCTGAAATGATAACCAATTCTTCAGTATCAGGTATGAACTTCTCAAGTTTCACCAAGAACCAATTCCATGATTCATCACTTTCTGATTTAACTTCAGCAAAAGCAAGAGGATATTGATGTTTGTTGCCAACTTGTGCGGTGCAAACAAGTAATGTACCCCCATATGTGGTTTTCAAAAAAGTCCCATCCACTGCAATTACTTTCCTCATCGCCTTGAAACCTTCGATGCATGCTCCCAATGCAAAAAAAAAGACACTTGAACTTGTTCTCCTCACCTGTAACCAAATGTGTAATTGTACCACGATTCACGACACTCATCATATGCAAATAACTAGGAATAATTTCATAACTAAGCTCCGATTTACCCTTAATATTACTTGCAGCGATACATTTGCCCATCCAAGCTTTGTAGTAAGATACTTTAATGCCACAGTTATTCATTACCTCCATTATTTTATTTGGCACAAGTGTGTCCATCTGACCTGTGTATTCTTTTGCCAACATGTCGGCAACTAACTGTGAAGTAGCCTTTGGGTTTCCCTTATCTACAGAACTGGAAGAACACGTATGGATATTGGTATAAGTTCGCACGGAGAAACGGTCGGAGCCCGAAATACTTCTCACACGCAAAGCCCACCTGCAATCCTTGACTTTACACTTCACCAAAAATAGTTTTTTCGTTGACCTTACTATGTTAAAATCGAAATAAGATTTCAAGGAAGCATTAATTATCATATTTTTCACCTCCATCTTGTTTGTAAATTCTTGCCCGATCTCAATATCTAAGCCATCAACAAAACTGAAGGCTTTACAAGTATCATCAATAGGTAGTGGTTCACAATGATCGAAGGCAGCATCTAAATGTAGGCGTGAAGTTTGTCGGTTTGGAGTTGGGGCAGATGTTATTGATATTGTATCTTGATGGAGAACATTTTCCACCAACATTGGCTCATTTAAAATATCACCCTCACGACCTTGCGCAAATGCAATATCAAATATCATAAACCATTGGTTCTTCCATATTGATGTTAAAATATTCATCTTGACAGATTTCATCATTTCCATTCTCATATCTTTCATTATTCACAACATAAAAAACCCCTGTGTCATTTCCTGTCTCAAGTTTATCATTCTTGATCAGCTCAACATATAGAATGCTTCTACATTTCGATATATTACAGCGATCCAAAAAATAACACTTAGCATCAACATCATCCATGATATATTTGAGACTTAAAAGCTTTATAAGACAAAGGAATATAACTCAATATTATATCTGTATTTATTCGATCCACACGAGTCCTTTCACATATACGGTCATGAAGCTCTGAAAGTTTTACCTTGTTTGGATCATCTAGTAATAATATATTCATCATTTCATCATTCCTTGACAACCATTCATATGAGTCATCCTCTTTTTTCTTCCATTCACCGTTATATAGATAATATAAGGGAATCTCTGACATTTTCCTATAAAAACAAGAAAAACGAAGTTATTTTATTGAGAAATTTTTTATTGAATTGGCTAACTGGGAAGATTGGGGCAGTCGGTCGGTCAGATTGGGTAGATTGGTATACCGATCTGACCGGTCTGTCAATCCAGTGACAAAAATAAAATTACAACCAGGCAGATTGGGCAGATTGGTATATCGATCTGTCAGTCCAGTGGAAAAAATAAAATTTCGATCGGACTGACCTGTCACCGGTCTGCCCAGTACTGTTCATCGTCTTCCTCGTAAAAAAACCCAATTTTCAAATTTTGAAAGCAAAAAAAAAAAAATCTTATTATTATTATTATTTTAAATTACACTATTAAATATGAATATCTAGTCTTTAAACAACAAAGTTTATGTAAAAGTATAAGATTTGAGATAAAATTACCAATTTTGAAGCTTGATTTCTCAAATTTTTGGGGTCTCTCTTTCTTCAATGTTTCTTCTCCATGTCCATTAGAAGAAGTCCAATACACATCAATGAAGGATGGTGGTCGAAATTTGATTGTCAATGATCAATGAGAAGGGAAGAAAATAGAATAGGGTTTGATGAATTGAGTTTTTTTTTTTTTGTGGGGGGGATTTTGGTAGGGATGTGTATTACCCATTTCTTTTGGTTGGGGAGAATATTTGTTTTGACAAATATTTAATTTAATATTATTTTTATGATAAGGGTATTTTAGGTAGTCCATATATTCAATAAGTGAGGATGGCTACTTAAATTGTTGAAGAAGAGGGCTAGGGTTTAAAAAAATAGCCAACTTAGGGCTATTTCCTTAAAGCTCTCGAACTCCTGTGTGTCGAGTTGCAAAACATCTTTTGAATACGCATTAAACGCGTGTCATCCCTTCAAAAGAGCTAATCATATTGTCGAGAGATGATGAGGATGAGAGAAAGAATGGTGTTTTGTATCCCATGATGAACGTCATTCAAGTTGATGATGAAGAAGAAGGCTTTGATACCACTGTTGGGAATCCTGGTATCATGTACAACAAAAATTAAAACATATCCGGATACCCAAACCAAGATCAATTTTATAGTGTTCGTTGATTTTTTATATAAAATGATGAACACAAAAAATTTATCTTTTTATCGTGTTCAATTAATCGTTGAGATTTCCATATCCTTTGACAGAACTGCTCGTCCAACGAATGGAATCTTCTCGTCACCCAAGCAGTGAATATTCCCTGTCTCTAGATTGTCACGCACTGAACAAACACCAGAAATCTCCATCTCTTTTCTCCAATGGCGGGTAGGCGAGAGAGAGGAAAAAAATATTTCTGTCTTGTATTTTCTGGTGGAGAATATTTTTCACGTTATGTTGTGTTACTCTAGGGCTTGTGTTAGGGGATTAAATACATCCTCCAAATTAGCCCACAAGTTACATGTCCCATATGAGTTTTTGGACCCCAGTAGGGCTAAGTTGACCCAGTCAACTTAGTCCAATTAATTTAGTCATTTAATATTTAATCCAATTAAATATACATTGATTAAATCAATATTCTAATTAACTAGTTAATCAAATAATTAATTAATATTCTTTGTCGACCAAGTCAACATAATTAATTAATATTCTTTGTCGACCAAGTCAACATAATTAATTTAATTATTAATGTTTAATCCAATTAAACAACCAATTAAATTAATTTGTCCAATTAATTGATTCATACTTCCACAGGACAAATCATCAAAATGCCCTCCAAATACAAAACTTAATTTCCCCGTCTATTCCTATGTTGCGCGATTCTCTAGGTTCGTCTGATTGGCAATAAGACTGTTGGGAAAGATAAATAAAACGCAGTGGAAACAGTATAATAATTTTTTTTAGAGATTTCCCAAATCAGGATCAACCCAGGGTTTTATCATGCGGGTAAAAGAGGGATATCGTTACTTTACCCGTTGTAGTAAAGTGGTTGGAGAAACACTAACTTTCTTCAACCTCTCGAAATCTTCTAACTTTTCGCGAATTAATCCGGCTGATTGATTCTTGATCTGAGTAGTAGAATTGCACTGCGTCTAAATCATCTCGCTGAAAAAATTGAACAAAATTCTCCTCCTTCTTTGGCTTGATGGCCGACGGGTAGGGTAAGAGAGGGGAGAGAGTTTTTTTTTCTCTTGTAGCTCAAGTGTATTATGACTTATGTTATTGCTAGGTTTAATTAAGTGCTATATTTATATCACTTAAATTACAACCTTGAGCTAAAGAATCCCATGTAGGACACCTACTAGGGCCGCCCCACACGCCTTATGGTGCATCTTATGGTGAAACATTTTTAAGTTCAGTCCAATCATTTATTTAATTATTTAATTCAATCCAATTAATTTAATTAATTAAATAATTGGTAAAATGATTAATTAATTTTATTTCTTTAAGAAATAATATATTAACTAATATCATAAATGAATTAACTTATTCCTCCAAATAATTAATTCCATCTATCCAATAATTAATTTTAAGTATCCAATATTTAAAATATTGCTACAAGAAATACTCCAAAAATTCATTCAATGTTTCCTTTTTAAGCGTGACTCTTTAGGTCCATCTTAATTTCGCAATGGGAGGATTCCATTTAATATGGGTAACACCTAGCCAGTTAAGCCCACATCATATCCCAAATAAGATGAAATGATTAGATCATTGTAAACCTTTCCCATTGTAATTTTCGTGTGAATATAAACTCTTTGTTTCCATAACCCGGTCAAGTAAGAGTCATGGTTTAGGTCAAACTCATAAACTTGACTCCATGCTATATTTATAATAAGTCTAGATCAGTGAGCTTTCTTATTTGATTCATTTGTTGGGTTTCGTTTGAAAAAGCATAAACGCAGCGGAAGGGATTTCAAAAATTAAAACGAAAACCTAATTGGTACTCTAATTCGTATAATTGAATCTAAAAGCGTATAACGAATAAAACTTACTCGTTAATATGAATATGATGATGGAGAAAAACTTCTTCTTCTCCAAACTTGAAATATTGAAGCTTCCAAATCTTCAATCCTTTAGTTTTATTCTTCAAACTTGAACTTGATCCGAACATCGAAAATATGTCGTCTCTAAATCGTCACGCACGGATCAACAAACGAAAAATCTCCTTTCTTCTTTCTCTATGGTCGACAGCTAGGTATAGAGGAGGGGATGAATATTTTTCTTTCTTTTGAGAGTTATGAGAGTTGTGTATTCTACTTTTTTTTCTTGTTCTAAGTCAAAGAGTCCTTATATACCTCATGGCTTATTGAACAAGTCAAAACAAAAGAGCCCTAATATGTGGCCTCTCAAAGACGCCACATTGAGGCCTAGTAGGCGTCCAATTGGACTCCTTATTTAGCCCCGAGATTTGTTTTGTTTAATTAATTTCTTATTTTAATCAATAATTTATTTTATCCAATAAATAAATTAATTAATTAAATAACCAAATTAATTAGATAAATTAATTCATTAATATATTTTACAAGAAAATTAATTAATAATTAATCTTATCATTATAATTAATAATTTATCTAATGAATAATTAATTATTTAATTTATCCAATAAATTAAAACTCTCAGAAGAAATATTAGAAATTTCTTTTTCTTCATTTTTCTTTGTCAATCCTTTAGCGCGACTCTTTAGGTTCGTTTCATTTGGCAATGAGAGGAAACCAAAGGAAGTGGGTAACACCTAACCAGTCACGTGGCCCACTTCGTAACCCAAACGAAAACGAATGATAGGATCATTCCCAAACCTTTCAATCGTAAATACCGTATATGTATAAACCCTTTGTTCACGTTCCCCGGTCAAGTGAGAGTCGTGGTTATGTCAAATTCACTGGACTTGACCATATGTATAAATCATAATAAATACGAGATCATTGAGATCGATTTAGTGCCAAGCACAATCGTCTCGTTTGTTTTGGCCAAAGACTTTGATCTCTATTTATCTATAATTACATAGGGTACATACTCATTCACTTATGAGAGAACAAATCCCATATTAGATATCTGCTAAGATTACCACTTGCCCATCAAGTCCGCATTTTGAGGTTGACCCCACCAAAGGGTGAATTGGGTCTAACTACTCTAGTGAAAGACTTGACATCACAAGTGCATCTTTAGTCTGATACTTCAGGTCAAAGGTTCACATATACCTATTACGCATAATCAGTTCCGTTATTAACAGTCACAGAGTGAAAACCCATGTGACAGAACCGATGCGAGTCATGTTCGAACATATCAGTTCCACTGACGTGTCTACAATCTTAATCTCCTATCATCCCATGATACCAGACAGGCACTCCCATGTCGGAGCTAAGATTGTACAAGTATTCGAAGTCTTTATTTGTCCATTAAAGACTTCATATTACTTGCGAACTTATTTTAGTAATCAAGATCGATCTCTCTAGTGCCAATCTTCCTATCCCATAGAAAGTAGAAGGATCGCACTGAAAACATGGACAAAACGTTTTACACAACTTATAGATGCAGATAAGAATTAAGTGAAAACTCAATAATGCCTTTTATTTAAGAAGAGTTTAAGTTTAATATAAGATATATGCCCTATACATTCTATCCTCTATGGCATCTTAGGGCATAATCCTAACAATTTCCCACTTGCACTCAATGCCACTCATTGTGGTATCTAATACCCATCCTTTCCAGGTGTCGGTCCAAAACAGCCCGAGGTAGTGGTTTGGTGAACGGGTCAGCTATATTGTCAGCTGAGGCTATTTTCTGCACTGCTATCTCTCCTCTGCCAACGATCTCCCTGATGATGTGAAATCTTCTCTCAATATGTTTGGACTTGTTATGAGACCTCGGCTCCTTGGCTTGAGCTATCGCTCCATTGTTATCACAATAAAGTGGAAACGGGAGCTAAGCACTAGGGACCGTTCCAAGTTCTCCAAGAAACTTCCTCATCCAAACAGATTCGTTCGCTGCCTCTGAGGCTTGTACATACTCTGCTTCAGTGGTGGAATCAGTGGTTGTGCTTTGCTTGGAGCTTTTCCAAGACACCGCTCCACCATTGAGAGTAAAAACAAACCCTGAAGTGGATTTTCGGTCATCAACATCAGACTAAAAGTCTGAATCAGAATAATCTTCCATCTTCAGGTCTCCACCTCCATAGATGAGAATCATATCCTTAGTTATTTTCAGATACTTTAGGATATTTTTCACAGCTATCCAATGTCCATTTCCCGGGTTTGCCTGAAATCGACTCACCACGCTCATAGCATAGGCAATGTCGGGTCTAGTACACAACATTGCATACATCAGGCTACCAACTACAAAAGCATAGGGTACATTACTCATCTCTTGTTTATCTTCCTCACTTTGAGGACACATAGACTTGGATAAGTGTACTCCATGCCTCATGGGAAGAAACCCTTTCTTAGAGTTGTCCATCCTAAACCTCTTTAGGACCTTTTTTAAGTAAAGGGCTTCAGAGAGGCCTATCATTCTATTCGTTCTATCCCTGTAGATACGAATTCCTAGAATGTATGTAGCTTCTCCCAAGTCTTTCATGGAAACGTACTCGAAAGCCATTTCTTGAGAGTGGTGAGCATTCCTACGTCATTTCCTATAAGTAGAATGTCATCCACATATAGTACTAAGAATGAGAGTTTGCTCCCACTAGGCTTTTTGTAGACACATGGTTCATCTTCGTTCTTGATGAAGCCATATCCCTTAACATCTTCATCAAAACGGAGATTCCAGCTTCTAGATACTTGCTTGAGACCGTGAATGGACCTCTCAAATTTACATACTTTATGGATATCGGACTCGGACACAAAACCCTTTGGCTGTTCCATATAGATATCCTCCTCGAGGAATCCACTTCAAAAGGCCGTTTTTACATCCATTTGCCATATCTCATAATTTGAGTACGCAACTATGGATATCAGAATTCATATGGACTTTATCATAGCCACGGGCAAAAATGTTTCTTGATAGTCAATTCCTTCTCTTTGACTATACCCTTTCGCTACGAGCCAGACTTTAAAGGTGTCAACCTTGACATCGCTACCTATCTTTCTTTTGTAGATCCACTTACATCCTATAGGTTTTATACTTTTAGGACGATCTACCAAAGTCCAGACATGGCTCGATTGCATAGAGTCCATTTCTGTTTCCATGGCTTCTCGCCATCTTGAAGCGTCGACATCCACCATCGCTTGATCATAGGTACAAGGATCATCTTCAAGACCTTCTTATACTACAATGTGAAGCTCTCGCTCCCCCTGCAGTAGATACCCATACCTCTCCGGTTCATGCGGTATTCTATCAGATCTATGTGGTGGTTGTGCTACTATGGGTTCAGGCCTCGGTTCTTGAACAAATGTATTTGAGGGAGTTTCATTTTATTCTTCTAGAACAATTTTCCTACCTTTGCCCCCTTCCAAGATGAACTCATCCTCAAGGAAGTGAGCTTGTAGGGCCACAATGATTTTTTTATCATCATGCAGGTAAAAGAAGAATCCCATGGAATCTTTATGATAACCAATGAAACGTCCCATTAGGGATCTTGCCTCCAATTTCTCCACTTTAGTCTTCTTGACATAAGCGGGGCATCCCCAAATCTTAATATGATTAAGACTCGGTTTCCTATTATTCCACATCTCATGCGGAGTTTTAGGAACGGATTTGGTGGAACATCTGTTCAAAACATGAGCAGCGGTAAGGAGCGTGTATCCCCACAAAGAAATGGGTAAATCAGTGTAACTAAGCATGGAACGAACCATGTCCAATAGTGTTCAATACCTTTGCTCGGCTACTCCATTCAGTTGAGGAGTTGCTGGTGGTGTTAGTTGTAACATTATTCCTTGTTGTCTTAGGAATTCATCAAACTCGGCATTCATATATTCTCCTCCACGATCCGATCGTAGAGTTTTTATATTTTGCCCAGTTTGATTTTCTACTAAGGCCTTGAACTCTTTGAATCTTTCAAAGGATTCAGACTTTTGCTTCATCAGATACACTAGACCAAATCTTGAATGGTCGTCAGTGAAAGTGATGAAGTAGTAGAAACCTCCACGAGCCATTTCTCCAAATGGTCCGCAGACGTCGGTATGCACTAATCCTAAGACTTGCGTAGCCCTTTCAAAAGTCCCTGTAAAGGGGGATCTAGCCATCTTGCCTAAGAAACATCATTCACATGTAGGAATAGGGTCCGACCCTAGTGAGCTTAAAAGCCCATCTTTTTCCATTTTGTGGATCTTGTGCTCTCCGGCATGGCCTAGTCTAAGATGCCACTTGAGTCTTAAGTTAATTTCTTGCCTACCACGTTTACGTGTTACAACATTAACATCAGATGAATTATGGACATTTAAATAATACAAACCATTAACTAAACATGCATTGCCAACTAATTTATTTCCATAATAAATGTCGCAATTTAATTTAGAAAAACGGAATGTATATCCAATCTTAACTAAGATAGGAATAGATACAATATTCTTAAGCCCCTTGGGCAAAACCAAAATATTATCTAAAAACAGTAAATGTCCAGAATTCAAATAAAGAGAAGTAGATCCGATCCTAGTAGCTGCGACGCTTTCCCCGCTGCCTACTTTGATCATCACTTCTTCTCGGCCCAACTTTCTACTTCTCTGTAGATCCTGATCCAAACAAAAAACATGGGCACTAGCCCCTGAGTCCAGAATCCACAAAGTAGAAAATACGGTCATAGAACAGTTAGTTTCAAAAACTAATAGTTCCATACCTTGTGCGCATTTGCCTAATTTGGGACAGTTTCTCTTCCAGTGGCCAAGCTCACCGCACTCGAGACATCTATCCGTTTTCTTAGGTCTTTTGCTCTTACGGCCATGTCCTAACTTCTTTGAAGTTCTTATGGATACTTTCTTTTGCCTTTTCCTCTTTCCATCACGTTGATCATCAAATGTATCATTCGCTAAATAGATAGAAAAATCCTTCTTCTTGTTCATCCTAATACGAGCTTGTTCGATTTCAAGCTTCTTAGTCAGCCCAGCTAATGAACAATCGATATCATTAATATCAAAATTCATGACGAAGTAGTAGAAGGAGTCAGGGAGCGATTGTAAGATGAGATCAACTTGAAGATTAATATCCATATAGAAATGCATTGACCGAAGTCTTTCCATTAGGGTCATCATCGTGAGAACATGGTCTCCCACATTCTCTTCCTCTTTCATCCTCGCTCTGAAGAGTTCTTTTGATATAAAATAGCTTACGGTCCTACCGTTCTCTCCAAACATTTCTTACAGGTGAAGAATTATGTCCCTTGCATTGCTCATTGTGTCATGAGAACTTTGCATCTCACTACACATTGAGTAAAGAATGTATCCCCTAGCTTTATAATTGTCACAAGTCCATTTAAAGTGAGTCAGTTTAACCTCTTCATCCTCATTCCTCTCAGGAATTACAGGACGATTTGTTTCCAACACATATTCAATCGACTCTTCACTCAGGACATTCCTTAAGATTGCGAGCCATTGTATATAGTTGGGACCAGTTAGAACATTTCTTTCGAGTAATATCATAAGTGGGTTTGTCATATTTGAGAGAGATAAATGAGAAAATAACTGCAAAAATAAACCAGATTTATTAGATTACTTGTTTTGACTTAACCAAGAAAAATTAAGGACTTAAAATTTATCTTGGCTCCCACTGCATTTTTCGAATCCCACACTCCCATGTGAAAATCGGGAATCATCATTGGCATCGATTCCACATTAGGTATTGAGGTCCTCAATTAATTAAATAGGTTACAACCTAACCGGTTTCTGGCTCATTAATTATTTGAAGTGATATCTAATATCAATTTATCCAATAAATGTTTCAATACGTTTCCCCATAGTTCACCAAACCGCAACCCATTCGATTTCTAGGTTCGTGAAATACCCGAGTTTATCCCACTAACTCCTATAATCTAACATTTGAATTTCACCTTGCAACCGAACAGGTTTCTGGGGTGAAATATGTTTCGATTAAGGCATTTGCATGCACTTAATAAAATTTCAAATTATTTCTAAATGTATAACCCCATAACTGGGTAGTATTACACATTTATAGTAATTCTAATTTTAGAAAGCTTAGTGGAGGGTGAGGATGTCAAACATCCTTTTCTAACTCGGTATAATTTATTTGGGAGAATTTAATTCGTCAAAAGATTTTGGTCTCACTCTGGACATTATTCAATTTATATAGCGCTTTATTCTATATTGATCATGCATAAAAATACTACGAATAATCATGTCTTTCAATATAAATAAACATATAATTTAAATAAATGAATAAATAAATTCATCACTTGATCATGGACTTTTACTAGAGGGCCCTAGCCAGTGGGCTATCACAAAAGGCATAGATTAAACCTATTAAACATTCATGGGCCTTTTGACTTTATCAACTTTGAGCTATTTTATCTCGATTCCTAAAACAACTCATGCATTATTTCTAAGAATATAATAAATAGCTTCAAATTTGATAACCCATAAAATTGAAGGTAAAACATATAATCCTAAGTCCATGATTAGTGTTTTAATCACATAAGACATGCTCGCATCAATTAATACATGCTCGCAACATTTAATACATGCTCGCAACATTTAATACATGCTCGCAATATTAAATCACTTATGTTGATTATTAAAATTTTAGTCCAACTAAAAAGTTCTTTATAAAATTCTTTATGATTTCACATATTCATTATTTCAATTAAAATCATTCTAGTCCAACTAGATGACTTAGATGTACGAAATTAAGAATTATGTGCATCTACCTTTAATTAAAATAATATGAACACATAAAATATGGAATTCTATATTTTATTTTATTATGATTTAAAGCCATCAAAAATTGGAAATACTTTTATTTGATCAAAGAATTAATTATTAATCTCTAAAAAAAATAATTTATATTCCTTATTCAAAATGAAGTAATTTCCAAGTCGAGGAAAAAATAATAATAATTAATCCATAAATCAATTATTAATCTCCAAGAAAAATAATTAATTAGTTCTAATTAAATATTATATTCCAATTAATTTTATTGGGCTCGATTTCATCAAACCCAATGTCACCATACTTTTGGTCCACTTGGATTCAATTTAATTGAGCTCAAAATAATTAATTAGAACAACATTCACGTTTATTAATTTTTTATTGGGCTAAATTTAATTTAAGTCCAAATCACCAATATAATTGGCCCATTTAGATTTAATTAGATTAAGTCCAAATTAATTAACAAATCGAAATTGGATAATTTTCAATTGGGCTTGATTTAAGTTATTCGGGTCATCATCCATTTGATCCACCCAATTAATTAAAATCACCCAAAATTCAAAAAACAATTTCGACCCAAACATAGCCCATTTTACGACCCAAATCCATGACCCGGATCAAAGAATTGGGTATCCAAATCCACGACCCTTCGGGCCACGGTCATGACATGACGGGCCGTGACTGGGCAGGGCCGTGCCGAACGGCCCGACTGCGCTAAACAGCACGCGCAGCTTTGCGCGCACTGTTCACCCGTGAATAGTGTGCGCGCGCTGTTGTGTGTGTTTTTCTCGGGGCTTTCGAGCCCCATTTTTCCTCGGTATTTTTCGATTTTCAATATCATCAAATATCCCCAGATTTACAATTACTAAAAATAAAAAAAAACTAGGCAAAAAACCATAAAACGCAGATTTAAGAAAAACATACAAAGATGCTTCAAAAACACATAACATGCAATTCTCAAATCACGTAAATAAGATCAAATATGCAAATCAGAGATTGGTTCTGATACCACTGTTGGGTTTCGTTCGAAAAAGCGTAAACGCAGCGGAAGAGATTTCAAAAATTAAAACGAAAACCTAATTGGTACTCTAATTCGCATAATTGAATCTAAAAGCGTATAACGAATAAAACTTACTCGTTAATATGAATATGATGATGGAGAAAAACTTCTTCTTCTCCAAACTCGAAATATTGAAGCTTCCAAATCTTCAATCCTTTGGTTTGATTCTTCAAACTTGAACTTGATCTGAACAACGAAAATATATCGTCTCTAAATCGTCACGCACGGATCAACAAACGAAAAATCCCCTTTCTTCTTTCTCTATGGTCGACGGCTAGGTATTGAGGAGGGGAGGAATATTTTTCTTTCTTTTGAGAGTTATGAGAGTTGTGTATTCTCCTTTTTTTTTCTTGTTCTAAGTCAAAGAGTCCTTATATACCTCATGACTTATTGAACAAGTCAAAACAAAAAAGCCCTAATATGTGGCCTCTCAAAGACGCCACATTGAGGCCTAGTAGGCATCCAATTGGACTCCTTATTTAGCATGGGATTTGTTTTGTTTAATTAATTTCTAATTTCAATTAATTATTTATTGTATCCAATAAATAAATAAATTAATTAAATAACCAAATTAATTAGATAAATTAATTCATTAGTATTTTTCATAAGGAAATTAATTAATAATTAATCTTATCATTATAATTAATTATTTCATCTAATGAATAATTAATTATTTAAATTATCCAATAATTTAAAACTCCCAGAAGAAATAATAGAAATTCATTTTTCTTTATCAATCCTTTAGCGCGACTCTTTAGGTTCATTTCGTTTGGCAATGAGAGGAAACCAAAGGAAGTGGGTAACGCCTAGCCAGTCACATGGCCCACTTTGTAACCCAAACAAAAACGAATGATAGGATCATTCCGAAACTTTTCAATCGTAAATACCGTATATGTATAAACCCTTTGTTCACGTTCTCGGATCAAGTGAGATTCATGGTTATGTCAAACTCACTGGACTTGACCATATGTATAAATCATAATAAATACGAGATCATTGAGATCAATTTAGTGCCAAGCACAATCGTCTCATTTGCTTTGGCCAAAGACTTTGATCTCTATTTATTTATAATTACATAGGGTACATACTCATTCACTTATGAGAGAACAAATCCCATATTAGATATCTGCTAAGATTACCACTTGCCCATCAAGTCCGCATTTCGAGGTTGACCCCACCAAAGGGTGAATTGGGTCTAACTACTCTAGTGAAAGACTTGACGTCACAAGTGCATCTTCAGCCTGATACTTCAGGTCAAAGGTTCACATATACCTATTGCGCATAATCAGTTCCGTCATTGACAGTCACAGAGTGAAAACCAATGTGACAGAACCGATGCGAGTCGTGTTCGAACATATCAGTTCCACTGACGTGTCTACAATTTTAATCTCCTATTATCCCATGATACCAGACAGGCACTCCCATGTCGGAGCTAAGATTGTACAAGTATTCGAAGTCTTTATTTGTCCATTAAAGACTTCATATTACTTGCGAACTTATCTTAGTAATCAAGATCGATCCCTCTAGTGCCAATCTTCCTATCCCATAGGAAGTAGAGGGATTGCACTGAAAACATGGACAAAACGTTTTACACAACTTATAGATGCAGATAAGAATCAAGTGAAAACTCAATAATGCCTTTTATTTAAGAAGAGTTTAAGTTCAATACATACATTTTATCCTCTATGGCTTCTGAGGGCATAATCCTAACATATTTCTCAAATAGCTCGTATGCTATGGTCAAAGACTTTAGATCTAACCTTCTTATAAATTCATAGGATAATTTTTCATTCACTTACGAGAGAACGAATTCTATCTTGGATATTAGTTAAGACTACTATTTGCCCATTAGGTTGCAGTTCGAGGTCGACCCCACCAAAGAGTGAATTTGGTCTAATTACTCTAATGACAAACCTAATGTCACAAATATATCTTCAACTCGATTCCTCAGGCCTAAAGTTCAGACACACCTATTACAATTAATCAATTCTGTTATTGGCTGTCAAAGAGTGAAACTCATGTGACAGAATCGATACAAGTCATGGTATGAGTGTTGAGACCTCCATCAGTGCACCTATGATATGAGTTCTTCACTACTTCCTAGTTATTGACCGGCACTTCTCTTATCAAAACTCATATCATACAAGTCTTGATGATTTCCAATACCCAATTGAAAATCCTCGACTTGCAGACCAATTTAGTGTACAAGTATTAAACTCCTCTAGTGCTTTAGCAAGTTAAATTTTGTATTCATGGACTTATAGATTATTACAATATATATAAATGTCAAAAATAAGGTAAACAACTAAAATGTCTTTATTGAAATATAGAACAACAATTATAGAATCATAATGTCCTTATTGTCTCTAATCCTTCAATGACATTTGAGGACATAAACCTAATAAAGTGGATACCAAAGAATGGGGATGACACCTAGCCAGCACCGTGGCCCCGCATTATAGCCCAACTAAGTATGAAATGACTATGTCATTATGAATACTATATGAGTATATGCCCTTCATTGACGTATCCCAATCAAGTGAGAGTCGTGGAATATGTCAAACTCTTAAGACTCGATGCTATGCTAAGAATGATAGTAACATGAGATTACCGAACTATCCTCTGTGTCCAACATGAGTTAGTTCATGAGTTCTGGCCAGAGGCTTTTAATCTCATTTACATATGATCGCATAGGATACTTCTTGTTTACTTTCGAGACAGTGAATTCTCTCTTGGAAATCACTTCACAACTGCTACTTGCCCCTTAGAATGCACCTCGAGGTGGGCCCACCAAGGAGTGAATTGGGCCTAACTAATCTGATGACAGAACCAATGTCACAAGTACATTGTGATAGTGATTCCTCAGGTTTAAGGCCCACACACACTATCATAATCAAAATTCCAATCATTGACAGTCACTGAGTAAAAACCTCTGTGATCGGATTACTATGAGCCGTGTTCGAATACACTAATCCTATCAATGTATCTATGACATAAACTCCTACTATCCCATAGTGTTCGACTATCACTCTTTATCAGAGCATGTATCATACAAGTCCACACGAATCTCAATGTCCAATTGAGATTCTCCGACTTGCAAACCGTTTAAGTAATCAAGTACCAAACCCTTCCAGTGCCTATCTCCCAAACTACTATAAGGAGTGTAAGGTTTTCCTTGATGCACATGGACTAGTTGTCCAATCAAGACTTATAGATGCCATTAAGAATTATATCAATAACATACTAATGCCTTTATATAAATAAAAGGTTGTACAATATAAGTAAGTGCCCTATACTCTAACTCCTTGTTGGCATCGAGGGCACAAACCCTATCCCTAACCTAGTTTGTGTGCGTTGGATCGGTTCCATTACTCCACGTGGTCAATCACGTGACATCTACTGTCTGACGATTTTTGCCATCATCTGATTGGAGTCATCTTTTTTCTTCTTTTCTGCGATGATTTTAGCCACCGGCCAAACGTATACATAAATGCTTGTGTCACCATTATTACGATATCAAGTTATCCAAAACCTTTAAACGATTAAATGTTTCACCCACATACAGGGAAAACCAAAAAACACAAACGCGACCCTTGGAAACTAATTAAGTTTCCACTAGAGGTGTTATAAAACATTTCCGCGACCCCACTCGAGGTTAATATGGGTGGCACGGAAAAAAAATACCCCGAGCTATCAGAGACTCGATCGAGGATGGGCCACCCCACAATCCCTCCAGTAATATCGAGAGAGGTTGAGGACCTAGAAAAGGTCTCCCCACTCCCACTAAGGTTATGGACTGAGATTATGAACAAATAAAATGTGATCAAGCCCCCAATAATGAGTGACTACTGGTATCACAAACCATGTCACTCATTCAACCGAGTAAATATAATGCATATAGACCTCTCTGTCCCAAGTGTTGTTATAACCTAACACCCATGAAATGACAAAAAAGAAGTGGCTAGCCAAAAATGCAACTTCACTTCATGCTATCAATGTGTGAAATTAATAGCTATCTAAGCCCCCTAAGATGAATTCCAATACGAAATAGTCAAGGCACCACTTGCCAATTATGTTGTTACTACCTGCACATCTATTCCCCAATGAGTAGTATAGGAAATGAGTAGTAGCAAGAAAAATACCAGCTGCAGGCTCGTAGCCGCCCATTAAAGAACTAACTAGTCAATAGCCGGTTACTAAGTAGCCACAGGAAATATTATTCAACCCCACCATCCTAAACATGGGGGTAGACAATGACTACATGTCAAAAAGAATAACAACCTTTTAACTCCCTTGCTATATGGTCACTTACTCCTAAATCTGACTCGCACAAGTAAGGAGTAGGGGGCATACGGGGAGAAAATATAGCCAAGTAGCTAACTGTTAGATCATGTAAAAATCACCAGCAGTAAAAATCACAAGCGATGAGACAACTACAAGAAACCAAAGACCAGCGGTACCAAAAATAAAACCCATGATTCATGCATCTACAAGGTGCTACGGCAAGAAATGAAAAAACTATCTATCACTTAGAAAGGGACAACAATGTTCTCGAAAATCCCCAAGAGACAACGTGCCAAGGGATAAAATATCCATCAAGCCACACAGCTAAAACAAGGTTAGCCCATCCATAGGCAATTGAAAATAAGTTGTACAACTGTTAAAACAAAATATAGCATAAAGACAGTGCAAGAAAATAAATCTCGACGGGTGATAACAGAAAAGAGCTTAACGGCTGAGAAAGCTACCGAGGCCTCAACCAGCTGCACTGCCTCTAGTATCGATCTCCCCGTCAATGGTGTCGGGAACATTCTCATACAACCGAGTGAAATCATCATCAGGATATCGACCACTGTTGCGAAGAGTCCTGCGGCACTTGCTCATCATCTTGGTCATAAAACCCCTAGCAACCTTATAAGCCCGCTGGTTGCACTCCTCAATATAGGCGGCACTCTTGCGAAATTTCTCCACTGCCTATCTCTTGGCATCACTGAAAGCTTTTTTCCCAATATCTGAGTTAAGAAAGTATCTACCGTCAGACTTTTTTGCCTCGAGCTTCTTCTGAGCCTCCTTACACTTCCCCTTCCATTTTTCAGACGAGTTCTTAGCCCTCCAGAACCGTGAAAGAAGTTGATGGTTCTGTTAAAGGCTTTCTTGATGCTCCTTCTCCACTGCCTCGCACTTGAGGCGAAGGTAGTGTGATAGTTGGACTGCCTAACAAAAAGATAAAAGTGGGGAGAAAATCTTAGAGGTGTGAATACGTAGCTCAGACTAATGATAATAACATGTGTAAATACCTACCCGATCGGCACCGGTGCAAGTCTCTTGATCGAGACCAACCGGTAAGGATGACAAGCGGGTAGCATCATAGTCAGTCATGACCATCCTCATCATAGACCAAGGCGTCACGGGATCAGTCGTATCCCAAAAGGAACTAACATCAGGGTCCAAGTTCACCCTAGAGTTAAACAAACCAGTGCCGAGTCCGACGAAACTAGAGCTCCCCGGAGTATCACCACGAGCACGCTTCACCGCTGAAACCGACGGAGGCAAAAGATGGAAGGGAACGTGCTCTCCAGTAGTGGCCATCCCTTTTCCACGGCTGGTTCTTAGAGATGAATGAGCTGAGTGCTTAAGGAAATTATTGCCACCACCTGTCTCCAACACCACAGTGCCCTGAGGGCTAGCAAGGGCACCCGTTTTAGGGCCAGGAGGACCCTTAGAACCTAAGTCCGCCATCAAAGAGTCAAAATCCAACATGCGTGGCACTGGCTCAGACGGAGCAAAGTCCAAAAGGGGGAGAACCCCTGGCACGCTCGTCGGGGCAAGGGATGGAGGACATGACTATGTAAAGCGTGGAAAGTGTGAGGGATGGTGGAGTTCGCTTTGCCACCCTTAGGCATCCTCATGCCTGCACAAAATATAGGGCCACCGAATGTTAGTATATAAAAACATAACACCAAATAACATGTAAGAATTTACAATGTAACGTGCAAAAAAAGTAAAGGCACTCTTATACCAGGAGTATAAATCTAGTTAACATCGAATCTACCATCAAACAAGCCCGCCTTGTTAAAGATAACTCTGAGTTGCCTTTGCGTGGGGGTGACATGTTGAGGAGCCAGGCTCCTAGTCCAACGCAAAGGCATTGATATATGCAAGTGAGTGAAGGGAAAGTAGAAGAACTTTAGCTTCCAATCACCCTTGGGTTTAATATTACCCTCCAAAAACCTAGCGGTTGGAGCCGGGAAAAAATATGCATAAGGCGTGGAACGACACGTCTTAATCGTGAACAAAGCCGGCAAGGCATCCTAATTAATGCCAAGGCCTAGCTCGGTGAACCGAGAAACAAAGCCCTCGAAGAAAGCAAAACAAGTAGCAATTAATTGACTTATGCATATTCTATAATGGTCTAATATCTCCCCAAAAAGTTTATGGTAGGGAAAGGTAAGCCCTGAACGAAAATACTCTAAGTAAAGGGTCACATGCCCGTCGGGAGGATCTAAGATCTGACACCCCGGCACGAGCAAGAGTAATTTGAAGTCCATCGTTGTCTCCTTGAATAGAGCTATAAGTTCAGCCTCAGTGATAGTGGAATCACGTGAGTCGAAAGCAAGGACAACTTCGAAGACCGGATCCTCAGCCTCTGGGGGATAATGGCTCCCTAGTCCTATGAAAATAAAGGTTGCCATCAATAACTAGTCATTAACAGGTGTTATCTAAATATGATAGCACTCGCACAAGAAGTGAACATACCCACGGAACTTATTAAAAAGACAAAGAAAGGAAAAATCCAGACCCAAGGCGAAGAGCCACACGGCTCTGGTCGTGAGGCGCCAATGCCTTGAGGCTACTACCGTGAGGCATGGACGCTTCGCGGCCACAGTCGTGAGGCGACCAAGCCTCCGCCCTACTCGGTATCCCCCAGTTGAAACACCTATAACTCTTAGACGACGCTCTATTGGGGCGGGGAGGTCATGGGTTGAACCAATCAAAGAAGGGGTAGAAAAGCAAGCAAATATCTCAAGCTATTATTATAGCCACACTAAAAAGAAAACAATAGCAAATTAGGCTATCTTTACCTTGGTCACCTTGGCTCTTGCCCATGGTTGATTGAGGGAAGCTCCTAGAGAGAGAAATTCCTTAGAGGAGGATTATAAATGGGTGTGAAGATGTGAATGGGAGTTATGGGTTAAGTGCTGACTACCCCTCCACACTTATACAAAAAGTGGGTGAGGGGCCTTTATGACCCACTGCCCAGTAAAGATTGAAGTTAGGTGGCACGGCCTAAGCGGGATTACGTTCACTCATGGGTACCCCACCTGGTAAACCCGGAAGTGGGGGGCATGATGATTTGCACCATAAAATATCTAAGGGTATTATGGTATTTACGTGTGTCCCCAAGCCGGGTCGGGTCGCCACCCGTGGGCTAACATCCAAAGATAATTGGGTTATATTATTAGCCCAAGTGACAATAATTCTACAAATCATTAAGTCTGGTGGGTTATTGATTGAATTAGACCCACGGCCCATAGCCCACTACCAGCTCCCTGTAAATCTGGGAGAGGTTCATTATCTACTCCCCAGTAAAAATTCACTGGCTATTGAGAGTAACCCCATAAAAGAACTACGAACTGACTTGATCGCACATACCTTGGGTACGTAAGTAGCTCGACACAACCGAGTACAGCCTATAACTTAACCAACGCCTAACCTAGTTTGTCGTGTGTTGGATCAGTTCCATTATTCCACGTGGTCAATCACGTGACATCTACTGTCTGACGATTTTTACCAGCATCACCAATCCATTCAAATTCACTTTTAACTCCATTTTTTTCCCTCTAAAAATTATTTTCTTCTACTTTCTCATAATTGTCTTTTAGACGAATTGCCCATCCAATGGGGGAGGAATTGGGTGCATAACCTTTGAATACACCCTCATTTAACAAATAGACCTGTTATAAAAAATATTTTCTTTTTTGTTTGTTTTATTCAATTTTGATGTAAAAAGATTAAAATACCCTTTTGAAAAGAAAAATCACAAACAAACCCATTTTCATTCACTTATGTTATCTCTCTTACAATCACTAAAAGGAAAGAAAAGAAAAGAAAAGAAAAGAAAAGAAAAGAAGAATCCCTAAAACCCTAATCCCAAGTCGTTGCAATCCACCTCCTCCATCGCGTCGTCGCCTCAAAGACCTTCCTCTGTCGTGCCGCTTGATAAGTTCATAATTGCATTACATTTTATGCCTATATTTACCTGATCTTGAGTAAATTTCAATCCACTTTGTCCTACATATTTCATATAATTGCATATATTTTGTGTTGTAGGGAACAAATGGTGATCTAAGTGAAAAAAGAATCGAAAACGAAGTTAAAAGAAGAACAAAAAAAAAAAGTTGTCAATGGCGCCACAGCGCCCGCTTCGGCTCCACGCTCGAAGAAGCTAATTTTGTACATGGCGCCACAGCGCCACGGACGCGGACTAACTCTTTAAAACACGGATTTTAGGTCACATCTTGGGGACCTTTCACTTTTTACAACTCTAAACACTCTAGAACAAGATCCTTTGAAGAAAAGAGGCTCTTGAGAGAAGAAAACACACAGGAAGATCGAAGATTCGCCTACACCAAGATGGATTCGAGATCTATACAACAAATATACTGTTTCTTTGGGTGTTTTTTATTATATTTTAGATTGGATTAAAAACCATGTCTTTAGGAATTCATTTGCACTCTTTTAAATTCGTATTTATGAACTAAACTTTTATTGACCGAGGCCATGTGAAAGCCGAATTTATGCTTGTTATGTTTGAATGTTGTTTTAATTGATTAATTTGGGTTTATGCAATGTTTTTGGTAATTCGTTCTTAATGCCTACAATTGCTTGATGACCAATTGTTTGATTAAATGCCTAGTCTAGATATTGAGAGATAATAGAATAATAGATTAGGGAAGCATCTAGAATTACAAAAACCATATCGTAGAATTGACTGGAGATAGAATCGATTCCTTTGTGTGGCTTTTCATTGTAACGAGGAATTTTTAGGTGTCTTTTAATGCATTCCTTTTAATTAAATCTTCATATAGAGATATAGTTAGTTGTTGAAAGTGGTAGAATTGCTACACTGAGAGATTGGGTAGTAAGTACTTTAGGAAATTTCGACTTTGCATAACCTGTCTAATAATTGATTTAAACAAAATTCATAATTAACTTGCATAATTTGGTTGGATCATTGTCCTGGTTATCTTTCTAGCCTTTGATTAAAATCCTTTATTTCTTGGTAGTAATTTGTGTTAGAATTTTAGTTTAAGAATCATCATCAATTATCGTTTGGTTTAACTTAGAATAAGTATATTAACTTTTCAGTACTTAGATAATTAGTCCCTGTGGGAACGATATTCGGACTTATATCTATTATTACTACTTGTGCGATCTAGTATACTTGGTAGGAAAATACGCATCAAGTTTTTGGCTCCGTTGCCAGAGACCAACTTTTATTTAATATTGAAATCCAATTACTTATTTTTAGATTAAACCGTTTTCGTGTTTAATTTTTTTTTATTCTTGTTTTCGAGGTATTTGTGGAGTTGCATGCCTCGTACTGTTCACGAAGCACTCGAAGAATTTGATCCTGAAATAGAAAGCACGTTTAATAGAAGGAGAAGAGAACAAAAATCAAAATTTCAACAGGAAAAAGTAATGGACAATCAAGGAAATAATGGTGTTCAAGGTGCATAAATTGTTGCTAATCCACCAAGAGCCATGAGAGATTATGCAGTACCAACACTTTTGAGATCAAGCCAGTAGTGATCCAAATGATACAACAGACGGTACAGTTATATGGGTTCCCGAGTGATGATCCCCACTCACATACTGCCAACTTCTTAAAAATATGTAATAATTTCAAACAGAATGGAGCCTATGATGATGCTATTCGCCTCAGTCTATATCTATTTTCTCTCAAGGACAAGGCGAAAGCTTGGTTAAACTCTCTTCCAGTTGGTTCAATTACAACTTGGAAACAAATGACACACCGGTTCTTGAGTAAATTTTTCCCTCCAGGCAAGACAGCCAGACTAAGAAACGAGATCACCAACTTTGGGCAAATTGATGGTGAATCTTTATATGAAGCATGGGAAAGGTTCAAGGACTCACTGAGGAAGTGTCCACATCACGGTCTTCCTATTTGGCTGCAAGTCCAGACATTCTACCAAGGTCTTATATCCATGACTCGTTCAATGATAGATGCTGCAGCCGGTGGAACGCTTGTGAGTAAGACACCAGAAGTAGCAATGGAAATGTTAGAAGAGATGGCTTCTAATAATTATCAGTGGCCAACTGAGAGGCTGCTAGCAAAGAAATCGGTAGGTGTACACGAGGTCGACACATTCACGACATTGTCAGCACAGATTCAGGCTTTAAACAAAAAGATAGATTCAATGAGCGTCTTTGCTATACAAGTGCAGACAATTTGTGACTTGTGTGAAGGAGGCCACCACAGTACTGAGTGTCAATATGGAAATCCATTTACCCAACCAAGTCTGGGCGAGCCTATGAATTTTGTGGAAAATATCAGCCGACAGAACAACCCATTTGCCCCTACATTTAATCTAGGATGGAGGAACCGCCCAAATTTTTCCTGGAGCAACAATTCCAATACATTGAGACCTCCACCCCTTAGATTTCATCTGCCTCCAAAAAATAAATCTACTTTAGAAGAGATGATGGTTAAGTTTATATCCAGTGCTAAGATAAGGATGGCAAATTAGGATGCGAGTATTCAAAATTTAGAGGCTCAGATGGGTCAACTTTCCAACCTTGTTTCAGCACGACAACAAGGAGCATTTCCCGGTGATATAGAGAAGAACCTAAGAGAAGTGAAGGCAATAATTCTTAGAGAAGAAAAACAATTGGAGGATCCTCACTCAAGCATCCTTATGGATAATAAGACACCCGTACTGAGACCAATAGATGAGCAGTCTGAGGATGATCATACCCAAGCTACTGTTACTGAGAGTGCAAAAATCGACTCCTCATCCAACAAAGGTAAACGAGGTAAGCAAGGTGAGTCTCCTTTTGAACCAATTGATTTGAACTCCCTTCCCTTCCCTCGTAGAGCTAAGCAAAGAGAGTTAAACACGCAATTTTCCAAGTTTATTGAAATGTTTAAAAAGTTGCATATTAACATTCCATTTGTTGATGTTATAGCTCAGATGCCTAGTTATGCTAAGTTTTTTAAGGATATTCTGTCTAACAAGAGAAAATTAGAGGAGTTCGAGATGGTTAACCTCATCGAGGAATGCTCAACAATCTTACAAAATAAGCTACCACTGAAGCTTAAGGATCCAGGGAGTTTCTCCATCCCTTGCATTATTGGTAGTTCTAATTTTGATAAGGTGTTATGTGACCTAGGTGCTACCATAAATCTAATGTCATATTCTGTATTTCAAAAGCTAGGCCTAGGTCTAGTGAAACCCACTACTGTGTGCCTCCAATTAGCTGATAGATCTATTAAGTACCCGAGAGGTATAGTGGAGGATGTGTTAGTTAAAGTTGATAAGTTCATACTCCCAGCTGACTTCATAGTTCTTGATATGGAGGAAGATTATGAAGTTCCCGTTATCTTAGGTCGACCTTTCTTAGCTACTGGTAGAGCTTTAATTGATGTACAAAAAGGGGAGCTTATTCTTAGAATTAATGATGAGCAAGTGATATTTAATGTTTTTAGAGCTATGAAATATCCTTCTAGTGATCAAACTTGTTTTCGAATAGATGTTTGTGACTCTGTGATCTTTGAGTATTTTCAGGATGAGACATCTGAAGACTTGAAGACCATCATGGAGTTAGAGAGTGAGAGCTTGAAGGAAGTAGTTGTGAGCTTGACGACTAATCCATTGGCCAAATTTTGAGGTTTTTGAAAGGACATCATCACCACATCCAAAGCCCTCAATTGATGAGCAACTACCTGAATGGGAGATGAAAGAGCTTTTGTGGAACTGGAAAAAGCATAAAAGATATTTGGGGTGGAGCATCAACCAACATGCAGACATCATTGCTCTTCATGATCCACCATGAGCATTGAAAAGAAAGTCAAGCTAATGACTTTAAACAAGCGCTTCTTGGGAGGTAACCCAAGCTTTTAGTTTTTATGTTTGTTGCTTTGTTTTCCTTAGATGCTAGGTTGCTTTGTTCTTTCCTTTTATTTATTTGAGTCTAGTTCGTATCGTCGTTGATGATCTGTCTATTTTCTACATTCCATAGGTCACTGCTAAGTTTGGAGGTTGTTTAATGCGGTATAGAGGATCCCGACTGTACCCCCATTCTCTCCACTTAACTATTCAGGGAAGTTTCATCACCCCTTTTGGTTTTGTCTTTATCTGTGCACATTGGGAACCATGTGCTAGATTAGTTTGGGGGTGGGATCCATGTTATAGATGTCCTATTTGAACTTTTGCTTAATTGTTTTTTATTTATGCGCACCTTTGCAAGTGGGACGCTGTTGAATGTGTTTCATGAATGATTGCATCTTTACTTAAAGCTTAAATTCTTTGCTGCCTCTAGTATATTTAAGTCGAAATCCCTTGTCAATGATCAACATGTTTTTATCTTGTGCATTGATGTACTTTTTAGACAGGCTTATGTGAATTTTTGAGGACTTAAGATGTTGAAACTTTAATCTTATTAATCTTGAGGGATGTACTGATATGCAAACCCACGAGACGATTTAGGCCATCTTTCATTTTTCTTAAGCCTTAACATTAGCCTGCACTATATTACATAATGTCTAGACCTTATGTTGAGCTTAATTGATAAGAATGGAGTGTGCTAAGCATACTAAAACCATCATTTGCTTTTCTTTTATAAACCACATCAACCAACCTCTATCCTAAAAGAAAAACAATTTATATTACCCAATTAAGAGAGCTTAGAACTTTGTGTCTTTTGGCTTTTGTGTTGGGTATGCATTTTGTTAGGGATTTAAGTGCAAAGGAGTAGTGGTGTTGTTACAAGTGGAGGAAATTGAGGTTTAGAATATTTTGTATTGTTAGAGTGGTAACAATGAGTTTATAAGCAATTGAAAAGTTGGTTAATTAGTTGAGAAAAAAAAGAAAAAAATATATCAGAAAGAATTCTCGACTAGGCTATGATTATGCATTGATGTTAATCAAATGATTTTGGAAATGTAGTACAACTCGAGAGAAAAAGAGATAAGTTTGGGGGTTGTGAGTTCGAAAAAAAGAAAAATAAATGAGATAAGTGATGTGATGGTCAAATCTGTTTTACATTGAGGAGAGAATATAGCTTGATGACATTGAGTTTTAGGCTCTCTTAATTTTAGTCACTTTATCCATTACTGAGCCCTACGTTACAAGCCTAAAAGTCCTTTTGAATGTGGTCATTGCATATTGTGCATTCGAATAGATTAGTGATTTTGAATTTAATCAATGTCTGTATAGTCCAATCCATTCGCATAATCTTGTCTAATGTGGAGTCTTGACATGAGAAACGATTTGGGAGTTCATAACTTAGGGGTAGAATTGAAAATTTATTGAGGTTGGGAAATTTTTAATGATTTAGTATCGTGTGATTCTTCAAGATCTAATTCTATGGTGAAATACTTTGATTTTGTGTGTGTTAAGTTGAAATTTTTTGAGTTTATGAGTGTTCCTCACTTATTGATCGAGGACAATCAAAGATTAGTTTGGGTGTAGTTGATAAATTCATAATTGCATTACATTTTACGCCCGTATTTACCTGATCTTGAGTAAATTTCAATCCATTTTGTCTTACATATTTCATATAATTGCATATATTTTGTGTTGTAGGGAACAAATGGTGATCTAAGTGAAAAAGAATCAAAAACGAAGTAAAAAGAAGGAGAGAAAAAAAGCTGTCAAAGTGGAGCCACAACGCCAGTTCCGGCGCCACGCTTGCAGAAGCTAATTTTGTACATGGCGCCACAGCGCCACGGACGTGGACTGACTCTTTAAAACAAAGATTTTAGGTCAAATCTTGGGGACCTCTCACTTTTTACAGCTCTAAACACTCTAGAACAAGATCCTTTGAAGAAAATAGGCTCTTGGGAAAGGAAAATACACGGGAAGATCGAAGATTCGCCTACACCAATACGGATTCAAGATCTACACAACAAATATACGATTTCTTTGGGTGTTTTATGTTATCTTTTAGATTGGATTAAAAACCATGTCTTTAGGAATTCGTTTCCACTCTTTTAAATTCGTATTTATGAACTAAACTTTTATAGACCGAGGCCATGTGAAAGCCGAATTTATGCTTGTTATGTTTGAATATTGCTTTAATTGATTAATTTGGGTTTATGCAATGTTTTTAGTAATTCGTTCTTAATGCCTACAATTGCTTGATCACCAATTGTTTGATTAAATGCCTAATCTAGATATTGAGAGATAATAGATTAGGGAAGCATCTAGAAGTACAAAAACCATATTGTAGAATTGACTAGAGATAGAATCGATTCCTTTGTGTGGCTTTTTGTTTTAACGAGGAATTTCTAGGTGTCTTTTAATGCATTACTTTTAATTAAATCTTCATATAGAGATATAGTTGATTGTTGAAAAGGGTAGAATTGCTACACCGAGAGATTGGGTAGTAAGTACTTTAGGAAATTTCGCCTTTGCATAACCTATCTAATAATTGATTTAAACAGAATTCATAATTAACTTGCATAATTTGGTTGGATCATTGTCTTGGTTATCTTTTTAGCCTTTGATTAAAATCGTTTATTTCTAGTGTGCATGGTAATAATTAGTGTTAGAAGTTTAGTTTAAAAATCATCATCAATTATCGTTTGGTTTAACTTAGAAAAAGTATATTAACTTTTCAGTACTTAGATAATTAGTCCATGTGGGAACGATATTCGGACTTACATCCATTATTACTACTTGTGCGATCTAGCTTCAAGGCCTTCCTTTGTTTGGCAAAGGTATGAGTTCATGCCCTCTAATTGAATGACAAAATGCTTCTTAACCATTAAAAGCTACCAAGGGCTTGAAAATTTTGGTTCATAACATCCTATTGGTGAAAAAATTTCAGAAATTTGAATCTCCAACATCTTCTTGGTAGTTTTTGATAGGAGTCATTTTTGCATAAGTTTTTAGGCCCTTTTAATGACAATTTAGGCTCGTATATGGTTTATTTCGTGCCACTCGTGCGTTTAATATGTGTGTGAAGTGATTTCAGGTAGTAAGCGACGATGGACGAGGAAAAGGGAAAAAGACTACTCGTTTCATCCACTTTGCTCTGGCTTCTGAAATGCTCGCCCAGACGCCACCTAGGCAGAGAAAAATCAGTGTTCTGAAGCGCCCGCCTAGGCGCCAATCGACGCGCGCCTAGGCGCCACATGTCGCGCGCCCGGGCGCCACTTATCTCCACGCCTGGGCGCCCCGGAACTTATGCCCCAAGAAATAAAAGCCACATAGGCGGCGCCTAAGCGCCAATCAACGCGCGCCTAGGTGCCGCAATAACAGATTTTGGAATGTATAAATAGGAGTTTTCAATTCATTTGAAGGGTTCGAAATCTGGGAGATTAGGGGCGATTTGCTGGGTTTTGGGCCATTCTTCATCAACTCTAAGAGGCTAAGAAGGAGATTTAGCTTGGGATTGAAGCTCTTGACTCGGATACATCATCAATCAAGCAATATAGGGAGTTTTCATATGTTTTTCATTACATACTTGTCTATGATTATGTATATGACTACATTAGGATCGTCTATGTTATTGATTATGAGCTAAATTTGTGAGACTAAGGCCATGTGAATGCCAATTGATGAGTCAATATATGTGAAGTTACTTTTTGTATTAATTCTCCTATTGCTTTGTGTGTTAATTCTATGCTTTTATTCCAATCATGTGTTTGATCACCATATGCTTGCTATCTTGCCTAATCAAGTTGTTCGAGAGAAGATAGATTAGGGTGCAAGGGAATTAACACATCACCCGAAACAAATGAGGGATTGCTCCTAGAAATAGGTAAAGGTTCCCGGGTGTTGTTAGCCGGATTTATTCGGGGAAGCTCTAGAACGTTAATGCGTGATTTTTGATTAGATTCTCGGATAGACATATTTAGAGAACCGTGAACTAATCATAGGATTATTATGAGCCGAGACATCGGGTAATAATTAATTTAGGAGTTTCCACCAAAGCAATAGGAGTCTAATAATTCAAGGAGTAACCCATATAAATTGACGAATAGATTTGGTTGTAGCATGTGCCTTGGTCATTTTATCATACGTGAAGTTTAATCCATAGCTTGTTCCCTCCTTTGGTCATTCATTTACTTAATTGTTTTAGTCCCGCTTTACTTTAAGTGTCTTTTACCTTTTTGAAAATCAGAAACTAAAAATCCAAGTCTCCGTGGTTCGACAATCCGGACTTATTTTTGTCCATTTTTATTACTACCACGACTAGTACACTTGCTATCCAAGCACGTTAGGTTCTAGCGTGTCAATTTTCCAATCAACTTGCTTCCCACTGTAAAATCAGAAATATAAGGGCTCCACTGGATGGAGTCGTGTTTCCCATTTTTCATATTTTGTCAGATAAAATCTGAGGAAAACATGTTTGGATAGGGCCCTTAGAAATATATCATAAGAAATATGAATAGTGGACAACTCTTAAGAGTCAAAATAATATCTCATACAAAATTCAATTGCACTTCCAGAAAATCTCTGAGAAAGTAAGAAAAACGGTTGGAAGAGTAAGAAAAATGAAGGGAAATTGAATTAAACTCTGGTTTCTACAGTGTTGGTGAATGATAAATTAGACTAGGCACAACTTTCTCTCCATTTATGCATTCTTATGGGTTTTTCTCTTTCTTCAACCTCACAACTTTGCAACTCCATGCTCTCACCACAACAGACACAATCGACGGCATTTTTCGGCGAAACGACAATCTCCGACGCGGAGTCCTCAACCAACCCAGCCCCCAACCACTACAAGTTATGATTTAAGACCCATTTACCCCATGTTTCGCCACTCAAATCCATGGGTTTCGCAGGCATGGCCTCTGAAACGACTTCTCTCTTATGTGTTTGGCCTAAAATCAAGTTCGGCCTTGGCTATGGATTTATGTATTTATTTTTCTTTCTATTTCTCGTATATTTGGTTGGTGATTTTGGTGTATTTTTTGCTATTTTTTTCAATGCAATTTGTAAATGAGTTCTGAGTTTTCAGTAATTGTACAATTGGGATTAATTTGGGCTTTGGTTTCATTTTGAGAGTAAATATGAACTCCTTATTTGGATTTTCTATAATAATGGGTTTTCTTCTAAACTGATGAAATAAAAATAAACAATTTGTGATTAACTAAAAATTTGGATTCATTTGCTAATGATTTATAGATTAATTAAAAATTTGGATTCATTTGCTAATGATTTATAGTCAACCTTTAGTTGCCGACATAGTATTTGGGAGATTATAATTAGTATGTGAAGGGCAAGTACTCTTGTCATTGTTTTCTGGTTTATTTATTAACATCATGTAAGCATCAAATAGTTGGACATCTCTATTTCTAAAAGATAATAAATTCAATCTTAACTAATACTTTTTCAACCTTTTATATGTGTGTGTGTATATATATATATATATATATGGTTTTCATTCGATGATACCGCAGTCTAAACTAGTTGGGAGTGCACCTATTTTTCCATACTGATATGTGAATTAAAAGACATTTTTCAACCCTTCGGTTGTGATAAATATATTTAATCTAGCTATTGTAGTGTGCTCTTCGTCGGTTTAATTAGCCTTGGTTGTATGTAATTAATATATATCATCCATATTGGCCAACTTCAAACACTTTAGGTAATTTAATTACGCGTTTTTAGGTCCATCTATACACTAATAGCACCGTATAACTTAAAAATTATACTTTGTAATTATAGATCATGTCTGAATTGCAAGACACGAGTCAGTTTATGGGTTCCGGGCACAGTGAGGATGCGAATTGGAGTATAGATTTCCTCACTTCCTTTATCTTGATCATGCATGACGAGGTGCTACAAGGCAAACTCATCGGAGCAAATTTCATCATATCCAAGTGGACAGATATTCATCTAAAAATGCAACAAGCCTGTCCACGTACTCACTTTACCCCAAAACAGCTTAACAGTAAATTCACACGTCCGAAAGCAAAATGGAAACGATATCATTATTTGCTTACCTCTCAAACAGGCCTTAGGTGGGATGGCCAAACTCATAAGTTGTTAGCACTGCCGAGCAATTGGCTAGTTGGTTGTCGGTTACAACCCAATACACTTTATATAAAATTACAAAATTAAATTTAAAAAAATGTTAAAATCTGAAATTAATTATTATAAAATGAATGTAGGCTCATCCACTGATTCGGGAATGAGGAAGAAGGGGTGCCTACACTATAGGAAACGTACCACAATTTTCTTACCATACAGGGTGATAGGACGGCTAGCCCGGGCCTCCACTATGGCGACTGCACCCGGTGTTGTAGAAGGGAGAATGTGGATGTCACTAGCCTCCAAGATGAGATTGAGGATGAGGAAATTCAACTCCGCTACGTATTCAATCTATCCATACTCATACCCAATCCCTTCGTTACACAAATATGACTAACGCAATTGGAACAACATCTGGGATAAGAAAAGGTGGGAAAGGGGCGGTGTTGTCGGCAATTAAAGAGTGGGAGAAGTGTAGCGAGAAGTTGTTCGCCGGGTGTAATCCCAAATCTATCACTACGGTGGAGTTGTGTATTGATACACTTAAAGAATGCCTAATATCCCACTGAGTCTCTTCTATGCAACATGTGCTAAGTTCGAAGACCCGATTTGGTGTTGCATATTCTTAGCCATGTCTCCTGATTTGCACCGGGGATATGTTGAGAAGTAGCCGATATGGCCACTGCTCCCTTTTGGTGTCCCTTTTAGTGTCGTCTTTGATTGTACCCTTTACAACTCTTTGATTGTCCCCTTTCATGTATTATAGATCTTTTCTTTTATTTGCTTTGTTTTAATATTTAAACATTTGTGGTGCTTTAATTTGTCATGATTTGCATTAGCACTTTTCTACTATCTTCTCGTATTTGAATTTGTGTGTTATTTGTATTGTTATGGTGCTTTTATTTTTTATGATTGTCGGTATATATTATCACTATTTTACTATGCTTTTCATCTTTCTTCTCGAAATAAAAATTATTTATGCAAATTTACATGAAATATAAGCCATCGTACTATAAATGATATGCATTGAATAAAAATGATGCGTGAAATAAAATTATTTATGCAAATTTATGGGAAATATAAGTTGAATAATACGGAAGAAATTGAATTACACACTTCAAATATATAAATTAAATTTCATTTCTAATAAATTTTAAAAATCAATTTAAAAGTATTTTAACACAGAAATTGTACATAAACATAAACAAAATGCAATAAAAATATAAATAAGTACTATTGTCTTATATTATTAATATCAAATAAATTATAATATAAAAGAAATTATAATTAAAGAAAAATTCATGGGGTTTTAAACAAAATGCAATAAAAATATAAATAAGTTTTATTTTCTAATATTATTAATATCAAATAAATTATAGTGTAAAAGAAATTATAATTTAAAAATATCTTCATGGGTTTTTTGGATACAAAAATTTATTTTAATGGGCTTGTAGTAATTTTCCCTAATAATTATGCTTCAGGCAAGTTATGTAGTCCATAATTTCTAAATTTTAATAATGATATTTTTTGTGTGCTGTTATAATTTAGGAATGGACAATTTCAACAATAATGATATCAAAAATGTCAATGATGTACATAATGAAGTCGTCGATGATGGTCGCCCGAATAATAGAACTCTACTCGAATTACATAACAATCAGATGACGTCTTTCAACTACTTCTATAATGGTCTAGCACGACGATCATTTGCAAACATGTTCAAAACACCATTTAGAACATCTAGGTTGTGGGGTGTAGATTGGTTGAACGAACTACTAACCGACCACGAAGACCGATTCACACAAATTCTTAGGTTGACACTACCAACTTTCTTGCATTTGTGTGATCCTATTAGACATCTAGGCATCATCCCCGAACACGACCGTTGTAGAGTTTTACTCGAAGAGTCCGTTGCTATATTTTTGCAAACCATCAGAATGCACAACTATCAGACGAGTAGTGCAGAAAGGTTTCAACGGTCCCCTGAAACCATAAATCGGCACACACACATGGTGTGTAACGCATTATGTAGAATGGCGTCGTTGTATATTGTTCCTCCGGATATGACAAATCTTCTACCGGAGATTGAAAATACCCACGATTGTATCCCTTCTTAAAGGTCAGTCTAAGTTGTTTAGGAAATATGTGGTCCGTGTATTAATTTATGAATTTCCAAGTGAATTACTCTTGTCCTTGTTATTTTTTATTTAGGATTGTGGTGGTGCAGTTGATGGCACAATTGTACCAGGATGGTGCCCATCCCACAAGCAGGGTACTTATCGAAGTCGTAAGGCAGTCATTTCTCAAAACGTGATGGCCACTTGTGACTTTGATTTGAAGTTCATATTTGTCCTATCAGGTTGGGAATACAATGCCAATGACTCTAGGATATTTCTAGATACACTTCAAACCCCTGAGTACAACTTCTTGTGGTCTCCCCCAGATTGGTGTCAATTAGATGGAGTCGTAAATTATTAAATTTTGATTAATGTTAACTACAATAACATTATACTAACATGTACAGGAAAATACTATCTCGTCCATTCTGGGTACACGAACTTTTTGGGGTTCTTGGAACCATATAGTAACGAGCGTTACCACATTCTTGAATGGCGAGGAGAGAATCGTGCACCTAGGTCATTAAAGAGTATTGTAATCGATATCACTCGTCTGGTAGGAACCACATAGAATGGACATTTGGTATGTTAAAGGCTCATTTTTCCATTCTCAGAGGGCACATGCCCAATTATGACCTCACCACGCTAGCGGACATCATCATAGAATGTTGTGCGTTTCTCCGTAATTTCATTTAAATCCACGATCGTGATGACCCATTCCATACTTAATTTGGAAACATCGACATGGATGTACATGAAGAACCCACTGAAATAGGCCCATCTCCATTTGCCAGAAACCCAGAATTATCGAACATTGACCTTTGGAGACAATCATTGATCTGAGACACAATTGCACAATAATTGTGGGATGCTCGCAATAATGGGATTCATTGATTAACTAATTAGGATTACAGTGTTGAAGTTTACAGTATTTTGATGTGTTAAGAAACAATTGTAAAGTATTTGATTTGAGTAATATATTAATGCGTGTGTCATCATCTCGTCTTTGTAAGGTAGATTTAGTTTAATTTTGCCTTCAAATCATTAGAGTGGTTATTTTTCTATATTAAAGTGTCACCATCTCGTCTTTGTAAGGCAGTTATAGTCATTTCATAAATAAGTATTTATCATTAAAATAGTCAATTTTTATTTAATTAAATGATTCAAACTAAGGTAGTATTAATGTTCATTTTCTTTTTCTATTTTTATTGATCAATGAAGCATTGCCAATATTATGAACACGTAAACATATAATTATATTGACACATTCATTGAAAAATTAAATAGGTAATATGCCTAGGACTAAAGACAAACTTCTCGCCGAGGCATACCGTGTCGGGTTATAGACCCCTCAACAGGAGGCTTCATTGATCACCCGCTTGCATGATGCAGCCAATCTCAAAAATATTAAGGACCCCGTGTTTTTCTCTCTGTTTTAGGTAGGATAGCTACCGTGTTGTCCAGGATGTATGGTGCATCCTTCACATGTGAGCATGTTGTCTTGATGGTGTATCACTTACGAACCCTTTTTATTGGATTTTTGGAGTTCTGTGACTTTCCGAATATTGATTACAACGCCCAGACAAATGTTCTCACCGCCGACGATGCTTATTGAGATCATATAGGACAGGTATTAGTTTAGTATACATTTAGGAACTTTTGTTATGAGGCATAAATCTTGCTATACTGATACTCTTTTGATTTGTTATATTTACATTATAATTATGTATTACATTGTAATTTAATTTTTTTTTGCAAGAGACACCTAAACAACATCGGTTTCGTATTGGCAATGAGCCAATATACATGGAATTCCATTTCGTGTTTGTCGTTAAAGATATACCCGATCAACCACTGCTATAGGGGGTGTTCCAGAAGTCCCAGTTGACCTTTTAGATGATGCGGGCCAGAGTGATCCACGACCATCCCATGCACGACAAGGTCGCAGGCGTGCAGTTGCAGCAGTCCCACCACCGGCACCTCTTCCTGATGATGTCATTGGCATAGTCTTGTCGTAGGAAGCTAGTGACGTGGCCTCTAGCATGATCCCGGTGCCTCCACACAATAAGTGGGAGAACGCACTCATGTTGTTAGGTGTATGCCCTCAATGCCGATGAGGAATTAGATTGAGTTGGGCATTTATAAGTTATTTTGTACAAACTATTATGTTTCAATTTATAGAAGAAAGGTTAATTGGTTTTGTTCATATAAATCTCACTGGCATTTAATTATATTGAACAAATAGTCCTCGAGATTTGAAGATAGACTTTCCACCTCTTATGTGGATAAGAGGAGACACTGGAAGAGTCGAGTGCTTAATCTCTTAATATTAGTTCGCGAGTTAAGGAATTTAATTGGGCATTAAAATTCAACTTGTATGACACTTGCTTTGACAAGGAGTGCCAACCTAACACTGATTTTGATAGTGGGAGCCTGTGTCATGAATATGATTAATGGAATTAACATATTTGAACTCGACTCGCTTTAATTTTATCACATGGGTAGTTACTCTTTGATAGTCAATGATTGGGATTAAGATTGTGATAGTATGTGTGGACTTTTGACCTGAGGATTTATTTACAATGTGTTTGTAGTGTTGGACCTGTTACTAGAGTAGTTAGGCCCCTATCACCTGAGAGGTGGGGCCAGCCTCAAAGTAAGATTCAAATGGTGCATTCGACATTGTAAGATAAATGCCAATATGGAATTTACCCTCTCGATAGTAAATGATTGTGTGACCTGTACGATCATAAGTAATTGAAATTATAAGTCTTTGGCCAAAGTATATCAACTAGCTCGTGTTAGCATAGAGGGTAGTTTGGTGATTTCACATCATTATGATTCCAAAGTACAGTATCAAGTTCTATAAGTTTGACGTACCATGGCTCTTACTTGATCGGGTCACGTCAGTGAAGAGTTTATGCGCATATGGTAATCGTAATCAAGGTTCGTGATGACGTATTCATCTCATATTCAATTGGGCTATGATTTGGTTCTATGGTACTGGCTAGGTGACAATATTATGTTTTAGCATCCTCCCATTGCCAATTTGAATCGAGCCTAGAGAGTCTTGCTATGTGAAGAAAAGGAATAGAATTCTATGCTAAGGGTATTTTGGTAAATTCACCTTGGATTTGAATAACTGACAAAATGGATGGAATGATTTAGTTAAAGATATTTAAATAGATTAAATATATTAATTAAATCATTATTTCATAAGTTAAATTAATTGGAAATTAATTTATAGGTTGAATTAAGTTAATTACATTAAGTTTAATTAGATTAAAGTAGTTAATTAAAATCCAAATTGGATTCAGAATTGGACTTAATTAATTACACATGGGCTAAGATGGAACGAAGTCCGAAAGCCCATCCCACTAGGGCCCTAGCGGTCGCCCCCCTCAAGTTAGATTGGGGTTTTAGTTTAAAACCGCAATACTTGTTAGTCAGTGAATAACACAACTCCAAACTCTCTCAAACTTTTCTGAATCTGACTTTGAGAATTAAACCTAGAGCAAAAGAAAGACAAAAATTTCCTCCCCTCTCTCTTAATTAGCCGCCGCCGTCTATACCCGCAGTGGAAGAGATCGGAGCTTTCTTGGAGATATTCTTCCGCGTGATTATCTGGAAGCAGGAGTCTGGGGCTGCTGTTGGTTAATTGATTTTTCTCGTCAAGAGGTAATTAGATTATCCTCTCGAATCATATTTCTTGTTGCGAAACATATCATGAAACACTCGAATCCGATTTCTGACGTGATTCGCAATAAAAAAATTATCCGCTAGAACGAATCACAATAGTGATGCCAGAGCCAAAATTTGGGAGTTTCATGATATCGGTTATGTGTTTATGTGCTTTAATTGCAGAAACCGTTATACGTATTATATATTTTTGGGTGATTAATTTTATGCATCGATATCTGTAAAATTAATATGTTGGTTAAATTGGATTTACCTGGTAGAAATGAAAAACGTACGTGGATTGAAAAACTAGCAACGCGACGCGATAGCGGGCGATGGCGTTGCTCTACCGGAATCGTGCAGGTTGTCGTCGATGGCACAAGTATTGTTGCAGCAATCATCGTGGCATCGCTGTCGCGCCGCACCCTTGATAGCACGAGTGATGGTGTTGGGCTTAGCCCAACACAATTAGGGTTGTGTTGGGCTAAGCCCAACACCCGAAGGGATCCGTGCTGGGCTTAGCCCAGCGCACAATAGATGGCATTGGGCTTGGCCCAACACATTAGTTTAAGTGTTGGGCCGAATCAGCTCTATTTAAAATAATAGATGGATTAGGCCCAGCGTAATTAATTATGTCGGGCTTGGCCCAGCGCTTTAATTGGGTTCGACCCAATTGTGAAATAATTAATTAATTGGGTTTGACCCAATTAAATTGATCAAACCATTTATTAATTCGAAACCCCTAATTAACTAAGTTTTTTGTTTCAACTTTTAAATTGGATTTAATGAATAATTTAAATTAGATTTAAATCTTTTGAAATTAAATTGAATTTATTGAGTTATTTAAATTGGATTTAAATTCTTTTCAAATTAAGTTGGTATTTATAAATTAGATTTAAATACCAACTAGTTAATTTTATCTGTTCTCGTTTAGGTATTTATATTAGATTACTCATAAGACTTTATTTGATATATTCACACTTTAATTTGATTAAAGAAGTCAAAATTAAATTAGATTTATTTTGGCATGATTAAATTGGATTTAATCGGTTATTAAATTAGATTTAATATATTATTATATTTAATGCTTTATAATCACATAAGTGTTTAATTGTTTTACGTGCTCCTTATTTATGTGATGGTGACACCATGTATGGACTTAGGGTTTTATTTTCTTGTATTATCTGGGTTGTATTGGACCGGAGTTTGAGCCCCCAGTTTGTATCTATAATTCATAGAATTTTTGTATAGGTTATGTCTATGTAATTGTTAATAGATAGGCCCAATTGGTATTTCATGATGGCACATGAAGTCTTGGAGTTATGAAGATTAGATCTTTTTAGGCGGAAGCCCATGTAATATATAGAACCCCTCCCCAATCATTCATGGGCTCGAATTGATCTAGAATAGTCCATACATGTGTGTGTTGGTAGAACTGTTAGGCTTATTCTTTCTTATGCATTTCCATAATTGTGCAATAAAAAATTAATGTGCAAAGTGAGACTAAACTCAATAACATTAAAATGTTATAATACTCCCATTAGACAATATACTGAGTAAGAAAAAGGGCATTGGATGTCCTCTCTCCATCAAATTTTAGAAGATGGGTTCACTTCTAATGCATGGTGTCGTCCCAGAATATGAGGGTCATGCATCAAGACGTGATACTCAATCTTCTCTAGTGCATTTGATGTTTCCATGTCAAAACAAATTTTGCCCCATGTATCGAAAAAGGATGCAAGGCGAGATTAAATTGTTAGACTGAAAGGAGTTGATAGGAAAAATGACTCAGATGGATCACCACTATATAACGAATAAGGTTGCAGTTCAGTGATCCATGAGTTAAAGGAGATTGAATCATCGGTTAGACTTAACTGGTGTAAGACACTACCTCAAAGATCAAACAAGCCATATATTGAATAAGGTTGCAACTTATTTAAATCATTGAGGAACTCAATCACTCGCTATGAAACCCACCTAACGAGGTTTCCGATTATTGCAGTGGGAGTGCAATGTTTTGAGAAAAATAGTGGGAGTTAAGTAAATATTAAAAATCCTTGATTTTACTTGAAATATAAAATAACGCATCTAATCGTAAATCTTGGTATTTTCTGCAGTTTATTTCCTACATAATGACTAACCCTTTGACCGCGATGCTTGAGAAAAATGTCCTTACTGGACCAAATTTCATTGATTGGCTTTGAAATTTGAGGATTGTCCTCAGCCTTGAATCCTTGAGACATGCTCGATGAAGAGATGCCTAAAGTTCCAAACCCCGGATCTTTTGAAGATAGACTTGCTCGAGAGAATTGGGTTAAAGATGACACTCGTGTCAAGGAGTACATGTTGGGATCGATGACCAATGAATTACAACAGTCTCATGAAAAGATGGGAACATCTGCTGAAATAATGGTTCATTTAAAGGAACTCTATGAAGAGCATAGCAGGACTGTTGACTATGAGATATCCAGTCAGCTCTTTGGAGCAAGGATGAAGGAATGAGAGAAAGTTGGAGAACTCTTCCTAAGGATAATTTCCATGTTTGAGAGATTGGAGGCTCTCGACTTCTCTATGGACTTCCAACTTCAAACTAATCTCATTCTGCAGTTGCTCCCTAAGTCTTTTACGCAATTCATTGTGAATTTCAACATGAATAACATTGAGTGTTCACTGCCTGGTTTTTTGAACAAATTCTCAAATGCTCAATCACAAATGGATCCCAAGATGAAAGAGACTACTCTAGTCATTTTTACTGAGCCATCTAAGACTCATAATAAGAAACGAGGTAAGAAACAATTGGGAGTATCCAATCCATCTGGGAAACCCAAAGGCAAGGCAAACCAAGGGAAGAAGTTTAAGGGTAGGCCGCCTAAAATACAGACATCTGCCTCCACTAAAAAGAGATGGAGCATTGGAAGCGTGACTGTCCCAAGCTAAAAGCAGAAATCAAAGCAGGTATAGATCTTTATGTTTTTTAAACGAATTGTTCTATGTTTTTTGACCTGAAGTATCAGGCTGAAGATACACTTGTGACGTCAAGTCTTTCACTAGAGTAGTTAGACGCAATTCACCCTTTGGTGGGGTCAACCTCGAAATGCGGACTTGATGGGCAAGTGGTAATCTTAGCAGATATCTAATATGGGATTTGTTCTCTCATAAGTGAATGAGTATGTACCCTATGTAATTATAAATAAATAGAGATCAAAGTCTTTGGCCAAAGCAAATGAGACGATTGTGCTTGGCACTAAATTGATCTCAATGATCTCGTATTTATTATGATTTATACATATGGTCAAGTCCAGTGAGTTTGACATAACAATGACTCTCACTTGACCAGGGAACGTGAACAAAGGATTTATACATATACGGTATTTACGATTGGAAGGTTTCAAAATGATCCTATCATTCGTTTTTGTTTGGGTTACGAAGTGGGCCACGTGACTGGCTAGGTGTTACCCACTTCCTTTGGTTTCCTCTCATTTCCAAACGAAACGAACCTAAAGAGTTGCGCTAAAGGATTGACAAAGAAAAATGAAGAAAAAGAATTTCTATTATTTCTTCTGGGAGTTTTAATTTATTGGATAAATTAAATAATTAATTATTCATTAGATGAAATAATTAATTATAATGATAAGATTAATTATTAATTAATTTCCTTGTGAAATATATTAATGAATTAATTTATCTAATTAATTTGGTTATTTAATTAATTAATTTATTTATTGGATATAATAAATTATTAATTGAAATAAGAAATTAATTAAACAAAACAAATCCTGGGGCTAAATAAGGAGTCCAATTGGATGCCTACTAGGTCTCAAAGTGGCATCTTTGAGAGGCCACATATTAGGGCTCTTTTGTTTTGACTTGTTCAATAAATCATGAGATATATAAGGACTCTTTGACTTAGAACAAGAAAGAAGGAGAATACACAACTCTCATAACTCTCAAAATAAAGAAAAATATTCCTCCCCTCCTCTATACCTAGCCGTCAACCAGAGAGAAAGAAGAAAGGGGATTTTTTGTTTGTTGATCTGTGCGTGACGATTTAGAGACGACATATTTTCGTTGTTCGGATCAAGTTCAAGTTTGAAGAATCAAACCAAAGGATTGAAGATTTGGAAGCTTCAATACTTCGAGTTTGGAGAAGAAGAAGTTTTTCTCCATCATCATATTCATATTAACGAATAAGTTTTATTCGTTATACGCTTTTAGATTCAATTATGCGAATTAGAGTACCAATTGGGTTTTCATTTTAATTTTTGAAATCCCTTCTGCTGCGTTTATGCTTTTTCGAACGAAACCCAACACTGTGATGATATTTTCTACTTCTTGGTTTCTAGATTCTGGAGTTAGTGTTCATATTTGTGTTTTGAAGCAGGATCTGGAAGCAAGTAAAAAGTTGGAAGAGAAAGAAGTAATGATCAATGTTGGAAGCGGACACAGCGTGGCTGCGACGAACATTGGAATTACTTCTGTTACATTAAGTAGTGGACATTGTATTAATTTAGATGATTGCCTGGCTTTGCCTAATGGGCTCAAGAATATTATTTCTATTCATGTATTGGTCAGAAAAGGATATTTGTTTTCTGCATCTTTAATTATTGTGATATTTTATTTTGGAAATAAGTGTGTTGGCTCTGCATCTTTAATTAATGGTCTTTATTATATGAATGTCCAAAATCAATGTACTGTAAATACTATGACTACAAAATGTAGTATGAATGATGTAAACCAAAAACTCATATGGCACCTTAGACTGAGACATGACACTGAATTTAAAATTCATGAGCTGGAAAAATGTGGACTCATTGGTCCACTTGGGTCTGACCCATATCCTACTTGTGAATCTTATCTTAAAGGCAAGATGACTCGGTCGCCATTCACAGGGCATTTCGAAAGGGCAAAAAAAGTTTTAGGATTAATTTACACTGACATATGTGGGCCCTTCAAGGATGCGGCTCTTGGAGGTTTTCAGTACTCCATAACCTTCACATATGACCATTCAAGTTATGGTCTAGTTTATCTGATGGAGTATAAGTTAGAAGCACTTGAATTGTCCAAGGAATTCAAAGCTTTAACTGAAAAACAAACTAGGCATAGTATTAAAACACTTCGATCTGATCGAGGTGGTGAATACATGTGCTGATTTTGATGAGTTCTTAAAAGAACAAGGCATAGTATTACAACTCACTCCTCTAGCAACTCCACAACAAAATGGGGTAGCAAAAAGACGAAATCATACACTGTTGGACATGATTTGTTCCATGCTTAGCTATACTGACTTACCTATTTCTTTATGGGGACATGCATTGCTTACAACTACGCATATTCTGAACAAATGTCCCTCGAAATCTGTTCCCACCACGCCATACGAGATTTGGTGTGGTAGGAAGCCTAGTCTCAAGTACATAAGAATATGGGGTTGCCCCGCATATGTAAAGAAGACCAAGGTAGAGAAACTAGAGGAGATCCTTGAAAGGACGATTTGTTGGTTTTCCCAAGGATTCGATAGGATATCTCTTTTACCTGCAAAATGATCATAGGATCATCATGGCCTTGCAAGCCTACTTTATCGTAGAAGAATTCATTGGAGAAGGTGGTGCGGGTAGAAAGATTATTCTAGAAGAACAAGACGACGGCCCTTAGGAGACATTAGTTTGAGAATCATAAACTAAACCCATAACTACACAACCGTCGAAGTGACGATCTAGCAGAGTGTCTCAGCCGCATGAGAGATATGGCTATCTGCACGATGCACAACATTATCTATTTTTTTGTCACAGAAGGGAGCCATGGAGATGATCCCTATGACTATGATGAAGCAGCGACGGATATAGGTTCCTCGAAATCGCTTGATGCTATGAAAGTAGAAATAGATTCGATGTATTTGAACCAATTCTGGTCTCTTACAGATCTACCAGATGGTGTAAGGCCAATTGGATTCAAATGGATCTACAAGAATAAGATTGGACTAGATGGCAAGGTGGATACCTGTAAGGCCAAGTTAGTAGCGAAAGGGTATAGTCAAAAGGAGGGCATTGACTATGAGGAAACCTTTTCGCCAGTAGCCATGATCAAATCTATTCGAATTCTGCTAACCATAGACTCAAACTTGGATTATGAAATCTGGAAAATGGATATGAAGATCGCATTTCTAAATGGGTACCTTGAGGAGGACGTTTATATGCAACAGCTCAGGGGTTTCATATAGGAAGCAGATTCTCATAAAGTTTGCTAACTTAACAGATCCATTTATGGACGAAAACAAGCCTCTCGTAGATGGAATCTCTGGTTCGATGAAGAAGCAAGAAAGTATGGCTTCATCAAAAATGAAGATGAACCGTGTGTCTACAAAATGGTCAATGGGAGCAAGTTGACATTCCTGGTTCTATAAATAGATGATATACTACTTATAGGGAATGACATAAGCTCATTGACATCGATCAAAAAATGGCTCTCAAGCACGTTCTCCATGAAAGACTTAGGAGAAGCTACCTACATTCTGGGAATTCGCATATATAGAGATAGATCGAATAAAATGATAGGTCTCTCCCAAGCGCTCTACCTAGAGAAAGTCCTTAACAAGTATGAAATGCATAATTCTAAGGGAGGACTTTTACCAATGAGACATGATATCCATCTTTCATAATCTATGATTCCTAAAATGGATAAGGATAGAATGGAAATGAAGAATACACCTTATGCATTAGCAGTAAGGGGTCTCATGTATGCAATGTTGTGCACGAGACTGAATCTGGCATATGCTATGAGCATAGTTAGTAGCTTTCAAGCAAACCCGGGGGAGCAACACTGGACAACAGTGAAGTGTATCTTGAAGTACTTGAGAAGAACTAAAGATATGCTTTTGATATATGAAAATGGAGAGTTGAGGGTGGACAATTACACAGATGCAGATTTTCAATCTGATACAGATGACCTTAAATCCACCTCTGGGTGCATATTCACGCTCAATGGTGGAGCAGTGTCTTGGAAAAGTTCCAACCAAAGTACAATTGCCGATTCCACAATCGAGGCAGAATATGTGGTTGCGTATGAGACAACCAAAGAAGTTGTTTGGATGAGGAAGTTCATAAATGAACTTCAAGGGGTTCCTAGCATGGAATTATCGTTGCCATTTTAGTGTGACAACAACAGAGCAATTGCGCAAGCTAAAGAATCAAGGTCTCATAGCAAATGTAAACACGTAGTGAGGAAATATCACATCATTTGAGAAATCATTGGGAGAGGCGATATCGCCATGCAGAAAATAGCCTCAACGGAAAACATAGTTGACCCACTCACGAAGCCATTATCACAGGGGGTGCTAGATAGACATCTTGAGAAGATGGGTATCAAATACCATAGTGATTGGTGTTGAGTGCAAGTGGGAGATTGTTAGGTGTATGCCCTCAATGCCGACGAGGAATTAGATTGAGTAGGGCATTTATAAGTTATTTTGTACAGACTATTATGTTTCTATTTATAGAAGAAAGGTTTGGACTAAATTACCCATTATATTATGTTATTTAGCTTTTTGGGTTAAAAATTAAAGAATTTGATGGTGCATATCACTTTCATTTTTTTAAATTTCGAGTGCTTATGTACAAATTTATAACTTTTATTTATATTTTTGAAATTCTTATTATACAAGCTATATGATTGCAAAATCCTTCAAACAAGTTGTATGTACAAAGTAAATCAAACATTGCTAAACTAAATTTGGTAAAAAGACTAAACAATGTATTTACCGAAAATATCCCAATTTCATACATTTATATGGACCCAAAAGCAAAGAAAAAGTTGCACCACCCCTTTAACACCGTCCTAATTGTGTGTGTATATATATATATTATATATATATAACAACCTTACATCCATACAGTAAACGGCCCCACCTAATAATACTAAAAAGAAAAACCAAAAAGTGGCCAAACCCCTTTGGCAATATTAACATTGTACACATATATATACAACCACCCGCACCTACCATAAAAATAAAAAAAATACATTAATCAACCAATGCGTAGATGCCATGTGTTATTCAATCTAATTCATATATCACAAAATTTCTATCAAAAAACCCATCCCTATCAATATCCCAAAAAAAAAAAGCATATCACATCAATTTTTCTTACAAAAAACATATCATATCACACTTAATCATTACACTGTTTCTATATAAAAAAAAAAACTCATCAAAACCCACTTTCTATATTCTATCTGTACTTCATAAAAAAAATTCTTACTTTTTCTATGAAAAATGAGAATTGAAAGATAGACGTCCATCTAATCAGGCTGTAAGCTTTTAAGAACAACTAATAAATAGAAAGAAGACATGTTAAGAATTATTATTGAAAAATTATTGTCCCAGAAAGTCGAAGAACTAGAAATTCCTCATAAGTATATATTTCATTTATGTGGTGTTTTCAAGTATAAAAAACCACACACACAAACACACGCTTATACCTCACCAACAAGCATGGTAGAAAGCACGACTGTGAAGATATGTTCCTTAGCCTTGATTGTATGTGTGAATGAAACAACTTTCCCAAAACTAACATTAGTCAAAGGGTTGCCCATTGTGTGCCCAAGAGCTAGTAGAAAGATTGATGTAAACTAAATATCCATTTTCAATATGTTGGAAACAATAGTGGGATTGAAGTACCAAATAAATATGTATGCAAAATTTGTAAATGAATGAAATTTGCATGTCCAGTTTGCTATCAATATATATTTTAAATATATGGTTGTGCAAGAATTGTAACTTATATTGATGAAAATGACTGGAGTTATTAATTTCAGTATCCAATTTGATAACAGGCTGTCAACTACCAAAGATTGAATGAATGGTAATTAGAGCGCTCTGGCTATGAACAAGCGTACCAGTTACCGCACTCCTAAAATCTCACTTGGGAAAAAATTATTATACTAATTGATAAAGTTGAAGTTTTGTTATTTTATGTGCTATTACGCGGACTCTTATTGGAATTAATACTACTATAATTCATTTTACTATATTGAATCACTCTTCTTCTCTTTTCATTCCAGACCCACATTATCATGGCACGAACTCAACCCAACCCGGACTCTTCCCCCCTTGCTACCTAGCGCCGGCATCTAGATTTTATAGAGAGTGGAATGGGAACCGAAAATGAAGGAATAATTTAGACTACATCCCATACCGTTGAGGGCAATCAACCGCCATAGTTAACACCATTAAGACTGACTACAGATGCTCCAAACACTGAAAAGACAACACGATCACGAGTTGTGGTCCCCCCGGTAAGTAAAACATTGTCCTTTACTTGTAGTATTTTAAGTTTCTATTAATATTTTTAAATAGTATAATTTATTTGATTTACAGGTTTGTGCCATCCCTAGACCTACTTTTAAATTAAGTCATAGATAGTAAAACTTCAAGTGTAGTATTTCGACAAATTACAAATTGGCAAAAGAAGTCAAATTTATTGTAGAATGCTTGAGAGACCATCCCTATGGGATGGATTAGTTCAACGGATCACAGTTTGCACATTTTTTTTGAAGTTGCTCCATATATAGAGATGTGTTTAACTCCTATATGGATGATTTTAAACAGATGAGTAGAAGCAAAGAAGATGCATAAAATGAGGTTTCTTCTCAATGGCACACGATACTCTCTAATGGAGCATGCACTTATCAGCGACTTGAATTGCACCCATTCCATAAGAGTATCCGAGCGGTTATAGTTTCATGAATCAAAATTTCAAAGGAAAAATCACATTAAAAGTTATAAGAAAAAAACTTAAGGAAATGGTGATCCCACCCTGTGCAGAAGAAGGTTAAGGTAGTAGGAGGAATAAGAGAAGTAAATCTGTTGGGAAACATGCGTCGACCATTTTGGAAGACAAGTTGAAGATGGGAGTTATACTTTGTGTGCTCTGTGTTGATGAGCCATACAAACGATACCATCATAAAAGACTCCAGGCTTAGAATTATAGATGACCTTGAGTTCGCCCGCACCTTTCCATGGGGTAGGACTTCTTATACTCATTTGATGATCAACATGAATGCTTTGGACTTAGAAAGTAAATTGAGTGTGCCATCTTGGTCATGTCCTAGGTTCATTCTACCTCTAATGGTAAGGAAAATTATTCTTCAATTGTAAAAATATATATTCTTATACAATTTTGTTATCTAACGATTTTGACTGTCCATTTATGTAGCTACTTTTGTTTGAGTGCATTTCAGAATTATCCCCAAAATTTGCTCGTTTAAAGAGGATGTCACCGAGCCACTACCGAGAATCTGTAGGTGGAATACTCAACTAGAAAAGAAGAAATAGGCTCCAACTTTGTGTCAAATCCCAGAAGTGATCGGGAATAGCAAGGTTGGTGTTTTCTTTATAAATTTAAAATATTTTAAATTCTATGTTGTTAATTCAAAGTGCTTAACCTTCGGGATATTAAGAGTATACTTACGCTGATGCTAGAGGAGATACAAGCAGTGCATATGCAGAGGTTTGCTCCTAATGAAAAATACCTTGACACCACTACCGATCGGTGGATGACTATATTAGAGAATGAAGGTAGTATTTTTTTGAAGATATTGGACTTGAAGATGTGGAGGTCAACATTCCTTCCTTCAAGTGAATGATTCTAGAGAGGAAGTAGAACGGGAGAGAGTTGAAGACATGATAGATATAGAGACAAAACCTCCACAGACTAGCGTTCAAGATGACATAACAAGACCACCACGGGTTAGCACTGTAGATGAGGCACCAAGAGCGCCACAATCTATGGAATCAAATGAATGTGTTAGAATGATGCGAGAATTAATGGAAGATGTAAAAGCGATAAGATCTGAGCTTTCTCATGTCAATCAAAGGGTAGAATGGGTTGAACGGATAGTAGATGGGATTGAACGAATGGTAGAAGGATTGGTACAACGGTCAGATGAGGACCACCGAGAATATATATAGTGGGCATAAGAATAATGACATAGATGAAGATATAGATGATGTTTGAGGTGGATATGGCGTTGATAGCGACAAAATAGTCTGTGGTGTTCCAACTCTTCCGACTGATGAAAATGTTGATTGTGTAGATACTGAGGAAGATGTAACCATTAAGTCGAACCAAGTTGAGGATGAACAAAATCAATAACGACCAAAGAAGGTGTCGAAGAAATTAAAATATCAGAAGACCCCATACACCTAGCCTACTCCAATGAAATAGAAGTTTGTGGTTCTATATTCTTATGCTTGTTATGTTGCTCTTAAACTGTTAGAGATGAAAACTTAATTTCTTTATCTTATTTGTGTAAGACTTAAACACTTTCCTTATTTACATTTTAATTATTGTAGTAGTGACTTTTTATTTCATATGAGGCTGGTTAATTTGATAACTGAAGTTTAACAAAGTAGTTTATTGCTTCACTATATTATAGTTTAGTGGAAATTTTTCAATATTGGCTTTGCTTTCAATCTATTATTGACTTTGGTTAAGTTTTGTGTCTGGTGGATTGAATTTGGAAGAATGAGCTAACTGGGAAAATGATGCAAAATTAATTCCGCACTATCAGATTGGTAGCCCGTTTCGACCAGTCAGTTGGTACTGAGATCACAAATTAGAAAATAAATTTGAACGGGCCGATTGGTAAACTTGTCTGACCAACGCCTAGTCCAAAAATCAGGGATGATACAATAATTATTCTGAACGGGCAAATTGGTAGACCGGTCTAACCGATCGGCCGGTCCAAAAATTAGAGGTGATACAATATTCATTCTGAACGGACAGATTGGTAGACTCGTCCGACTGATCGGCCGGTCCAGAATTCAAAGATGATACAATATTAATTCTCAACGAGCAAATTGGTAGACCAGTCTGACCAGTTGGTTGTTACAGAGATCAGAGCTTATAATACAAACTTTTGAGCGAGATGATTGGTAGACCGATCTAACTAATCAACCGATACAGAAATCAGAGATGCTACAATAATAATAATTTTGAATGGGCCGATTGATAGATCGGTCTGATCGATCAGTCAGTACAGAAATCAGAAATGCTACAATAATAATTCCGAACGGGTAGATTGGTAGACCGGTCTGACCGATCGGTCAGTATAGAAATCAGAGATGCTACAATAATAATTCTGAATGGGCAGCTTGGTAGACCATTAGGATCAGTTGGTCGATTTAGAGATCAAAGGATCAAACAAAAAGAGTCTGAATGGGAAGATTGGTAGACTAGTCATTCTAAATACTATTCTTCCTACTATATAAAATTCTGAACGGTTAGATTGGTAGATCGGTCCAGAGATCAAAGATGATATAATAAAATTCTGAACTAGCAAATTAGTAGACCGATTTGACCAGTCGATCGATCCAGAGATCAGAGCTTGAACAATATAACTCCGAATAGACAGATTGATCAATCTAAATATCGATCTGCCCAGTGTTCAAAAGTCCGAACGAGCAGATTGGTGGACCGATCGGTTCGAAAAGATTATCTTTCTTAATTGGTATTATTTCATTAATGGCTTATATATACAACCCTTGAGGCTATAAAAGTAAGCGCACATGTGGATAGAGTCGTATAAACTTAGTATGATTTAATACTCATACTAAAGATTTTTTGATGATAATTATCAAAATTGAATAAAATCTTTTAATTTTATAAATTATAAATAAATAATTTATGTAATGATATATATATATATACATATATATTTATTAATAATCTCTATATAATTACTACTCGTGCCAAGGCACGTGATTACAACTAATTTATTATGATAAAGAACAAGCCAAGTTTTTTATAAAATATAAAGAGTGAAACATATATGATAAATTAGAATGCAAAGACTTTCTTGAATAACATGTAATCGATCTACTAATATTGGAAGACCCAATTAATTCTTTCAATGTATCAGTGGGACTAAGCCAAGTGTGGATAATCATCAATCACATCGTTATTTTAAATTACTCTAAACCCTAAACCCTAAATAAAATTGTGGCCTGGAAATCATCAATCATATTGTTGCTTTATAAGAAACTTGATTTGTTATTTATCATAACAAATGTTATTAATTAAATAATACTAATTTAGCATAATAATCTTTCCGGGCCGATTGGTCAAACAGATCTATAAATCTGTCATTATTTATGACTTTATCACATAAGAGACCCTTAAAATGCGAACGCGGGGCAGGGCGTAAACCCCACAAACTTTTTATTTTTAATATTGAAAAAAATATGAAATAATATTAAAACTAATCTAAATTGGTAGAAAATTATAAAAATTGAAAAAAAATGAAGTCAATAAATTTCGATAGACAAACTCCAAAAAATTGATATATTCGACCATGCAAGCGAAAGGTCCAAGTTCAGTGCTTGCCAAAAATAATAATAAAATGATAGACAAATATCTGTCTCGAGTTTTAACACTATACAAAATTAAGATTTAAAATTGTGGTTGACGCATAATCAATATCAAAAGTCTCATCTTCAAGCTCGTTATCTTCATCATCGATTCCTAATTTCAACCCCCCCCCCCCCCCACTTCATTAATGCCACCCCTTTCTAAATCCTCAAATTGATTAACACGTTGTCCTCCTATTTCATTGTACTCTTCAAGCTCTTCCTCATATGTGTCTTCATCTACAAGGAAGCTTGCCTTTTTGCCTTTACCTTGTTAAATAATCATATTTAACTGTTAATGTTTGGTTAAAATATTATAGCTAAATTAATTAATAAACTCAATTAGGAAAAGAAATGATAATTGTTGGAAAATGAAGTAACCTGAATCAATCTTCCTTTTCTTTCTTCGTGAACTTGAAGTAGCATTAGGATCCACATAGACATGGGATTGTGAACAACCTTCTCTTTGTGGACTTGGAATAGTATTAGAATTCACACATACAGGGGGTCGGGAATAACCTTGTTTATTGTATGTGGCAACCGGTATGCACCTAATTGCGTCAACTACAAATAAATTCCCATCATCAATCAAAGAGGCGTCATTAGGGAAAACATGATCTTCTTTTTCAGCAATCCATTCATCATCGGAATCAATCTCGTCAATTGTAATTAGATCAATATTCTTTGTCTTTCTTTTAATACTCATTTTACGTAGTCTAGTGTTGTACAATACATAGACTAGAGCATTGAGCCTCTTATGCTCAAGTCGATTTCTCTTCTTTGTATAGATTTAACCAAAAGAAAATAAAAAATATAGGGATTATAAAATAATTCTGTTAATAATACAATTAAAGAATGAGAATAGAATATTAATCTAGTATAAATTTATAATACAATTGTTACCCTTTCAAAAGTGCTCCAATTTCTTTCACAGCCAGAAGAACTACAAGTGAAACTAAATACACGAACAGCAAAATTTGTCAATTCAGGTGTTTTACTTCCAAATCGCATCCACCAGTCAACTGCATTAACTTAAAAGTTAGAAGCAAGATGTTATCCTTTTAACTAATTATGTAAATAAATGATTATTTAATATTTAATCATATCTACAATTTTACCTTCATAGAGCGCAACTTTCTGGAATCTATAGTAATTCGAGATCCAACATCCCCTTTTACATTGTCATAGAAGTCTAACTGGACGTCGGCTTTAAGGCGATCCTTATAATTTAAAAGGAAATTTTGGATCTTGAATTGTATCCATTAACTCGTAAATAAACGCCATCACGGGTCTTTCCTCTGAATCAACTTCTCTCAAAACACTTACAAGAGGAATAATACTTTGAATATAATACTTGACATGCCCCCAGAAAAATCGATCAAACAAAACCGTTCCTTGTGCTTTCACTCCTTCAGGTTTTTTTTATCCAAGCACAACTTTGCCATTCTTGTGATGAAAACATGCTTTGAAGAGCTTGCTTTTGTTCATAGATGCTTTGAAGAGTTAGGTAAGCAGTTGCAAATCGTGTTATTGCCGGTCGAAGAAGTTCAATGTTTTTTGTAAATTTCCTCATCAAATCCAAGACTCAAGTGTGTCCATAAATAAACTTCACAACTTGCTTAGCTTTTACAAGTGTTGTGTGGTGAATTTTCATCTTGCCAATATCCTCCAACATAAGATCTATACAATGTACTGCGCATGGAGTCCAATATAAGTTCTTTCTCGTTTCCATCAACCGTTTTCCAACATTCACTTAATTCGAACCATTGTCAGTAATTACTTGCACGAATTTCTCCTCACCAAATTCATCTATCACTTTGTTGAGATAATTTGACAAGATTCGCCATTTTTAATCATATCAGATGCATCAGCAGACTTAGAAACCACGTACCAGCTGGACTATTAACAAGAAAATTAATTAGGAGTCTGTTCTTTCCATCAGTCCATCCATAGGCTTTATAGAACCAAGGTATTAAATTTTGATTTCGGTGTAGATTTCAAAGTTGTAACTTTAAGAAAATTTTGATGGAAATTTCGAAGATATCCAAAATTTCGATTTCCATTTTAGAGAAATCATGGAAATTTATAAAAATACTTGAAAATTTTCAATAAAAATGTAGATAACTTTAATTATCATAATTATGCATCTTTTCCATAAATAATATTGTATATATAATATATGTATATTGAATTTTGTTATGCAGTACGACTAAAATCTGTGGCGAAATATATAAAATAAATATGATTTGAGAGTAAAGTAATAACCAAATCTCCTAGGAACTTCATTACAACAAAGTACCACAATTTTAATACAAATCATCATTCAAAATCATATTGAGTTTCTTGGAGGATCGAAATCGCTATCATTGGTCTCTCTCCTTCCTCCACTTTCACATTGCATGTATAAATTATTAGTTAAATGTTGACAGTATTCAATCTATGACGTTGAATGTTGGTATGGACTCATTTTGAATCTTATTTAAAAATAAATAATTAAATATTATTTTAAATTTTGGAAATTTTGGGAAATTTTGAAAATTTCGGGAAATTTCAATAGATATTTAACAAAGTGATTTTTTTATTTTATATTTCGGGAAATTTCGTATTTCGACAAAATTTTCGGGAAATTTCAAAAAAATTCAGTAGATATTCTGCAAAATTGGATCGAATGTGAGATTTTTCTTTGAGACCCCCGAAAATCCAAAATTTCGGTTGAAATTTCGAGATAGCGGAGGAAATTTAAGACTATGTATAGAACATCCATATTGTTTCCATTTGGTTTTGTGCTCTTCCATCAACTTATCAATATCGTCAATCTCGGCTTTTAATATCCAAGTTCTCATTGTTAGGATTATGCCCTCCATGCCATAGAGGAACTAGATTAATTAGGGATTTACTTTTATGTTGTACAAACTCTTATTCTTAATAAAGGCATTGTTTTGTTCATATCAATCTTGATGGCATTAACATAATTATTGAACAAATAACTCCTGAGTAATCAAGAGGGAGCTTCTACTCCTCAATGGTTAGAGGAGATGGACACTAGAAGTATCGGTTCCTTGTTTACTTAAACTTGAGCTCGCAAGTCGACGAGTCTTAATTGGGTATTAAGATCAGACTTGTATGACGCAAGCTTTGACAAGGAGTGTCAATCGGTCACTTTAAATGATGGGAGCTTGGTCATACATATATCAATGGAATTGATATATTCAAACACGGCTCACCGTAATTCGATCACATGGATAATTACTCTCAATGATTGAATTACTAGTTACGGTAGTGTGAGTGAGCCTTAGACCTGAGGATTTGTGACACTGAACGATTTATTAGAGTAGTTAGATCCAATTCACCCTTTGGTGGGATCAACCTCGAAGTACGGTTCAGAAAGACAAGTGGCAATTGTTCGGTGATTGCCAATAGGGGATTCACTGTCTCGGTTAGTAACGAGTTAACATCCTGTGCGATCGTAGGTAAATGAAATTGTAAGTCGTTGGCCAAAGTAGGAGAATTAACTTATGTATAGTACATAAGGGTAGTTCAGTAATTTCATCTTACTATAATTCATAAAGCACAACATCGAGTCATGTGAGTTTGACATAATCCATGATTCTCACTCGATCGAGATGTTACAATGAAGGGCTTATACTCACATGGTGTCTGCGATCTAAAGGTTCGTATTGATCTATTCATTTCAATTTGGTTTCGTGTAAGTCCACGTGACTGGCTAAGTGATACTCATATCCTTGGTTTTCTCCCAGTGCCAATTGAAACAAACCTAGAGAGTCGCGCTTCAAAGGAATTGAGCGAAGAAAATTATTTCGTTGTCAAATATATAAATTAGGTAATTTGCTAATTGATGAGCAAATTAATTTATTTGATTAATTGGATTAATAAAAATAAATTAATAATAAATAATTAGATGTATTTATTATGAACACATTAATTTATTTAATTAATTAGATTAATGGAAATAAATTAATTGTAATAAATAAATAGACTTATTTATTATACTCATCATATTATTAAATGATTAAATTATTTAATTTAGATGATTAATAATTAGTATTATATTTTAATTGGATTAAAATATGTTGGACCTAATTAATAATTGGACTAAGTTGAAAGTCAACTTAGCCTAATAAGGGATAAGAGGGGCGTGTATAGGCGTGTAAGTAAGGAGTTGGATGGGCTCAAGGAATTAATTAATTCCAAGCTCATCACTCCTTATATATACCTAACACTGGTTCAAAAAATTCTAACTCTCACAATTAACTAGACATCAAAGAAAGAAGAAAAGAAAAAACTCTCTCCCCCCTTGTGTAGCCGTTGGTCTTAGTGAGCCCAAAGGAGGTGGATTTTTCTTCAAGCTTATTCCGGCGTGATATCTAGAGGCAGGAGTTTATCAATTGTTGCTATCTGGAAGATCAAGTTTTTGAATCAAATCAAAAGGTTAGTGAAAAGATGAAATTAGACTTCCACATCTTATTAATTTTTTAAATTATGAAAATCATTAAAATTCAAAAGTAATTCGATTGTGAATCCGGATACATTTTTACGTTTCGGCTGCGCATGAACCAGGATTCACAACACTCATCTCATTTATTGAAGGAAGCACAAAACCATCTCCAAATTTAGTAGGGATCATTGCAAGCATTAAGTGGAAGATCAGCTGAAAAGAAGAACATGCCAATTAGTCGACAAAGTTCTTTTCTTTGTGTTTTCTTCTAGTCAGAGTTCAAGGTGCTTTGTTGAGTTGTAGAGGTAGCAAAGCTATCCGTTGGACCTCTTGCTAATGGTTGTGAACTCTTAATTCCAAGTTGATCCCCGATTGAGATGCAACTTCTCTTATGTCATTTAACGCCGCCTTACGTTTGTTTTTTTTTTTTATCTCAGGAGCTTCTTCTAGTGCTTCCTTGCATTGCTCTACATCCTCTCTCGGGGCATTTAGGCAAGACTTCATTCCTCTATGTGTACCAACTAAATGATTCTTAAACCAAAAAATTATTCCGCTACACTGTTGATTGCAAAGTTTACATTTATAATACTTTTCCCCTTCAATCTTAATAGTATAAACCTAAGCAAAATATTTTTTTTCTGCTTCCTTTCTCAGCCTCAGCCTCACCATCTATGACTAGCCGAATAATAAGATGAAAATAAGAACGACAATCATAATATGCGAAACAAGCCGTCAACTAAGCCAAGTAGTTAACTATATAAAAAAAAAGGGAGCAAAAAAGCAATTTTAGGCTTTTATATTGAAAACAGTAGCAAAAAACAAAAAAAGAAGCAATCTTTAACATTAAAAGACGATGAATTTTCAGTTTCATAATAGTGAAAGGAAAGAAAAATAGCTCTTTGATACATCACATGACATTATTACATTTAATACACTAGAAATCAAACAAAACACTTTAAAGTCCAAGTTTTGTGAAAGAATATCAAAGAGAAAAAATGAAAACCTTGTTCTTGGATGAAATTTTTCAAGTTGTTGGTTTGCTGATGAAAGAAATGAAGAGTTCTTATTTCTGCTTTGCGTGCCATGCATGGGAGAGAGAAGAGGGAGAGAGCAAAACTTAACATGATGAATACTTAAGGTTTTTTTTTTTTAATATTTGACTTTAATTTGAAAGGCTTTTTAATTATTTGACTTTCATTGAATAGTTGTGGGCCTTGGATAGTTTGATTTTTCAATAAAATATGAAGTGGGCCTAAAAAAATAGGGTTGAAATATCCAAATACATGTTTTTTGCGAAAGTCCTCCTTGGGCGTACACCCAGACTTCGGGGCGCCCAGGCGCGTGGGGCTTACGCCCCACCGCTTCGGGCACACGGCCAGGAAGACTTTCACCTCCCTCCACTGCCTGAGGCATTTTTGGGGCTGCCCTGCCCTGGGGTGTTCCCCGGACATGCCCCTGAAAACACTGAGTACAAGAATAATAAATACACAAATATCATATCAAAATAGGGGATTTAGAAGATTGTTGCTCGTTGTGATTTTGTGATCTTTTGATTTTTCGGCGCTCTCTGATAGAAGAAAGTCTTGCCTGTTGAATCCTTCCCCTTTTTTGACAGCATCAAGAGGTAACATCTTTGGGCCTGTATGTAATCGGGGATGACCCACTCAGATTCACTTGACACTAGGTATATGGCCTAGACATACGCCAATGCCCATATCTCTTTCAAGTAATATGTTGAGCATAGACTGTGCATATTATTCGGGCCACCCAAAAATGCTACAAGTGCGTGCACACGCGGTATCTGGTCAATATCATATACTTTGCATGTGCAAATTATATTCTCCAAATCAACCAAGAAATTACCATTCTCTCCTGTGACATAGTACTCACATGTGGTGCCAATTAGCTCTTTTTTTAAAAAAAGAAAGATATGTGGACTCTTGATACGTTGCATTCCACACTTTTTCTACCGTTGGAGTTAAGCGTTGTGAGGAAGAGCCTTCTCCAGCTTCCTTTCGGTGATCACTGAACCACTTACATATTTTCATCAAGATTGCATCAATCAAAGGTATTAGCGGATATGTTCTCACAGTCTTCAATGTCGAATTAATGGGCTCAACTACGTTGGTAGTCAAAATATTGTAACGAGAACCTACAAAGTCTCACTTAGCCCATTTCTTAACATCAAAACTATCTTCAAAATACTCATGAGTTGTAGGATACCTATTTGTTAGGTCCGTATAAATGCGTTTGAACTCAGCCTCAGTATATACTGCAATGGTTGTCACGAACCTCGTTTGAATGGTCTCTTGCATCTTTCCTCTACCTTTCTTGTCCTTAACCCGATTACCTCTATTAACACGTGATTTAATATTTTGAGAAATATGCCATGCACAAAATCTATGTTCAGCATTTTTGTAAACATTAGAAACTACTTTAATGATGTTGAAGTGTCTATCTGAAATGATAATCAATTCTTCATTATCAGGTATGAGCTCCTCAAGTTTCACCAAGAATTTTCATGATTCATCATTCTCTGATTTAAATACAACAAAAGCAAGAGGACATTGATGTTTGTTGCCATCTTGTGCGGTGCAAACAAGTAATGTACCCCCCCTATATAGTTTTAAAAAAAGTTCCATCCACTGCAATTACCGTCCTCATCGCCTTGAAACCTTTGATGCATGCTCCCAATGCGAAAAAAAGACACTTGAACTTCTTCTCCTCATATATAACTAAATATGTACCGGAATTTACCACTCATCACATGCGAATAACTAGGAAAAATTTCATGACTAAGCTCCGGTTCACCCCTAATATTACTTGCAGCGATACATTTGCCCATCCAAGCTTTGTAGTAAGATACTCCAACGCCACGGTTTCTCATTACGTCCATTATTTTATGTTGTTAGTGTGTATGCCCTCAAATTCCTTAAAGAGGATAGATTTATGGGGCATTGACATGTAACTAAACAATATTTTTTTCGTAATATAAGGCATTATCTAGTTGTTTTCTTATAGGCATTTGTAAGGTTTTAATAAACAACGTAAAGTCTTTGATAATATGGAAAACCTTCTACTTCCTATGGGTTAGGAAGAATGGCACTAGAAGAGTTTGACCCTTATCATCTAAAATTGGTTCGCAAAGTGAAAGAAAGTATTGACTAGACATCAATACAGAATAGAGACTTGTATGATGTAAGTATTGATAGAGAAAGTGTCAGTCAATCACTATGGGAATGGTAGTGGGAACTTATGTCATAGACATCTCAATTAGACTGATATGTTCGAACACGGCTCACATCGGTTTCATCACATGGGTTTTCACTCACTGACAGCCAATGATGAAACTGATAAGTTGTGATAGGTACGCGTGAACCTTAGACCTGAGGAATCAAGATTGAAGATGTACTTGTGAAATCAAGTCTGTCATTAGAGTAGTTAGATCCAATTCACCTGTCGGTGGGATCGACCTCGAAGTGCGACTTGATGGGCAAGTAGCAGTCTTAACTGATTAGCAAAATGAGATTTATTCTGCCATAAATATATGAACTAAATATCCTATGCAGTCATGAATGAGTGAGGTTAAAAGACTTTGGCCAAAGCATAAGAGATACTCATGTTAGACATGAAGGTATACTCCTTGACCTCGATTCATTATGAGCTAAGCATATGATCAAGTCCTGTGAGTTTGACTAAACCATGACTCTCACTTGACTGAGATATGAGAATAAAAGGTTTATACTCGTACGGTATTCATGAATTAAAATACTCACATCCTTTTGTTCTCATTTGGGATACGATGTGAGCCACGTGACTGACTAGGTGTTACTCACATCATTTTGATTTCCTCCCAATTGCCTTTTGAGATGAACCTAAAGAGTCACGCTAAAAGGAATTGCAAAAGGAAAAATCATGAAAATTGACTTGAGAGAATTTTCGTATTGGATATCAAAATTAATTAATTAATCATTGGATGAAATTATTAATTAATTAAGTTGACATGTTAATTAATTTCGTAGAGAAAATTAATTATAGAGTTAACAAGGATTTTATTTATTTATTTATTTATTGGATAAATAATATTAATTAAATAAATAATTAAACGAATTAAAATCGACTAAGCATTAGGCTTAGAAAAGCCCAAAGTGGGCATCCTCATGCATGGGATTTTAGGTTATTTGTTTTTCTTAAGTAGTATAAATATACTATGTAGTGAAAAATTAAAATAAGCCTCCAACATAACTTTCTCTCCAAGTCAAAACTCTCCAAACCCTCTCTCTCTCTCTAGCCGTGCTTGAGGAAGAAGAAAAGGAGATTTTTTCGCTTATGATTCCGGCATGGTGATTTAGAGGCAGCGACAAATTTGCTGTTCAAGAAAGGATCGCGAAAGCTTGTTTAGATTTCAACATACGCGAAGAAAGGTACATAATTTCGAAACTCAATTTGAATATATGAAATCGAGATAAACCACGTGGGAGTTTATTTTTTCGCTGCGTTTTTATTGCTATAAATCCCAACAGTGGTATTAGAGCCAATCTCTGACTTTCGTATTTAATTGAATACGTGAATTGTGTGTTTTTCGCCTTTTTTGAAGCATGTTATTTGAATATATTTTTATGATTTTAAAGTCATGATTTTTCTGTGTTTAATTCATGAATGTTGTAGTATGATGATACGTGAATTGAAAAATCAAACGTTTGTGAGAATCTGGGTTGAAAAACCCCGCAACATGTGCGACGAGCACAACGTGCGCAGTCTGCGCATTGGGCGCGCAGTAGGTGGCCTTCGGGCCACCCGCTTCGCGCATAGCGTGCGCACGGCGCCTGGCCACTTGGTCATGTGCTAGGCGAACGGCCACGCCAGCGCACGGCGTGTTGCTGCGGGGCATGACCCGGGTCCTAGCGGGTCAGGTCATAAAATTCGCGGGTCCAATTTTAAATAAATGGGTTTTGGGCTATTTTAATTATCCGGGTGGGTCAAAAGGATGATGACCCAGATTTAATTAAATAAGCCCAAATTGTTTTAATTAAAATCTTGGACATTCAATTAATTAGTTTTAGGCTTAATTAATTGAATTTAAATATGTCAGTGGTTGGTAATTTGTATTTGATGAAATCGAGCACAATTGGTTTTATTGAATATTAATTATTTAAGTAAACTAATTAATTAATTATTCTTGGAAGATTTTTTAATTAATTAATTTATTTAAATAATAAATTCTCATTAGATGGTTTATTATCATAAGTGTCAATAAAATTTGGAATTTTATTGAAGAGATTAATTAGTTGGACTAATTAATTTTAATTAATCACCAACATAGTTGTTTTAAATAACGCGAGCACGTATTATGTGATGGTGACATTTATTCATGAGCTTAGGTTGTTTTCTTTTGAAATGTATTTCCTTTTACGGGTTGTAAGGGCCGGATTTGAGCCTGTTATTTTATTTCTAGAAAATATGTATAGATTGTTGAAATAATCTCATGTAATAAATAGAATAGGCCTTAAAAGGAGATTGACCCAAAAGAAGAGGAGTTTGGAGCCCAAGAAGAATAGCTAGGCTTATTTTTCGTTTTATGATGGCTCATTGGCTTGGGCCCTCTAGAAAAAGCCTATGGATAAATGTGTTGATTTATTATTGCTTTCGATGCATGTTCATTAGTTGGATGAAGCATGTATGTAATCAATATGCGCTATATAAATATGATAATGTGCAAAGTGAGACTTAGATAAATGTTTAGAACATGAATGGTCCCAAATAAAAGAATTATACTAAGTTAGTAAGGGGTGTTAGGCATCCTTTTCCTCCACTAAACTTAATAGAATTAAGATTTAAACCTAGTATATGACATCTTCCCAGTAAGTGAGGGTCATATATCAAGATTTAATTCTAAAATTCTATTAAGTGCATTAGATGCCTTAATCGAGACATATTTCACCCCAAATATCGTTAAAAAGTTGCAAGGTGAAATTCAAATGTTAGATTATGAGGAGTTAGTGGGAATGAACTTAGATAGTCCACAAAGCCTATAAATCGTTAAAGGGTTGCCATCCATTACATTAATTAAAGAACTCAATCCCCACTACGATGTTATAAACAACGATCACTTCCTTTTTTCACAGTGGGAGTGTGAATTTCGAAAAATGTAGTGGTAGGCAAGTTATAAGTCGAAGTCCTTGATTTTAAACTTGGTTTTAGTTTAGTTACATAAGTCTAATTAAGTTTGGTTTATTTTCTACAGTTATTTGATTTATCTCTCTCAAAACAAAAATGACTATCAACCCACTTTCCGTTTTACTCGAAAAGAACATCCTTACCGGACCCAACTACGTGGACTGGCTAAGGAACTTGAGAATAGTTCTCAACATGGAGTCATTGGGATACGTGTTGGACACTGACATCCTTGCTCCGCCTGCCAGAACACGTGCCAACGAGGAAGAAGTCCAAGCTCACGAAAAATGGGTGAAGGACGACGTCCGAGTGCTTGGGTACATTCTTGGCTCAATGACAAACGAGCTTCAGAGGTCCCACGAGAAGATGACCACTGCAAGGGCTATCTTGGCACACTTGGTCGAGCTCTATGGTGAGCACAGCCGCATTGCTAGATATGAGATATCTAAAGAGCTCTTCGGGACCAAAATGAGAGAGGGTGAAAAAGTTGGGGATCATGTCCTCAAGATGATCTCGAGGATCGAAAGATTGGAGGCTCTCAATTTTACTATGAACCCACAACTTCAAACCGATCTCATTTTGTAGTCTCTTCCTGATTCTTTTTCCCAATTTGTCATGAACTTCAATTGCAACGAGATTGAATGCAACTTAGCTAGGCTAATGAACTAATTAAACATTGCACAATCTCAATTGAAGCCCAAGGGAAAAGAAACTGCATTGGTTATCTCTTCTAGGCCCAAAAGGGAGAAGAATAAGAAGAAGAAAGCCAAGAAGCACGGTGGTGAGCTTGGAGCTCTGGGTGGTGTCAATAAAGGAAAAGAGAAAGCTCCTGTGAATTGCAAGCGTAAGGGGCCACAGAAGACGGATAGATGCCTACACTGTGGTAAGCTAGGCCACTGGAGAAGGAACTGTCCAAACATGGGTCCGGGCGCACTAGGTATGGAACTTTATGTTCATGAAACTTATTATTCTATGACAGTTTTCTCTATGTCTTGGATTCTTAATTCTAGAGCTAGTGCTCACATTTGTTGTATGAATCAGGATCTGGTGCGAGGAAGAAAGCTGGACAGTGAAGAGGTGAAGATAAGAGTAGGCAGCGGGCAAAGCGTCGCAGCTACTGGAATTGGATCTACCTCATTACTTTTAAATTCTGGACATTTACTTTTTTTGGATAATGTTTTAGTTTTGCCCAATGGGCTTAAAAACATTGTTTCAATTCTCGTTTTAGTTAAACTTGGTTATACTTTCCGTTTTATTGATGAACATTGCAATATTTATTATGGTAATAAATTAGTAGGCTTTGCTTCTTTAGTAAATGGATTGTATTACCTTAATGTCCAGAATGAGTGTTCTGTGAATACTATACAAAGGAAACGTAGTAGGCTGGGAATTAACCAAAGATTGATCTGGCATCTTAGACTAGGCCATGCCGGCGAACACAAAATTCACAAAATGGAGAAAGATGGACTAATCGGTCTATTGGGATTGAATCCCTATCCTACTTGTGAATCTTGTCTTAAAGGCAAGATGACTAGATCTCTCTTCACAGGGACTTTTGAAAGAGCCTCACAAATCTTAGGTTTAGTGCATATTGATGTTTGTGGACCATTTGGAGAAATGGCTCGAGGAGGTTTCCTTTATTTCATCACATTCACTGATGACTATTCAAGATATGGTCTAGTGTACCTGATGAAGCATAAGTCTGAATCCATTGAAAATTTCAAGGAATTCAAGGCTTTAGTGGAAAATCAAACTGGTCAACATATAAAAACTCTTCGATCCGATCGAGGAGGAGAACATATGAGCGACGAGTTTGATGTATACCTTAGAGATAATGGTATAGTATTACAACTCACACCTCGAGCGTCACCACAGTTAAATGGAGTAGCAGAGCGAAGGAATCGAACCGTGTTGGACATGGTTCGCTCTATGCTCAGCTACACTGACTTACCCATTTCACTGTGGGGTCATGCGTTGCTTATTGCTGTACATATTTTAAATAGATGTTCGTCCAAGTCCGTTCCTAAGACTCCATATGAGATATGCCCTCAAATGTCATAAAGAGAATAGATTTATAGGGCATTGACATGTAACTAAACAATATCTTTTCGTAATATAAGGCATTATCTTGTTGTTTTCTTATAGGCACTTGTAAGGTTTTAATAAACAACGTAAAGTCCTTGATAATATGGAAAACCTTCTATTTCCTATGGGTTAGGAAGAATGACACTAGAAGAGTTTGATCCTTATTATCTAAAATTGGTTCGCAAGTCAAAGAGAGTATTGACTGGACATCAATACAGAATAGAGACTTGTATGATGTAAGTTTTGACAGAGAAAGTGTCAGTCAATCACTATGGGAATGGTAGTGGGAACTTATGTCATAGACATCTCAGTTAGACTGATATGTTCGAACACGGTTCGCATCGGTTTCATCACATGGGTTTTCACTCACTGATAGTCAATGATGAAACTGATAAGTTGTGATAGGTATGCGTGAACCTTAGACCTGAGGAATTAAGATTGAAGATGTACTTGTGAAATCAAGTCTGTCATTAGAGTAGTTAGATCCAATTCACCCGTCGAACCTCGAAGTGCGATTTGATGGGCAAGTAGCAGTCTTAACTGATTATCAAAATGAGATTTATTCTCTCATAAGTGTATGAGCTAAATATCCTATGCAGTCATGAATGAGTGAGGTCAAAAGACTTTGGCCAAAGCATAAGAGATACTCATGTTAGACATGAAGGTATACTCCTTGACCTCGATTCATTATGAGCTAAGCATATGGTCAAGTCTTGTGAGTTTGACTAAACCATGACTCTCACTTGACTGAGATATGAAAATAAAAGGTTTATACTCGTACGGTATGCACAGTGTGAAAGGTTTGAAATGATCCTATTCATTCGTTCTCAATTGGGATACGATGTGAGCCACGTGACTGGCTAGGTGTACTCACATCCTTTTTGTTTCCTCCCAATTGCTTTTTGAGACAAACCTAAAGAGTCGCGCTAAAAGGAATTGCAAAATGAAAAATCATGGAAATTGACTTGAGAGAATTTTCGGTATTGGATATCGAAATTAATTAATTAATCATTGGATGATCTTATTAATTAATTAAGTTGACATGTTAATTAATTTCTTAGAGAAAATTAATTATAGAGTCAACAAGGATTTAATTAATTTATTTATTGGATAAATAATATTAATTAAATAAATAATTAAACGAATTAAAATAGACTAAGCATTAGGCTTAGAAACGCCCAAAGTGGGCGTCCTCATATGAATGGGATTTTAGGTTATTTGTTTTTCATAAGTAGTATAAATATACTACTTAGTGAAAAATTAAAATAAGCCTCCAACATAACTTTCTCTCTAAGTCAAAACTCTCCAAACCCTCTATCTCTCTCTAGCCGTCTCTGAGGAAGAAGAAAAGGAGATTTTTCGCTTTTAATTCTGGCATGGTGATTTAGAGGCAGCGACTTATTTGCTAAAGGATCGCGAAAGTCGGTTCAGATTTCAACATACACGAAGAAAGGTACATAAATTCGAAACCCAATTTGATTATGTGAAATCGAGATGAACCACGTGGGAGTTTATTTTTCCGCTGCGTTTTTATTGCTATAAATCCCAACATATGTGGCATAGGTGTCTCCATCTGACCTGAGCATTCTTTTGCCAACATATCGACAACTAAATGTGTAGTGGCCTTTTGGTTTCCCTTATCCATAGAACTAGAAGAGCATGTATGGATGTTACAATAAGTTCACAAGGAGAAGCGACCGGAGCCTGCAACATTTGTCGCACGCAATGCCCACTTGCAATCCTTAACTTTACACTTTGCCAAAAAATGTTTTGTTGTTGACCTTACTATGTTAAAATTGAAACGATATTTCAAGGAAGCATTAATTATCATATTTTTCACCTCCATCTTGTTTCTAAATTCCTGTCCGATCTCAATATCTAAATCATCAATAAAATTGAAGGCTTTACAAGTGTCATTAGTAGCTAGTGGTTCACAATGATCGACAACATCATTTACATCTAGGCGTGGAGATTGTGGGTTTAAAGTTGGGGCAGACGATATTGATATTGTATCTTGATGGAGGAAATTTTCCACGAACATTGGTTCATTCAAAATATCACCCCCACGACTTGGTTCAGATGTAACATCATAAATCCTTCTTTCTTCCATGTTGATGTTGAAATATTCATCTCGACAGATTTCATCATTTCCATTCTCATACATTTTATCATTCACAACTTCAAAAACCCCTTTGTCATTTCTTGTCTCAAGTTCATCTTTCTTAATCAGCTCAACATATAGAATGCTTCTACATTTTGATACATTACAACGGTCCAAAAAATAACACTTGGCGTCAACATCACCATGATATGTTTAGGATTTGAAGCTTTACAAAACGAAGAAATATAACTCAATTTTATATTTGTATTTATCCGATCCACATGAGTCCTTTCACACATACGATCATGAAGTTTTGAAAGTTTTACCTTGTTTGGACCAAACTAGTAATAATATATTCATCATTTTATCATTGCTTGAGACAACTATTCATATGAGCCATCCTCTTTTTTCTTCCATTCACCATCATATTGAAAAATAAAAGAGTATCACTAACATTTTCCTATAAAACAAGAAAAAGAAGTTATTTATATTGAAAAATGAAAAGAAAAATAATAATTTTTTTTTACAGAATGAGGTAATTGGAAAAATTGGGAAGATGGTTTTTTTTGGGGGGGGGGGGGAAGGGGAACAGTCGATCTGGAATGATTAGACAAATTGGTAGACCGGTTTGATCGACTTAAAAACTATGAAATTTTGACTGGACAGACTTGATAGGCCGGTCAATCTAACACCGATCTGCCCAGTACCGTACATCTTCTTCCTCGTGAAAATCACAATTTTTCAGGTCAATCTTATTAATATTTTAAATTACACTCTTAAATCCGAATGTCTAGTTTTCAAACAACAAATTTTATGTAAAAATATAAGATTTGAGATAAAATTAACAATTTTGGAGCTTGATTTCTCAAACTTTTGGGTCCCACTTTCTTCAATTTATTTTTCTCCATGTCTATTAGAAGAAGTCCAAAGCACAGCAATGAAAGTTGAAGATTTAATTGTCAATTAATTTTTTTTTGTGGGGAGGTGTGTAAAACTCCTTTCTTTTGGGGAATATAATTTTCTTCTTACAGACATTTTAGTTATCATTATTTTACGGTACAGGTATTTAAGGAATTCATATTTTCATTAAGTAGGATTGCTACGCAACTTAATTGTTTGAAGATGAGTTTAGTTTTTATTTTTTTTTAATTTTAAACAAAGGGGGATACCCCGACCCAACAAACTCGAGCCGATAGTTTTTAGTCATCGGCTATACAGATCCTATAAGACTCCAAATAAAGAGAAAAAAATCGATCTGAAATTGAATCCAATACCTTCTACATGAAAGTGAAAAGCTGATATTAATAGGATACCACTAGAATAAAAAACCTTTGGGTATTGGCTACATTTTAAATAAGACGGCCAACTCAAGACTATTTTGCTAAAGGCTCTGTCCAATCGGTGCTTTGCTGCATCATCTAGGTTTCTATGGCTATGTTTGAATATGTTTCCCAATCCAATTTGGTTCAAAATCTTGGCCCAATTGTGTTTGGTTAACACAATTTTGGGCAAAAAATATGTTACTTTTTTGGTAAAAGAAAAATACAATGATTATTTATTTAAAAATCTATAATCTAGGTACTGCCCCTATTTTTGTCTCCCCCTCTCTGAAGTTTCAATCATTAATTAATTATTAACAAACAAAAGGTTCATAATTTGACTGCTACAATAACTTTTGTTCCTTTTGAAAATAAAACCAAACACTATCTTACAAAAAGAAAAATAAAAAATAAAAAAACCAACTCCCAAAATAAAACCAAATACAATCTCATTAATATATACACATATCCTCACAAGTTTCAATCATTAACTAATTATTAACAGGCAAAATGTTCATAATTTGACTGCTACAATAACTTTTGTTCCTTTTAAAAACAAAACCGAACACTATTTTACAAAAAAAAAAAAAAAATCAACTCCCAATATAAAACCAAATACAATCTCATTAATATACACACGTATCTCCCACAAACTAAACTAATTATGACCAAAATACCATTTCAAAACATTACCAAACATTGCCTATGATTTTTGGCTTCCTATCCCCATTCCCACTATAGTGTTTAAGGAAGCCCTCACAAAACAAATTGAGCAGCAGTATCGCTCATACTCACTCACCCCTGCTATCTCTAACCCAGGAGCAAAAGAAACCCTAGCAAAATGTCAGGCGGATTCTTCCGGGTACTATCCCTATATGTATCTATCTTCATTTCATTTCTTATTATTCCTTACATTTCTATAACCTCCATTCTTATCTATCCATCGTAATCTGTTTTCCTTTTTCCCAAATCTCGATTTCCTCCGTGCTGAACATGAACCAAATCTTTTTACTCAATTATTATTATTATTATCAGATTTATATTTATTTTCATCATGTGAATTAGGGCACATCGGCGGATCAGGATACTCGGTTCTCGAACAAGCAAGCGAAGTTACTCAAGTCTCAAAAATTCGCTCCTGAATTGGAAAACCTGGTTCGTTTTCGTGTTTTTTTTTTAATAGTATTTTCTAAAGTTTGTTTACTGTCAAGTGTATGAGCTATATATTGTTATTTTTGCTTATTTTTTGATTTGATTGCGGATGAATGAAGCTTGGGATGGATGTCGTGGGTACATATTTTATTCATCTGCACAATTTTATAGTGAAACATAATCACAAAAAAAGAAAAGGAAAAAGAAAGAAAATACCCAGATGTTTGATTGTTGCTGTGACTTCTGTAATTTGTTCGTTTAGGTGGACATGACAAAAGTGAAGATGGATGTTATGAGACCTTGGATTGCTAAGCGCGTGACTGAGCTAATTGGGTTTGAAGATGAAGTGCTTATCAATTTTATTTATGGTCTTCTTGAGGGAAAGGTAATTTGCACTGATATCTGCTTTTATTGTTTGAAGAGGAAAAACTGAACGATAACTCGATTGCAAATTGTTGTTTCAATAGCTGTCAGGCATCAGCTGATAAATTGATTACCAGCGTGATTTATTGAGGTTGAAGAGACAGGCTCACTGTTTTCTGATGAAAAAACTATCAATTTTTGTTATATTAAGACTTCAATTTTGTTTGAAAACTTTGCAAAATTTGCTGTCTATTCCCAAGGCGGATGATGAGGCAATCTATAATTTCGGTCATTTCTATTCTGGAGAGTTTCTGATGTTCTTAAGCAATGGTTCATATGCGATTGAAATGCAGGCAGTTAACGGAAAGCAGATTCAGATTTCACTTACTGGATTTATGGAGAGAAATACAGGGAAGTTTATGAAAGAGCTCTGGGCGCTGCTTCTGAGTGCACAGCAGAACATGAGTGGTGTCCCCCAACAGTTTCTGGATGCGAAAGAAGAGGAGACTAAGAATAAGAAGGTAAGTCTTGTGTTATATTAAAGTTGTTGATTTCTTTTCGCTTCTTTTTGATTACTCTATCCTTGTCTGATGATGCATTTTTTGGCGATTACAGGCAGAGACAGATCGTATAGCTAACGAAATTCAAAGGAAGAAAGAGAGGGAGAAGCAAGAAATTGAGCAAGAGAAAACAAAGATGGTAAGTATAATCTTTTCCATGCAAGAGTCCAATTCTATAGAACTAGAACACTCCTTATTAACTTGTTTCTCTTTCAATGCATTCAGCTTGCTTCTGCAATTATTTCGGTTCATATCCTTTACCTCAAACTGCTGTAGGATGGTGATGGTGCTAAGTATGCCGGGTTGGAGCTTGATGTGAAGCATGATGGTAGGGACTCTAGCATCCATCCAGCAGATGAGAAAGAACGTCATAAGAGAAATGGCTTGGGAAGACATGACAGGTACTTATGGAAGTATATCTTTTAGTTGCTCAGATAATTCTAGGGGTGCTCCTTAATATTATGTTCAGGGGCGATTGTATTGAAGACTGAATACATGGGGAGCACGTCTTAAGAGTTTTTATTTTTTCTGCTTAAGACAGTTTGTAAAGTCTGTAGTTTTTCTCTGCTATGCTATGTTTGCAATTGAAGAAATTATAAAGTTCTAGTTGACTGAAGAAAGTTCAAAGAGAGTGTAATTTGGGTTGAATGAAAACAATAAAATCCAGTGACTCAATGTTTGTGCAAGATCTCACTCTTTCCACTGGATGCAGAATGATGAAACATTGAAACATGTTTTTGCCAGACATGTTAGGCCACAAAATGAAGAAAAACAATATTAGCTACCTTTTCCTCACTTTGCCATTTCCTTTACTAGCATTAAGAAGATATATTCTCGTGCTAAAAGAAGGAAGGGGAATTTTCTAGGACCCAGGACCTTAGATGGTAGGGAACTGCTTTATCGGCATGTGTGGATCCATTGAGATCTCATTTTTGCGGTGGATTAATGATACTGACCATTACGAACAATCTGGATTTCTGCCTCGGGTTCCCTTGAATGTTGAGCTCATAGAGATGTGCTATGTATTGGGATTTTTTCATTCAGAAATTCTTGTGTGTCAGAAAGTGTTGGTGATCATCATACTTCCATCTGCTGTTAAGTTTTAAGATGATCAGTTAAGCAAAAGGAATATGACCTGACTGAATTACATAGGCGTTGTGCAGTTCTCTTATTATCTGATTTGGAAATATTGCTTGGATCCTTAGTTATTTAAGCTGGAACAATGTCAATGTAGAACTAGGTTACGAAGATAAGCCACCTGATGAGATACTGTAAAGTGGAATTTGTATTATGCTGTATTTTATGTCTGCAAGAGAGCAGTTTCGATCAGTTTCCAATATTTTGAAGTGTATGACTCAAGGCTGTTGGAGCTGATGATGAGTCAATTTGTCACTGGGAACGAATGGTATTAGGATTGGATAGGGAGAAGAAATATGGAAAAATGCACGAGGTAGTAGTGTTAACCATCCAACATCAATTACACTCTGTGTTACTGAGATGAAAAGATTATTAGATTAATTATAGCCTTAACTACTTTCTCATATCATAGAGGTTTAGATATGAGAGGTGAAACCTGTAATCAATAAGATTTTTTTAAGGAACTGAGCATTTTAACATAGTATGCTTAGAAAATTATTCCAGTGAGAAAAAAGGATAATGTGCTTAGAAAATTATTCCAGTGAAAAAAAAGGATACTTATACTGTTGATATAATGAAAAATAAAACATGACCTCAATGGAATGTTAATGCTAGGACATTAAATATTTTGATTGTTGCTAATCATGAAATGGGTTTGGTTCGGGGGAACAGTTCTGCTTGTGGAGATCAAGCTACTTACATTCAACCCTCATCAAGTCCCGCAATGGGTAAACCCTAGTGGTCTAGGTGGGTGATGTGTTCTGTGTGTTCAAAGAGTTTCTTTCTAAAGTCAGCCGTGACTTGCTGTGCTACATTTGAAAAATACGACAATTTGCCTATGAGTTCTTGTAACATAAGCCGTTGGACACTATGGTATTTAACTTTTTGGAAGATATAAATGCAATGATAAATGTTCACTTACAACTTTTTGTTTTTGTAAATCTTTTGTGTTACTTTGATTAAGTTAATACTACTATCAATTCACATGATATAAGTTGATGGATTCTATGATTACAATATTTTTTTCAAATGTCACTTTTCACTGATTTTATTTGAGTTGCTGAGAACTAAGGGATTTAGGTCAAATTCGATTATGAATTGAATTCAAACTTTGTTAGTCACCCAGGCATTTCTGATGGAAATCCATGTGATTACATGTTTAGATCAGTAAGTCTCGTCAAGAGCTTGTAAATTGTCGATTTATTCCCTTCTTTCTTTATTGGTCTATTTTCTCGAAATAATCATTACCATATCGTCGATCCAGTTGTACAGAATCGAATGGCTCGAAGCATCATGATGCTGAACACTCTCGGCCCTGAATTCTAGCTTTCTATTGATTTTACCTATGTTACTATTTCGAGACAGCAGTCTAGTTGTAGTACTTATTCTTGGTTCCGCTTACACTTTAGTTTTAGGTGAAAAGAAACAGTGGAAATATACTGCATGCTGACCTGAGCTGTGTTTGACTAATATTTATTCCATCTGCACAGGAGTTCGCAATCTCCAGATTCAACTTACTATTCCCCATCTCCAAGGTATGTATCTGTTAATGCTAGACAATAGTGGGATCTGTATCTGAATGAATATGTTCTTTATGTCCAAGTATATTCACTTAACTTGTTTTTTTTTTTTGAGTAGACGGAAGCTTTCTGCATCTCCTAGCAAGTCCTCCAATTCTAGAAGTCACTCAGAGTACGTTTCGGATTGAGTAGTGAGAAGTGTATTTTTTTCATCCTTTTATGACTGTGAGCTCTAATCTGGTTGCATGTTTCAGGCGGAGGTCAAGGTTCACTTCTAGAGCACCACCATCAAAAAGTCGCTCCATTTCCTCGGAAGGACGGCGTCGCTCTCCGCCAAGACGATCTGTGACACCTCGTCGGAGGCCTAGTATTCGGCGTTCTCCTTCTCCATGGCGTAGATCTTTGCATTCGAGGCGAAGATCAACATCTGGTTCGCGACGCAGATCTCCTTCTCCTGTTCGATATAGAGTTCGTTCTCCACAACGTTACAGATCTAGGTCTCCCTTGCTTCGTAGATCACGATCACCCATGCGGCGTAGGTCGAGGACACCGATGCGGTTTAGGTCCAGGTCACCTATACGGCGCAGATCCCCATCTCCTATGCAGGGCAGATCGCCATCTCCTACGCGAGGCAGGTCGCCGTCTCCTGTGCGCCGCAGGTCGCCAGCTCCATTACGCCGCAGGTCACCGTCTCCAGTGCGCCGCAGGTCACCACCTCCGTTGCGCCGCAGGTCACCTTCTCCATTGCGCCGAAGGTCACCATCCCCATCGCGGCGCCAGTCACCGTCACCTGCAAGAAGGCGGTACCGTCGTGCTCCTTCAACTCCGCGACAGCAATCTATATCTCCAGTTCGACGTAGGTCCTCTATGCATGGTCGGAAAAGATCTTTTACCCCTGTCCGTCGAAGATCTCTGTCTCCTCAAGAATCGAGTTCCCCCTCTCAAGCTCGCCCCAGTTCCCTTTCACCAGTCGGGAGAGCGTCTCTGAAAAGTGCAAGATCACCTACAAAATTTCCTGGAGAAAGAGTGAGGTACTTTAATGTGTTATATCTGCCTTCAGTCCATAAGAGTTGGTTATAGTACCCTTTAATCCTATGTGAGACTTTATTGACATGGGTTCTGGTTATTTTCAAAACTTAGATGTCTTGAATGTCTATATCTGCTGCAGTGGCAATTGGGGAATGGGCATCTTATTTGGTTATGTGATGCCAATGAATGCAACAAAGAACAAATAATAGTTGTCAAATCCCATATGAACCGTGCTTGATTAATCTTTGTGAGCTTAAGAAACTTATGTGTAAAAACTGCGCGCGTTTTTTTCCAATGATAGATCCAGTTCAGAACTGTGAATTCTCATTTTAGTGATCATATGTGACTACCAGTTCACTGATCCATCTTTACCCTGTCCGCATGCAATGCATACCGAAGATAAACTAGTTAATCGAACACAAGAAGAGCTTAAGACATGACTTGGCTTGCATCATGTATATTTAGCTAAAGAGTATAGATTAGTGTAAGCCCCTTTAGTTTGTTGCCCTTTATTTCCGCAAGGAGGTAAACATGATGGTAGCAACTAAAGAAGTTTTGGGGCCATTGGGCATTAATGCACAGGACTGCCTTTCCACTCTCATCTGTATATTTATTTTATTGTTAAAACTCAAATATTTGTGTACATTTATTCTGGAAATAGATCTACTTTGCCAAATTCTCTTTATAGTCGCAGCAAGTGTACGACTGTCAAAAGCATTAGAATGTGCTTCTTAGAGCGAGTGTGTCATAACTAGTTGATCTTGATCGCTATCATATTAGCTTTAATTGTTCTTTCACTTGTGCAGAAGCCATGAGAAATATACTCCTGCTCGTCGTGCTTCTCCCAATGAAAGAACTGAACTTGCCAAGGATCGTGAAGGATCAACAGCTGTGGAAAGAAGGCCTGTTGTTTCTCTGAGGTCACCTCAAAGGGATATGCTTGCTCGAAGTAATTTACGTGGAAAAGAGAGACACTTGTCACCTATTCAGAAGTCCCCATCTGTGTCAGATGCTTCTTTGGACAAAAGTTATAGTGAAGAGCGAAGGTCTAAACATCTTTGCATCTATAACTTTTAATCTATCTTTGACTTCATATAAAATTATTGATCTGCAATTATTGAGTGTATTTATGTAGGTCAACTAGTCCTCGTCGCAGTCCTTACCAAAGGAGGGAAAGAATGGTACGACCTGAGAGCCCGAGTGATTTGCCAAAAACTGCCGGGCCTAAACCTCGTCGTCATAGTTCTGGGACAGGAGATGATGATGAGAACTTATTTACCAGGTGTTGCATGAATTCTTATTACTAATGAACGTGGTATCTTTTATCACGCAAATTTTTTGACTTTAGCATTTTTGCACTTTTCATAGGAATAGATCCTCTGCGAAAATTTCTCCGGTGCCTGTTCGCCATAAAGATACGCTTGACTCTGCTGAAATTGGTGGTCGAGCTGGTAGCACAAAGTCAAGAAAGATCCAACCACCAAACAGGTTACCGTTGCTACAATATATAGTCTTGGTTGTCTATTGGTGTTATGCAACTGCTAACTTCTGCTTATGTTCTGTATGTATGTTTATGAGCAGTGAGAGGCTACCGGATAGGGTGGATCATAAAGAACATCATGAACAAGAAGAATTTTCAACAACTCGCAAAACCACTGACATGGGTGAGAAAGGAAGGGAATCGTATGTTGATGCTGGTGATAGAGATAAGGAGAAGCATAAAGCCCGAGTGGATGATAGCAAAGATGGTCATCGGTTTCCAGAACTTGAAGCTGTGCCTAAGTTGTCAAGGAAGTCTGAGCAGAATGATCAGAATGGTTCATTGGTCTCTCCATCCAAGCAAACTGATGAACCCAGAACTAAAGTCAAGGAAAAGAGGAAACACAAGAAGTCTGATAGACAAGAGGTAGAATCAGATGATATTTCTAGCTATGATTCCTATGAGGAGAGGAAGGAGTCCAAAAGAAGGCGAAAAGAAGAAAAAAAATTGAAAAAGGAGGAGCGGCGTAGGCGGCGGGAGGAGAGACGCCGCAGAAGGGATGAAAGGCATGCAGAGAAGCTAAAATCGAAGTCTGTTGATTCTGGTAGTTCGTCATCAGATCTTGGGAGAGAGCATTCTGAAGATGAAAGTGTTAAAAGGCGGGAATCGCGAGTGAGCAACATTCAGGAAACAGAGACTGAGCGGAAAAAGCTTGAGATAGAGCTTCGTGAGAAGGCTCTTAAGTCGCTTCGAGCGAAAAAGGGCATTGATAATTAAAGTTTTTGATGCTCTAGAATATCTAGCTGTTTGTTATTATGTTCTTGATATCAGACTTTTCCTCTTTCTAGACCTTATATATTTTGCTTGGTTGTACTCTTAATATTATTAATATTATCTGTCTTTACTGGTGGCAGCTGAAATGGATAAATGAGGATTTCCTGAGCTATTATCTTGAGTGAAACTTTATGCTGACTTTCTGCTAAGTTTTCTGGTAATATATGTCTTTCCCTTTTACTGGGAACATGTTTGTTTGTCAAATTATTACTTGTCTTGCTATCAATCATTGGTATGTCAATCATCTTGCTGCTTGGCTAAGGCCGGTCGTGCTTGACATATTTTGTTTTATATAATTACTTTATCCGTTTGCTCGTCCTACCTGAGTCGCAGTTTTACTAAGCATGAGATAGAATTATAGTTGTCAGGTTCTCACTGCTGGCTGACCAAACCATTTAATCTCTGGAATGAATATAATCATGAAGGTCTTGATATTTTCTTCCAGTATAACTTTGTTACTAAAGGTGCTTTCTGGTTAATTGATAGATATGAATTTTACCAACTAGATGACTTGATTGAGCAGATATTCTGCAGCCACTTCGTTTGGACTATGCCAACAGGTGAATTTTTACTTTCCTTATCTCTTCTTGGATAATTGATTTTGTAGGCTAAGATTTTTTAGTGTGTGTAAATTCTATTGATGTTCTGATTTAGCCTCTATATGGTTGGCAGCTAGAGGGTTGTTCCCAATAAATATGCACCAGAAGTGACTTAACCGCTGCAATGGGACATTTGAATTACAGATTCTTGGTTAAGTGGTCTATTACTTATGCTGATGTGTACTTTTTAAATTCATATTTTATTTTCTGATGCATGTAAATTAGAAAATGTTGCCAGGTTTGAGATATATATTGCATTTCACGAGACACTGTTTATGTTCCTTGTTACTCTTGAGGTTCTTGATATATTAGCTGCATTTATTCTTTTTTTTTAAAATCAATTTTACGTCTCCGGTTAATATAGTTATGCCCTTGACCTTTCTGTCAGGCTGCGTCGCTGTCTTTTTTTACAGCTATTGCACATTTTTGTTTGTATGCAACACCAATATTTTGGATAGAGTATATAGTAAAGTTTAGTAAACTCTCTCAATTATGTGGGATAGGTCATAGGTATATGTAATCCGATGACTTTACACATTCTATTTATTTTATTTTTTGGGTGTGGATGCTCAGTCTTGTTTTAATAAGCGACTGTTCTTGTGCATGTTTATGGTGTTACTTAGTTATCAAGTTTCTCTCCCATTTATTTCTCTAGGCTCGGACCTGGGTGGATGTATTTTGTATTACTCGTTGCCATTTTTTTAAGAATGATAGTTCAGTTCTTTGGGTTCTTGTAGATTTCCCTGGGTGGGCATGCTATTGATGCATGTTATGTCGAGTCTAATTAATGCTAAGGAATCATGATATACATAAAGAATATGGTGCAAAAGTGAGAAAAGGGACTCTGGCGTGTCTTTTGTTTAAACTACGGAAATAGCATCTGTACATCTGCTATGGTGCTCTAACCGCAGTACTGTCAGCTTCTTGATCCCATTAGGTTGTCAAGCTTATGAAGAGTTGTTTTATTTGTGGTGGGTATTTGTAGATAAAAGTGTATCAAGTTTGTTTTTGTACTTGAAAGCTATTATTAGGTGTTGTGCTTGGATTGTAAGCTGACAAAAAATTCTGAAGAAAATTCTAAATGTTGGGTTTCCTACATTTTTGTTTCAGTGCTGAGATCTGCTTGAGGAATAGATACATTATCTGTTTTTTGGTTAATGGAGATGTTGAAGTCACTGATTTTATGAGATGCATCATTGATTAACTTGTTTTGATTGATAACAGACATCTTTCACCTTTTGAACTTGTCAGTGGGCTTCTCCGTCCTAATACATTTTGTGAGGTAAAGAACAAGATTATTATTATTAATCACTTTTTAAGTGAAATGTAGGCCGAATGATGAAACCTTTTTGAGTTTGCATGATGTATAAATTGTCACTGATTATTTTGGATTTGGGAGTGTAAGGAGTGGATTGTAGTGAAGATGGATCTGAGAAAGGTCATTTGGTAGCTCTGTTGTCTTGTGTTACAAAATAAAGTTATGGTAGAGAGGAACTGAATATGTGCAACACAGTAAGAACTGGCCAAAATATGCTACATGACAAGTTGACAACTGATTGTTATGTACACGAAATCTCTATATGGACATGCTTTTGTCTAGAGCTTGTCTTAATGGGAAATAAGATTAGATTAGAAGAATATTTTGTTGGATAAATGTATATGATGTGATGTGTGTATCTCCCATCTTAATGGGAGAAAGGGCACACACAATACATGTATGAATTCTGGTTGCAAGGCCTTGATATTGATTTGAAATCTCATGTTCATGAGAGAAGCATTACAAGGGAGACTTCTGGTTGTAAGGCCCTGATATCGGCTTGAAATTGTGTAGGCAGCGAATTCAGGTCTGGGACGTAAATGTTAAAATTCATGAGTAACCTACATTGCTTGGAACCAGATTGGGTGTGGTTTTAGGACTTTGATGTGGATTGTCAAAATCAATAGGATGAGGACAAGGGGCTTTGAAGTGTGGATCTCATGGATTTTTGTAAATAAAGTGTTTTTTCCTCCCACTTGTTTTTCTACATCCCTGTTAGCATTTTTGCGGGTGATACTTGTGGGTCATAGGATTGAGGAGTTTCAGGACATCTATGTCAACAAGTTTTGAAGTCCCATGTAGACTCCGTTGAATGGAGGGTGTGAATGTCTGGAATCACAAGTATGATGATACTATGGTACACCGTGAGACTTGATCGAAGGTGTATTTATGTGTCTATTTCTTACACAAGTGTGTGTGGGGTTAACAGAGTACAAGTTAGTGTGTAAAAGTGATGGATACAAAGAGTAATATTCCTGGTGTACTATAGTATTATCCCGACCTTTTTTTAGTGTTGATTGCTGAGCTTGTCTATGGACTAGGTGGTCCTGAATCTGCGCAACTTATCTGTGCGATCTGGGGGTTTGTCTAATTGGGCGTAAAGGGGCTGGATTTGGACAGAAAAATGACTCCTTGGAAACTCGTGGCTTGATTCAGAGGGTTATGTCCATTATAGAAGCTTATCAATTGTTAATTTATATTCCAGATTCTGATCATAAGTGCTGAAATTACTCAATCAAATATATCCTTAAAAATCCATCAGATCTTGAAACGAACACCGATTGAAAAATAAAAGCTCTTTGTATAAAACTAAAATAGAAAATGGTTTTAAAACTAAAATAGATAAATTTTTCGTAACTAATTAAATAAAATATAGTTTTAAAACTAAAATAGAAAATGGTCCTAATATTAAATAAAATAAAATATAAAAAGCCTAAGAAGTATGTTTGAAGGGGAAAGTTAAAGGAAAAAAATTTAAAGTTATAACTCCTAACTTAAATTTATTGGATTGTTGTGAATGATGGATATATACAAAATTGGAACTACAATTTAGCTTGATATTTGGATATATGGGTCGAAACCTATAGTTGTAGTCCATTTGAATTTGAAAGTGCGTTAGCTATTTTACAAATTACCATATATATAGGTTATTTTTTAGTTTATTAGGGATGTAAATAAAGTTTGCAATTTTTGAGGGGGGCCGAAATTAAATTTTTCAAATTTTTTACATGAATAAATTGGATAAAATAAAAATTGGGGGGGGGGGGGAGGGGGGGCACCCCCCTCCCTGCTTGGGACGCCAATCACTTAATTCGTACATACACTAAGGAAGTATGTACCCAATAACTACCTCTCATACCCCATAATTGGATTTTTTTATGGTACACCGGTAGTGTTATTCTAAATTGTACTTGTGTGTCTATCTTTTTTACACAACTGTATGTGAGGTCCACACACAATATACCTTAGTGTGTGAAAGAGATAGACATAAGAAGTAATACTCTCGGTCTACCATAGTATAATCCCCTATAACTAGATAAGATATATTTACATGTTACACAATATAATCGATGCATCATTTTCTCGATTTGTATTCTTTCTTCAATACACTGTTGCTGATTTAAGTATTGAAGGGTTCTTGTGATGCATCACCTGAAAAGATTGATGAGAATTTAATACTGTAAGGTGTTGAAATTTTAAGCAAGCATTATACATCTTTAGCAAAGACAAATAATTGGCTAACCGGATATTCGATTCGAGTATGTGATCTAGGTCGATTTTGGGGGATCAATCTAACTCAGTTTAGGCTACTTCGCATGACACATGAATGTGGTGACGAGATGTTGGGACTGCACTTGGATAGACCAAGCTGCCTACGTACCTCCTTGGAAGATCAAGTTTAACGTAGTTCAAAGAGTTTGATTTTATTGATGAGTTTAGGATCGTATATTGTGAAGACTTTTAGGGTCGTATGATATACAGAGCCTTAGGGTTGTATGATGTGTAGAGGCAATGTAGCCCTCATTTTGTGTTCTGGGATCGTAGTTCGAGTCTATAGTTAAGGTATCATTGGATACGAGGCTAGTTCAGGAGATTTAAAAATGGAGATTGGAGCCCCCAATATGTGTTGAGATGAGGTATTTATAGATGCAAGTGTTGTACGGATCTGACAATGATAAGCGGGTCGCACCGATAATGCCACGTGGTGCCTATGAACGGTCAGGATCTTGACTCGTATCCGACCCGGATCACTTAAAAACACGCGAATCTTTCATTATGGACCAATTTTTGGGTTTGTGTTAGGCCTCACATGCTATAATATTTTATTATTGGGCTAAATACCATATTTTGGTATATCAGTTTCAACTTTCAGTTTTCTTATATTTTGTACCAGAGATGCTTCTTGCACGTGACAAATTGATTTATGAGTCTCTTAAGGGGAGAACTCATTTTTTTTTTCCTTTTTCATATTATTTGACCTTTTGTTTTCAACTCAAATGATGGCTTTGACCTCCATATTTTCTATTTTTCTAAATGATGATTTATACTGGTGTTGGAGAGTAGATCTACTTTCACAGCAAACTTGCATATCTAATGGAAGTTTTTTCCATTTTGACCCACTAACAATACACTGGTCCATATGAAAAATTAAAATACAATTGATGGGCCAATAATTATTATTGGAATGAAATTCGTGTCAGTGCATAGAAAAAATCTTATTTAAATCATATTCAGTCACACTCAATTACTTGCAAATTTTAAGGATATACTAATCTTGTGGAAAATACTTACCATGTGATTAAGTTGTATTAGTTAGTAAATTTTCCGTCATTTAAATTGTAATCTAATATTATTGTTTCTCCTCAAAAAAAAAAATTTGTAGCCCAAGGCTTGTTAGCCTAGTGGTATCAGCTTCCATTTTTATGTGGGACTGTGTTCAATTCCAGACGGCCTAGTTGTAATTTTTTTTTCTTATTTGGAGTCTTATAGGGTCTATGTGACCTATTATTGAAAAAATTATTAGCGCGGGTTTATCCAGTCAGGGTATCCCTTTCGCCTAGAATTAAAAAAATTAAAATAAATTTGTAATCTAAAATAGTCAAGCCCTAATGAAAGATAAAGTCCAACAAATTTGTGACTTTACCAGTGTGATGCAAATCTTGCTTTGTTATAAATGTCTGGTGAGCAATTTTCTTACTAGCACTATATAGATAAAACACAGCCACGTGGCATATTATTATTGGACAGAAAAGCCCAACCCGCCATCCAGTGGGACACTCAAAACAAACGAACCTTTCTTCCTGACATCCACAGCACAGAATTGGCCTGTGGCTCTCTCATTCCTCTATGGAGATTGATAGATAGATAGATATAGATATTATTACTCATAAATCTATATTCAGATGAAAGGAATGAATGAGAACTGAAAGAACGGTGTGGAAATTGTTTATCTTCTCTCTTACCCAATTCTATTAATGGCGCCAACTCTCACTTCAAATTCATTCCTTCTGACCACCACTCCCCATTCAAGAATCACTCTCAAACGTCATCACAGCAGCCTAACTGTATATGCCAAGAAGGCTGGTCCCTTATCGGTTATCGGAAAATCAGGCGATGTAGAAGGCCAGGATAATTCGAGCCCATTCGGGTTTAACTTTGGCGATCTGAAGTCATTGGTACCAGTTGTGGTGGCGAACCCATCATCGGGTTTGAGTTTTGGAAAGGAGAGGCGTAAAGACCCCGGGACGGTGTTCGTAGCAGGTGCAACAGGGCAGACCGGCATCCGCATTGCTCAAACACTTCTCCGACAGGGTTTCAGCGTCAGGGCTGGTGTGCCTGACCTTGCTTCTGCCCAAGAACTAGCTCGTCTTGCTGCTAATTACAAGGTTAGTGCAGTGGTTATTGAAAAAGAGTTGATAAGTGTAAGTTTTGTGTAATGCTAAACTATAATTCTGAATATTAGTGGTCATGAGTTAGTTGTGTCTCGTACGATATTAGGTCTATGTCGTAAGTCTATTTTAATTTTAGTTTACGAATAGGCAAAATTATTCGTGTAAAATGCATTTGTTTACAGTTTTGGTCATCACCCATTAAGAGTTGGACGGACACTCGCACATGTAAGCCACGCGCCATAAATTTAATTACTGATCACATTGCGAGACACGTGACCAAACTAACAGCATTCCATAACTGCTGATACAAAAATTGCAAAAGAATGCATCATATGAGACTAATTCTAATTCTGTAAGTTTGTCAACAATGAGACTACAAATGCAACAGACTTTATCCGAAGATGACTAATTGCAATTTTCCCTAATTGATAAGGTATGAATGGTAAACTTTTTTCCAAATGGAATCTTAATTTGAGAATCGAGCAATAAATTTTGGATGGAGGAAGGATAAGGTAGGTTACATGATAACATGAGAAATGTTGTTTGAAAATCTCATCATTATAGGTCCAATTAATTTATGAGAAGAGAGTGCGCAATTAATTGCTGCATAAAATGTTCATGCATTCTGCTGAGAATATAGGCATGAAAAACATATTCGTTTTTTCATTGACAGATAATCTCCAACGATGAATCAAAGCGTCTGAATGCTGTGAACTCGAGCTTTGAAGATGCAGAATCAATTGCAAAAGCAATTGGAAATGCTAGCAAGGTTGTAGTGACCATAGGTCCATCAGAGAATGGTCCAAGTGACCAAGTAACCACATCTGATGCCCTCCAAGTGATTGAAGCTGCTCAACTGGCAAATGTTTCTCATGTAGCAATCGTCTATGATGGATCATCTTCTGCAACACCCTCTGCCTATAATAATGTACTTGATGGAATCTCATCATTTTTCAATAATCTCTTCTCACGATCTCAGCCGTTGACTATAGCAGAATTTCTGCAAAAAGTGGTGGAGACTACTGATGTTAGCTACACCCTCATAAAGACGAAGCTAACCGAAGACTTTTCCCCTGAGAGTTCATATAACATAGTTGTCTCACCTGAAGGAAGTGTTGCTGTCAACGACAACAAAGTAAATGTAATGTATGCAATTTCATTTTTCATTTTGAGAAAAAAAAATTAGCTTTTATTGGATTTGACTTCTTTTTTCAATTAAATGCAAATAGTCTTCTACTAAATGCAATTTGTTTTTGATTCCTAAAGAAGTATACATATATTTTCTTTTTTGAAAACAGGTTGCAAAGTCAAGGATAGCCTCACTGGTGGCAGATGTTTTCTCTAACACTACCGTTGCAGAAAATAAGGTATTGGTTTAGCTTTAGCTTTGTTCATATGACTGAATCTCAAAAAGACAATGACGATGGTATTTTTTTTTTGAATATATCAGGTTGTTGAGGTCTTTACTGATCCATCAGCACCCTCAAAATCTATCGATGAACTTTTTAGGTAATCAAACGCATGCTGTATTATCTTAACTTTTTAGGCCATTTGTAGAAAAGGGTTCTTAAAGCTTCAGCTTGTTTTCAGCTTTTTTCTAGAGAGGTAGAAGTGTAACCCGTGAATCCAAACAGGCAAAAGCTGCTTAAATTCGGCAAAAAACACAAAATCACTTTTTTCCAATATTTGCAATCCGGGCTCAATTTTCACTAATATTAGGTTGGAAAACTGTTTAATTTTGTTAACAAATTGATGGTCACAGTCCCATTCCAGAGGATGGGAGAAGAAAGGCATATACCGAATCCATAGCTAAAGCAAAGGCTGAGGAAGAAGCTATTAAAGCATCAGAACAAGCTCGTGAAGCAGCTGAAGCAGCAAAGAAGCTCGAGAAGGAGGTGAAAAAGCTGGAACAAGTAGAAGCTGAAGCAGCCAGTCTAGCAGCAGAAGCTCAAAAGAAAGCACAAGCTGCAGGAGCATCCGTTGAGGGCCTCTTGAATAAAGCAAAAGGCATGAGTTCAGGAATATCTTGGGAAAAGCTGAGTTCACAGCTTAAATCAGCTGTTCAAAAGTCCGACGATGACGAGGAACCAAAAGTGCAGGTCGCCACTGTTAGGGGACAGGCCAAGGCTCGGTCTCTGCCTTCCATAAAGGCAGTGGTGAAAAGCTCTGCTCGGCAGACTCCTTCCTCGAAATCAAAAGATATGCCAAAACCAAATGCTAAAAAAACGGAGTCCAAGAAAGAAACGAGGAAGGTGTTTGGTGGTTTATTTAAGCAGGAAACAATCTATATCGATGATGACTAGAATTATCGCATGATGATTAAAGTACAGGAATTTTCAAATTGTACCTCAAGCAATTTACAATGCTTTACAGAGATGGTTGTCCTGTTTATAGCTCTCATACTTTCGTGTATCAAATTTGTATTGAAGCGTTATTGCTTTGTCAAGAGCATTTTTTTCATGAATCTTAGCTTGTTGTAGTATTTAGCTAAAATGGTATATAACCATAAATTGTTGCAGGTGCAAATCATTTGACTAGATTACCTTTTAAATATGAGAGAATCATTTGCCAAGACTACCACTTGGGATTACACTGACAGGGTACGCAGACGCTCACTCTCAAGTGATGATCTCAATGCATATCTTCCCCTAGACATTGTCTGGCATGAATTTGATGGTGTTAGCATTAAACAAATTGTGCTTTTACTAAACTACCATCTGCTCGGCACATGAGATCTTTTATTACAAAATGGTGGTGTGTCTTGTATTGCCTACACGACAAGTATATATAATTCATATTAAATATATATACAAAGAAATATAATATGCACATGACGCTCATATGTGGAAAGTGCAATAGGAGATCCAAACTACTTTTAGTTCTTTATTTATTAACTTCACTATTGATGCTGCCAATCTGGATTTTCATGACAAGTTATATTGAATATGTGAGTTCGCTTGAACACATAACGAACGGTTAATAACAGACGGGGAAGTTTCTTGGCCTAACCCCTTCGATACTCAAGTCAGTATCACTCTTAAAAAGAATTTAAACATTGAAATTAAGAGTGTATAAAAGAAGGTGTAGAAAATGTACTTTGTGCCATTATTGGCAAAACTTAATTAGGAACATATATATTTTTTTACCTTTTCAAAAGAAAATGGTTTTGTAAAGAAAAGTGAGTAAATAAATAGTAAAAGTTGCTAAAAGGCCAACCCATAGTGGCATGTAAAATGCAAGTCATTTTAACACAAAAAAAAGCAAGCTGGAAGGTGTGATTGCGCATTTTCATATCACATGAATCATCAACAACAGACATAGAACACAGAAGCTCTGCTTATCAAATTGGGGGAATTAAGGAAGAAGTAAAACTCTTCTAACCACAACTTCCCTCTCTTTCTTCCCAACATCTCATCTTAATTAATCTTTCTTGAAATGCCTTCAATCATTTCTTCTAAGTTCAACACCATTTTATCAGGCCTAATGAATAAGGTGTTCAAATTTTTATTAATTTTCGGAGTCGTTTTATATGTTATATATATCGTGTTATTGAATAATCCTTCTTGTTACTTATCCATTTTCACTAAAACATTGCAAAGAAGTCCTAATTTGGCCAATTCTGTCTCTCCTACCAATATCGGTCATGTAGTTTTCGGTATAGGAGGCTCAACAAGTACATGGGGGAACCGAAAAAGCTATGCCGAATCATGGTGGAAGCCAAACGCAACACGAGGCTTCGTGTTTTTCGAAACAATTCCTAGAAAACATCTTCCATGGTCTATTTCTTCACCTCCATTTCGCGTTTCAGAAAACACCTCTAAATACAAGGACTATGATAAGCATCCGATCCCACAAGCCATCAGACTGGCCCGTATTATTTCTGAAACGTTCGACTTGGAAAACAAAGGCGTTAGATGGTACGTTTTGGGAGATGACGACACGGTCTTTTTCATCAACAATTTAGTAGATGTTCTTGCAAGGTATGATCATGACGAGTACTTGTACATCGGTATGAATTCAGAATGTCATTCATCCAATTCCTTACATTCTTTTGAAATGGCATTTGGTGGAGCTGGATATGCTTTCAGTTATCCACTTGCCAAGGCATTGGTCACTAATTTAGACGTATGCCTCAAACGGTATCAAACACTCTATGGGCATGACCACATTTTGCAATCGTGTGTAGCTGATATGGGAGTTTCTATTACTCATGAAAAAGGGTTCCATCAGGTAAATCTAAAACTTTCCATTCATGATAAATAAATTTTCGGGATTATTTAAATTTTTGCCTCTTAACTTGACCAGTAAAACATATTTGGTCCGCCATTTGTCAACTTCTACACATTTAGTCCTTCAACTAGTCAATTCCAAACACATTGTTTCTTATAGTTATCTTTCCATCTAAAACTAACAGAATCTCAAAAAAAAAAAAAAAAAAAACACGATTCAAAAATAGGATTTTGTTAGTTTTGTTAGATTAATTTGTGATTGAACTTCGCATCTTCAAATCAAAAAAGTAAATCGTGATTTGCGAGCCCTATGTGTTTAATTTGAAAATTCCCAAATCTTCACAAACCCTAATCACAATTTCTTTCCCCATGTAAATTGATGGTGCGAATGGTCAAAAATAGGTTAGCGGTGCAAATTCAGGCCATAGATGCCAAAATCTACCAATTCTCCCCCAAATTTAGCCCACGTGCCCGGCACATGACTCCTTGCGTTAATTTTAGAGGCACAGTACTTAATGACAATGTCCCAATATGTTTGAAATTGACAAAGTTGAGGGACGAAATGTGTACAGATAGGGGACCAAAGCTATTTCAGTGGTCAATTGGATGGACGAAAACTGTAATTCTCCCTGAACTTTCCGGTAATGATATGAGATTTGATTATATATATATATATATATATATATATTGTTACAGATAGATCTACACAATGACATATCAGGTTATCTATCAGCTCATCCACAATCCCCCCTCGTCTCATTGCACCATCTTGATGCAGTAGACCCCATATTTCCATCCATGGATCGTAAGGAATCCCTCAACCATCTCATGAAATCATCAAAAGTAGACGAATCAAGGCTACTTCAACACATCATCTGCTATCACAACCCTACAAACTGGACATTCTCCATATCATGGGGCTATTCTCTCCAAATATATGAGTCTTTGATATTTCCAAGCATATTACACAAACCCCTACAGACCTTCACGCCATGGACCAAGGTTATCAGGCCGCCTTACTTTATTTTCAACACGCGTATTCCCTCTAACGATCCATGTCAAGCTCCACACTTGTTCTACTTTGATTCTCATATCGAAAATACTACAAGAGGAGGAGATTACATACTTACGACTTATACTAGAGGAAAGATACGTGGATTACCGGCTTGCAATCATTCTGCTGATGATATCTCTAAAATTGTTGTCTTCTCCCCTATAAGGAAACATCATCTGGTGAGTCACATCTGGACAAATCACTTTACACTATTTATTCATCACCTTTTTTTTTTGTTGAAACTACTCATCACTTGAGTTGCATGTCCAATTGATCCAAATATACTTGTTATATGAATGATATATATTGAGGTACGGAGTCAGGATTTAGGACTTGGGGGAATACAAAAGAAAAAATGGAAAAAGCTTGATGTTTTTGGATTTTCAGGGGCAACATTTCAAATATCAAAAGTTCATAGGGGCAACCCGCCCAAGAGCCCCCTTCATCACATATCTTTAACTTATTTTTGATTTAGCCTCATTCGTTATGAGATTCTCAAGTTACATCCCATAACTTCTAAAATGTTGGTCTCAAATTTGGTCTCAGACCAAGCTTCGATCAAGTATTTAACGGTCAAGCTCATGGTCAATATTGTTTACCTGTTTTTTGTGGAGGATTCGTGGGTGCGTGACACATGATATTGAATAGAAATATCGTGATATTGTTTAGATTACGTATATGAGTGTCATTCACGTGCAAATTCGAGTAACAAAACATATGAGTTTGACTGTTAAATTCTGAATGGAAATTTCGGTTGAAATTAAATTTAAGAATCTTGTAATAGATGAGACTAAGTTGGAAATTGAGAGAAAATATGGGACCAAAAATATGATTTTTCCTCTAATTAGAGATAAATGCTTACACGTGTCATGTGATTAATTGAGTAATGCTTACACGTATCATGTGATTATGTATACAATGATCCTAAAAAGCTAGATTTTTTTTGTCTTACACGTAATAGTGAACCAAATTAAAATAGAATAACATGATATCTAAAGTTTGGTCTTTAATCACTATTCCTGTTTTATTATTTTCAGAATGGAAGTAGGAGAGAATGCTGCGACGTGCTACGTATAATTGGTAGGGATGCTGCAGAACTCAAGCTTCGAGATTGCTTGGAAAATGAAATTTTGCCTTAGAATGTAAGGGATATGTGCTTCTAACTTTACAACTCCTAAGACGGTTTGTTCTTCCTGTGCTACACTTTGAAAAATTGTTTTGGGGGGTGGGGGGAGCAAGTATCAGCTAAACCATCCAAAGAGAATTTATTTGGATAGTAGATGAGGGTGTTATATACATATAGTTGGTTAAATGTACCATTTTGTAGCACTTTGTTTACATTTCTATTCAACAATATAATCATGATAACATTACATCAAAGAAGCAATATTTTTCCTAATACTTATTGGTCTAGTGGTATCCACCTCCTACTTTATGTGAGAGGTCTTGGGTTCGAATTCAGGCTGACACAAGTTCTGGCTCTCCCCTCCTTCATGGAGCTAGATAGAGTCTCTATGGCTCAGGATTATAACTATCAATCCGGATTTATCGGGCTAAAGTATCCCCCTTCCTCTTGAATTTTTTTTTTTTTTTAAAAAAGAACGAATATTTTTCAAGTTTACACAAATTAGGGGTCTATATTTCAATTTGAATTTAGTAAAATAAAACTAAAAGGACCTACTAGTCTTTTACAACAAATGACACTCTAATTGATCTTCTCCTATACACTTCACATGTCGCACTTTCCCTTCTAACTAGCCGGTAACGCTAACTCATTAATCTAATTAATCAAATAAATTAATTTGTCCGTCAAATGACAAATTACCTAATTTATATATTTTGATAAAGAAAGAATTTCTTCACTTAATTCCTTGAAAAAGTAACTCTCGAGGTTCGTCTCAAATGGCATTGGGAGGAAACCAAGGGTGTGAGTGTCACCTAGCTAGTCTCTTAGACTCACACCGAAACCCAATTGAGATCAAATCCATTAGATCAATACGGAACTTTAGGTCATAGAGACATCCTGTGACTATAAGCCCTTCACTGTAACATCCCAATTGAGTAAGAGTCATGGTTTGTGTCAAACTCACAGGACTTAATACAGTGCTTAATAAATCATTGTAAGATGAAATTACTAAACTACCCTTGTGTTCCACACAAGTTAGTTTTCCTGCTTTGGCCAAAGACTTATCATTTCATTTACCCATGACAGTGAATCTCATATTGGCAATCACCGAACAATTGCTACTTGTCCATCTGAACCGCATTTCGAGGTTGATTCTATCTATGGGTGAATTGGCTCTAACTACTCTAATAACTCCTTCAGTGTCAAGTACAATCTTCGTGCATCCTCAGGTCTAAGGCTCATGCACGCTACCGTGACCTGTAACTCAAGACAATCATCGAGGAATTACCCATGTTATTAAAAATGGCGAGCCATGTTTGAATATATCAATTCCATTGATATATTTATTGCACAAGTTCCCACTATTCCATAGTGACCGACAGACACTCCCTGTCAAAGCTTGTATCATATAAGTGTGGTCATAATGCCTAATTAAGACTCTTCATCTTGCGAACTCCTATTTAAATAATCAAAGAACCGACACTTCTAATGTCGATCTCCTCAAACCATGAGGAATAGAAGCTCCCTCTTGATTACTCAGGACTTATTTGTTCAATACTTTATTAATTCCATTAAGATTGATATGAACGAAACAAAAGCCTTTTATTTATTAAAGATAGTTTGTACAACATAAAGCTAAAAAGCCCTAAACATTCCTCATTGGCATAGAGGGCATAATCCTAACAATCTACCACTTGAACTCAATGCCAATCGCTATGGTATCTAATATTCATCTTTTCCAGGTGTCGCTCTAGCACTGCCTGTATAGTGGCTTGGTCAATGGGTCAGCAACGTTATTTGCTGAATTTATTCTCTGCACGGCGATGTCACCTCTTCTAACAATCTCTCTAGTGATGATATCTTCTCTCATATGTTTGGAATTATTGTGAGACTTAGGTTCCTTGACTTGCGCGATGGCTCCATTATTGTCACAGTAAAGTGGCAATGGGAGCTCCATGCTAGGAACCACTTGAAGTTTAGCCACAAGATTCTTTATCTAAACAGCCTCCTTAGAGGCCTCTGAGGCAGCCACATACTCAGCTTTGGTGGTCGAATCAACAGTTGTGCTCTGTTTAGAACTTTTCCAAGTCACTGCTCTACCATTTAAAGCAAATACAAACTTTGATGTAGATTTGCAGTCATCGACGTCTGACTGAAAGTCAGAGTCGGCGTAACCTTAGACCTTTTGTTCCCTATCTCCATATGTCAAACACATATCCTTAGTTCTTCTCAAGTACTTAAGGATACATTTTACAGCGATCCAATGCTTTTGCCCTGGGTTAGCTTAAAACCTAAACCACGCTCAGAGCATAGGCAATATCCAGTCTTGTGCATAACATAGCATACATGAGACTTCCTATAACAGATATATAGGGGACTCCATTCATTCTCTTTCGATCATCCTCATTTTGAGGAATCATCGATTTTGAGAGATGGAGTCCATGTCTCATGGGCAAGAGGCCTCTTTTAGAATCTTCCATTTTGAATCTTTTCAGAACCTTTTCTAAATAAAGGGCTTGGGAGAGCCCCATTTTCCTATTCGCTCTATCGCTATAGATGTTTGCCTCTCCTAAATCTTTCATGGAGAACATTCTTAAGAGCCATACTTTGACTGATGTCAATAGGCATATATCATTTCCTATCAGTAGAATGTCGTCTACGTATAAGACCAGAAATGATATTTTACTCCCATTGGTTTTCTTGTAAACGCATCGTTCATTTTCGTTCTTGATGAAGCCATAGTTTTGAACTTCTTCATCAAAATGAAGATTCCATTTTTGCGATGCTTGTTTAAAGTCCATAAATTGATCTATTCAATTTACACACCTTATGAGAATCTTTATTGGATACGAAACCTTTGGGTTGTTCCATATAGATGTCCTTCTCGAGGAACCATTTAAAAACGTGGTCTTCACGTCCATTGGCCAGATCTCATAATTTAGGTGTGTGGCTATTGCAAGAAGAATCCTGATGGATTTGATCATTGCTACTGGGGAGAAGCTTTCCTCATAGTCAATGCCCTCCTTTTTACTATATATCCCTTCTACACAAGCCTAGCTTTATAGGTATCCACTTTGCCATCCGGACCAATCTTTCTCTTGTAAATCCATTTGCAACCTATTAGTGCAATGCCCTTAGGGTGGTCTACTAGAGTTCAGACTTGATTCGAATACATCGAATCCATCTCTGTCTTCATAGCCTCAAGCCATTTCGCAGAATCTATGTCCACCATTGCATGTTTAAAAGTAGAGGGTTTATCTCCATAGTTTTCTTCCGCTACGGCTTACAAATTATGCCCTCCTTATAGCAGATAACCATATCTCTCAGGCGGTTGAGATACTCTACTCAATCTACGTGATGGCAGTTGCTGTTGGGTAGGTTTATTTTGAGTCTCTTGAACAGAGGGCTCTAAAGGGGTTTCGTTTTGTTCTTCCAGAACAATATTTCTTCCTGAACCACCTTCTCGAACGAACTCATCTTCAAGAAAGTAAGCATATAGTGCCACAATAACTCTTTGCCCATCGTGCAGGTAGAAGAAGTATCCCATAGAATCCTCTGGAAAAACAGCGAATCGACCTTTTAAAGATCTATTTTTCAATTTCTCCATCTTTGTCTTTTTCACATAGGCTGGATAACCCATATCCTAATGCATTTAAAACTTGGCGTCTTTCCACTCCATATCTCATAAGGAGTTTTAGAAACATACCTAGATGGACACCTGTTCAAGATATGGGTTGCAGCAAGCAATACATGTCCCCACAACGATATGGGAAGGTCCGCGTAGCTAAGCATCGATTGAACCATATCCAATAGTGTTTTATTTCAGTGCTCCGCTACCCCTTTAAGTTGTGGAGTCGCATGATGGAGTCAATTGTAATACAATTCCATGTTCAATTAAGAACTCACCAAATTCAGCACTCAAGTATTTTCCAACTCGATCAGATCATAATGTTTTGATACGTTTGCCAGTTTGGTTTTCAACTAAGTCCTTGAATTCTTTGAACCATTCAATGGATTCAGAGTTATGCTTCATTAAGTATACGAGACCATACCGATGTCATCAGTAAACGTTATAAAGTATTGATAACCTCTGCGAGCCATTTCACTGAAAGGCCCACAAACATCAGTATGTATTAAACCAAGGACTTCACTAGCTCGTTCAAAATGCCCCGTGAAGGGTGACCTAGTCATTTTACCTTTGAGACAAGATTCGCAAGTGGGAAATGGGGGCGATCCTAATGTGCTTATTAGACCATCTTTCTCAAGCTTGAGAATTTTGTACTCTCCAGCGTGACCTAGTCTTAAATGCCAGATGAGTCTTTGGTTTGTCCCAGACATACCTCATTTCTTGGTGATTGTATTCGCAATACATCTATTTTGGACATTTAAGTAGTATAAACTATTTAGTAAAGATGTAAAGCCAACAAATTTATTTCTAAAATAAATATTGCAAACATTGTTCATAAAACAAAAATCGTATCCAAGTCTAACTAAAATGAGAATAGAACAAATATTTTTAAGCCCATTGGGCAAAACAACACAATCATCCAAAATAATTAAATGTCCTGTAGATAAAACTAAGAAGTGGATCCTATGTGAGTGGCTACCACACTATGTCCGCTGCTAACATGGATCATCACTTTCTTGCTCCTTGAGCCTTCTACTTCTTTTCAGATCCTATTTCAAAACATAGACATGAGCACTAGCTCCAGAGTCTAGAATCTATGAAGTGGAGAATACAGTCATAGAACAATTAGTTTCTAAAATATTAGGTTCCCTACCTGTAGAAACATCAGCCTTTAGCTTCGAGCAGTCACGCTTTCAGTGACCAGCCTCTTTATAGTAAAGGCAAATCTCTGACTTCTTTAGTCCATACCCTTTGTACTTATAAACCTTGACAGCCTTTCCTTTTCATATGTTTCCCTCAGCCTTCAATGCTCCCTTTCGCTTCTTGCCTCTCTTCCTTTTATAAAAGCTCGAAGTTCCTCCAGTGATGGAGATGGCTAGAGCCGACTCTTTTCCCTTTGGATTCATTTGGCCCTGGGCACTAATCAGTTTCTTCATCAGCCTAGATAGAGTATATTCGATTTCATTCATATTAAAGTTCACTATGAACTGGGAAAAAGAGCTAGGGAGTTATTGTAGGATCAGATCAGTCTGAAGGTGAATATCCATGAAGAAATCGAGAGATTCCAATCTCACAATCATGGAAATCATTTTTGAGCAAGTGGTCTCTCACTTTCTCTCCTTCTCCCATATTTGCTCTGAAGAGTTCTCTCGAAATCCCATATCGAGCAGTTCTATTGTGCTCTCTATAAAGCTCCTTGAGATGCAACATAATCGACCTCGAGTCATCCATGTTCTTGTGGGATCATTGCAGTTCATTATTCATGGAGCCGAGCATTTAAGCGTTAACACGAATGTCGTCCTTGCACCAAGTGTCATAGGCCTCTCATGCATTATCCTCAGCATCTTGAACTGGGGCAGCAGGCTTATCGGCTTCGAGTACATAGCAGAGAGACTTAGATTTAGGACAATCCTTAAGTTCCTGAGCCAATCAGTGTAATTTGGTCCAGCGAGGATTTTTTTTCAAGCAATGTAGAAAGCGGGTTGCTAATCATTTTGAGAGAGATAAATTAATAACTACATAAAATAAAGAAAGATCCAATTCAGTTATTATGTTGTATACCAAGTAAAATAAACAGGACTTTAAATTTTCACTTAGGCACTGCAATATTCAGAAATCTCATTGGAAAGATTTCCTAGTGAGTGATTGTTGAGTTCTTTAATAAATCCGATAAGTTACAATCCTTTAACGATATATGGCTCACTAAATTTATTAAAATGGAATCCTTGCCAGCACTGTCAAAGATGTGATTCAATCTTTAGTTTGGCTCATATATCCCGCAACCCTTTAATGATATATAGGTTGTGACTATCTGAACTTGGGTCCATCAACTTCTATCAATCTAACAATTGAGTTCTACCTTGCAACCCTCAGTCGATATATGGGGTGAAATTTGTTTCGATTAATGGCATCAAATGCACTTAGAAAATTTAAATAAATGTCACGATGCATAACCCCCACTCACTGGGAAGAAATTATGCACTTAGACATTAATTTAATTCTCCTAAGTTTGATGGAGAGCCGAGTGACACGACAAATTCCTAGCAAGAGAACTAGATCGTGTAAGTAGTAAAGTGGATGTTCAAGTCCGGGGTTATCATATCCGCAAGGACAACTATAATCTAAGTACCAAGACTACTGTATTACCCAATTCTAAGTTAGATCGGTCGATAAAAGGTTTGATTTAAACTAATTTAACTAAGTCAAACACTAAAATAAGTTATAACCAAATAAGTGGAAGAAACGATAGAAGAGAAGCGATTAATGTAAGGATCGGTATGCCCCCACAAGCGATGCCGGCGCAACGGAAGAAATAAAGTATATAAAACACATATATATCAGCATCCCAAGCTAGGGGGTCAAAGTAATGCACAACAAAAACTAATACGAGTAAAGGGGTTTTAAACCGATTACAAGATTTGGGGTTTTATTAAAGTGAGGGTGTAAAACCACAACACAAGGAAAACCACACCAAAAACTTTGGCTCTCATTTTCGAATCCTCACCTCAACATGGAGGGGTTCGAATCAAACCATCATAAGCTCCTAAAGAAAGAAGCCTCTACAAGGACACACCTCAAGTAAGTTCATACCTTAAGCAAAAGATTGACTAGATATATGCTCTAAGGAAATGGAGTCTATGTAGTGAAAGGTGGAAGACAAGAAGAGTTACTAAAAGAAATATCTATGGAAGATAATCTTTTACAACTAATCTTCAAGAAGAAGTTCTATAGAAGAAAGTCTTCAAGAATCACAAGAGAAGCTAGAAAAATCTAGAGATGAAGAACTAAGCTCTAAGCTTTTTTTTTCTTTTTAAGTTTTCATCAAGTTCTAAATGAGAGCAAGAACACCTTCTTTTATAGCCAACAATTTTCGGCCATATGGTGTTAGGTGGAGTAGAAGACTTGTTTTTCTTCACCTACCACCTCATTCTCACCTACCATTCCATTCTCAACTACCACCACATGTGTAAGAAAATATTTTTCATTTTCTTCTTCATTTAAAAAACATTACAAGTCAAACTTTGACTAGCTTTGAATTTCACTCTTGTGATTTCATTTAATTAAGTCCAACTTAATTAAAATGACTCCCAAGTCTTTCAAGACTTGTTAATTAAATAATCTTCATGATTAATTAATAGTAAAATTAGTAGCTTAAATAAATTCCCGGATAATAATAATTTCCGTTAATGATTAATCTCCAAGATTAATTAATAGAGAAATTATTTTCCCAAGCCTACTAATTAAAATGTCTTCCACTTAATCAATTAATCTCATTAATCAATTTCACTTTAATCCTAAATCGGATTAATATTCACATAGTAATTGAACTTTCTTGAGTAAGTGTGTAACCCCATTGTAGGTTCGTTCATGTACTAGTAGTAGGAACACAACCTCGTTGTGCCTTTACAATTTTCATTGCTAGATTTAATTACTTCAACTATTTTAATCCGACCAAGAATTAATTACCGATTAATTCATGGTTCCTACAAATCAAGGTTAGTACTAACCACGCGCCAAGAAGACTTAGCCATGAACGATTATTAGGTGACCTTTCCGCATTACGATTTTCGCATAAGTAAAATCCTTCCATCAAATATCCCGATCGAATCTAGGACTTGGATGTCAGTCGAAATCCCAGTAACTCGATTCTATGTATATCGATCTAAGTGACATTGACCAATTTATCAATCGAGCGAGGAAACACTGCGCCTCCTTATTGATACTACTCCGGCCTGAGGTTCCCATGGTCAATACACTGTGAAGTACATAGGATATGCGCCGATGCTAATGATCAGTGACGGATTCTCTATTGGCACTCACGTGCCTCCGTACATAACCAGACTGGACCCAATATGCCCCACTTTATGACTCACCTGGAATCGTGTGACAAATCTCAGTACAGTGGGCGATGCACGAGACGACCAATGGTGCCTCAAGTCATGAGGACCAATCTTATGCCTACGTAACCGAGGAGATTCCAAATTCGACATTGACTCCAATATGGAATCTCGGCGGGGTTGTTCAGTTTATTCGATCCCAACGAGAACCCACATACATGCACTGATGTACACCGTATTAGTATCCATGGAATAGGATACACTCTCCAAGAGTGTGCATTGTACGTGCAAGTCTTTACAAGTCATTGATATCCCTATCTCAATGATTCTATGACTTGGAACATTTTTAAGACCACAACCTTAGAGACGTATTCCATGATTGGCATCCCCGATACCAAACACATCTCATAGCTTAAGAGTGATCTAGGGGAATTTATCTAATTGCATAGAATGATAAGATAAAGAAGAAAATGCCATTTATTAAATTACTTGACAAGATACAATATAAGACTGTTTAAAGAGTCGGCTACTACGCCCTACAAATGGCGCACCGGGCACCTAACTCTTTCAATTAAGGCACATGGTTCAACCATTTATGTATTTCGATTGTGATTAAGGTTCTATTGGATTATTAGATGGATTTAGCCAAGGCGAAATTCCCTAACATACGTACTACCCAATCTCTTGGCATAGCAACCCTACCTTAGTTAACGGTTTACTATATATCTCTATATGAAAATCCATCATAACAAAGATGCATTTAAGGTCTAAGAATTCCCCATGTGAATGGAAAACCACCTAAAGAAACCGAGTCTATCTCTAGTCGGTTTAACTATAGGGTATTCAATGTTTATATCTTCCCTAGGTTATTATCTCTCGATCTCTAACCTAGGCATTTTATCGAACACTTGGTGATCAAACAAGCAAAGCATTGAGCTCAACTATTGAATACATATCCAAAACCAACATTAATCCAATAAATACCAAAACAACAACAATCAAAATAACATAAACGGCCTAGCCACGACCTTAATCAAATGTGTTTAGCTCATGTTCATGTCACAAATATGGATTTGAATCATACAAGTCAAACGGCCTAGCCACGGCCTTAATCAAATGTGTTTAGCTCATGTTCATGTCACAAATATGGATTTGAATCATACAAGTCATTGTAAAGAGTTGGACAAGTTTATGAAATAAAGATATAACAACTCCCGAATAACCGTGATGAAGTGGATCCCTCGATGAAATCTCCGTTGTCTTGCGAATCCGGGCTTTCAAAGAGATGTTGTGGCCTTCTATCTTCTCTCCAAGGTGTTTCTCTCCTATTTTTCTTGTTTGACAGCTCTCAAGTGTATTTAGAGTGTATTTAGGGCTTATTTTCGTCCAAATGACTTGATGGTCTATTTATAGGCCAAGTCAACCGCCTTGAACGCCGCGGCGTTCGTGAGTGAACGCCTCGGCGTTCATCCCCTGCTGCTCCGGCCAGGTTTGGTAAAATATGTATAACTTTCTCAATCGATGTCGGAATAAATTGATTCAAGTTGCTATAGAATCCTAAAACAAAGCTCTACAACTTTCAAGAAGACACCAAATCCAAAATCAAACGTTAAAGATGATAAAATTGTCTCACAAGTCACTGAATGAGAAAACTCCATCGTAAGACGTCTCTTCCCATGACATTTTCACCTCCTTCCCTACATATCTGATCTTTGTCTTCAACATAAGAAATGTACCTTTGCCTCTTATATTTCCATTGGTATACGAAGTGTGTAATTTGGACATGGGTAGAGAAATCTATTCCATAAACCCTAGCACTGCGCTGACAGTTTGTATCTTGATGCATGATTTACCTTCAATCCATGTTCTTTTCCTCCAAATGTTATGTTATTCTATAAAATATGAGAAAAAAAAGGGTCAAAGTATCATATGTGATCAAATTATCAAGGAAACAATCAAAACTAAGTCGATAAACGGGGGAAAACTAGTGTAAAAATAACATATATCAACTACCCCCAAACTTAGCTTTGATCGTCCTTGATCAAATACAATCAAGCACACACATGAAGATTGAAATTTTCATTTGCCAATTCATACACATAAGAGCAAGCATTATACCTTCAAAAACGATTATGAAAAGCTATACGATGCTTTGAACATTCAACAATTTGAAAACCTCACAAAATCTTAGTTTCCATCCCTAAATCACGAACTCCCACGCCTATGTTCATGTCAAGAGCATACTTTAGACAAGATTATGCAAATCAATTGGAAAGTAAAGACATTGAAACAATTCAACATTCGTTAACCCATCGGTGTGTATAAAGTGCAAAAGTCACAATCAAAAGGTCTTTCCGGCTTGTAACGTAAGGCTAGGTGATGGCTAGGACCGGAAAATATGGATAAAGTGACTAAGTCAAGAGAGCCTACAACTCAAAATCATCAATCTATAATCGCAAATAGACTACAAAAACTTTCACAACTTATCACTTATCCCTTTTTCACTCTCTTTTGCCTTTCAACTTACAGCCCCCAAACTTGTTTCTTTTCATGTCGGGTTGTACACAGAATTCCAAGCCAAATGATCCAATTGAGTGCCCAGATTCAAGCCTAGTCGAGAGCACAATTTTTTTTTCATATATATCTCTCTCTCGACTATTTAGCCCATTGCTCAAGTTTTCATTTCATCCCCTTTTTTACATAATACTTCAAACCTCAAAAATCCCAACATAGCCAAAACATCACTATCTAACTCATATTCATTCAAATCAAAACAAGGTGACTACCCATATTCAAGTCAAATGATATGAAGTTCTAAACTCTCTTGATTGGGTGCAAGACATTATTTTATTTTATTTTAGGCTAGAAGGTGGTTGTCATGGCTTATGAAAGAAAGACGAATGGTGGTTTCTAGTGTGCTTAGCACACTCCATTCTTATCAATACGGCTCAAATTAAGGTCTAGAGATTATGCAATATAGAGAAAGCCAAAATGTAAGGCTAAAGACAATGAAAGATGGCCTAAATCATTTTATGACTTCACAACATTAATACACACTTCAAAATCAACAAAATTGAAAGTTCAACGCTTTAAATCCTCAAAAAAAATTCACATAAGCATGACTAAAAAGGGCTTTCAAGTCACAACATATGACATGTCAGATAAGGGTCTTTGACCTTGAGAGAGTAGAGATATTCAAACGCATTATGCTCTTATGCAAAGGTGCACCAATTCATGAATTCAAAATCAACAAGGTTATACCCCTAAACTTAAATTAAACATTGTCCTCAATGTTCATGAAATAAATGCAAGGTGAGAGGGATAAGCGATACAACCCTGAAATGGAGAGAAATGGAGGGAGCACGGTGGTGGGCTTATATCCCAGGATTAAACCGTGATCAAAACCTGAATGAGAGAAAACTCAAAGGGAACCATATCAAAACGAGTCAAGTGGGAGGAAAACAAGACAAATGCACAAAAGAAAAGAAAGAAAGCAATAAAAGAAACTTGGGTTGCCTCCCAAGAAGCGCTTGTTTAATGTCATTAGCTCGACTCCTTGCATTGCTCATGGTGGATTGTAAGGAGCAATGCCAACTTTGTAGGGACGAGTTTTTTTATGCTTTTTCCAATTGTGTAATGGCATATCCCCTCCAATCTTTATCATAAGACCTGGAATAATCAAAAGTGAGCACAAATTCTCTTTTATAAATATGTAATTGAAATGCAAAGAGTGGAGTGTAAATTCTAGAGGAGGGGAATCATCAATTGATGGATACAATTGGTGTGTGACTGTCTCAAAATCCCCTAGTCTTGTCGGTTGGAATCTCAATGATGGAATCTCCAAGTGATTTATATATCCTTTGATCTCCTCACTTTTATCTGTAGTATCACTTGATTTCATGGTGTATGTCGTGAATGAATCATTGAGGTTGCATACTTTGACTTGACCATCTTCCACTATATCCCTCCGGTGATTGATGGACTCCCTTAAGAATTCAAGGGATATGATGGTAGGTGGCATTGGGTTCTTGAAGATTTCTAATGTTCTTTCTTGGCCATGTCGTGAAATGGATTTAAAAATCTCTTTCTTCATTCGTGTATGCTCAGTTGTTTTTGCCTCTATTTTGACACACATGGATTCGGGAGGTGGTTCTTCTTCAGTGATAGGATGTAGACATTGCAGTTCTAAATCAAAACCTTGTTCAACTTCTGTATTGAGGGATGCCTCATTCTCTTTGGTTCTGCTCTCCATGGTGCAAGGCGCTCTCTCCTTCCATAAGTTGACTGCTTGATTTACTAGTCTTGCCACTTTCTTTCTACGAGCTTCTGACTCCTTTGAAAGAACTTCTTCCTCCTTTCTCAAAGCTTCTGTGCTTGCATGAAATCTATTCAGCAAGTCCTCAATATTAGACATTGTCTCTAGCTCCTGTTTATGGAAGCTATCATGTGGTTGGTAAGGAAAACCACTGACATGGTCAAATCCTGATGAAAATATCATTGCATCATTGTTGTAACTCCATGTTGAGTTCGGATGATTTATCCAACCGGGATGTATCATGTTATTTTGACATGTTGAGCTTAGATGATTTATCCAACCGGGATGTATCATGTTATTTTGATATGTTGAGCTCGGATGATTTATCCAACCGGGATGGCAGGTGGGCTCATAGGGTTCTATTTGCATTGGGCTTGATGTGGTTATTGATGAATCCATAGCCTGCCATGGCGATTGAAAGTTATAAGCACTCATATCTTCAAGAACTAGAAATAGACAAAATAAAAAATTGACTTAAGCTCGGAACGAATAAGAGAATCTCAATATTAGATACCATAGTTGTCCCCGGCAACGGCACCAAAAACTTGACACGACAAATTCCTAGCAAGAGAACTAGATCGTGTAAGTAGTAAAGTGGAAGTTCAAGTCCGGGATTATTGTATCCGCAGGGACAACTATAATCTAAGTACCAAGACTACTGTATTACCCAATTCTAAGTTAGATCGGTCGATAAAAGGTTTGATTTAAACTAATTTAACTAAGTTAAGCACTAAAATAAGTTATAACCAAATAAGTGGAAGAAACGATAGAAGAGAAGCGATTAAGGCACATGGTTCAACCATTTATGTATTTCGATTGTGATTAAGGTTCTATTGGATTATTAGATGGATTTAGCCAAGGAGAAATTCCCTAACATACGTACTACCCAATCTCTTGGCATAGCAACCCTACCTTAGTTAACGATTTCCTATATATCTCTATATGAAAATCCGGCTTAACAAAGATGCATTTAAGGTCTAAGAATTCCCCATGTGAATGGAAAGCCACCTAAAGAAACCGAGTCTATCTCTAGTCGGTTTAACTATAGGGTATTCAATGTTTATATCTTCCCTAGGTTATTATCTCTCGATCTCTAACCTAGGCATTTTATCGAACACTTGGTGATCAAACAAGCAAAGCATTGAGCTCAACTATTGAATACATAGCCAAAACCAACATTAATCCAATAAATACCAAAACAACAACAATCAAAATAACATAAACGGCCTAGCCACGGCCTTAATCAAATGCGTTTAGCTCATGTTCATGTAACAAATATGGATTTGAATCATACAAGTCATTGTAAAGAGTTGGACAAGTTTATGAAATAAAGATATAACAACTCCCGAATAACCGTGATGAAGTGGATCCCTCGATGAAATCTCCGTCGTCTTGCGAATCCGGGCTTTCAAAGAGATGTTGTGGCCTTCTATCTTCTCTCCAAGGTGTTTCTCTCCTATTTTTCTTGTTTGGCAGCTCTCAAGTGTATTTAGAGTGTATTTAGGGCTTATTTTCGTCTAAATGACCTGATGGTCTATTTATAGGCCAAGTCCGCCGCCTTGAACTCCGCGGCGTTGGCTACTGCATGTGAACGCCGCGGCGTTCGTGAATGAACGTCTTGGCGTTCATCCCCTGCTGCTCCGGCCAGTTTTGGTAAAATATGTATAACGTTCTCTACCGATGTTGGAATAAGCGGATTCAAGTTGCTATAGAATCCTAAAACAAAGCTCTACAACGTTCAAGAAGACACCAAATCCAAAATCAAACGTTAAAGATGATAAAATTGTCTCACAAGTCACTGAATGAGAAAACTCCATCGTAAGACGTCTCTTCCGATGACGTTTTCACCTCCTTCCCTACATATCTGATCTTTGTCTTCAGCATAAGAAATGTACCTTTGCCTCTTATCTTTCCATTGGTATATGAAGTTTGTAATTTGGACATGGGTAGAGAAATCTATTCCATAAACTCTAGCACTGCGCTGACAGTTTGTATCTTGATGCATGATTTACCTTCAATCCTTGTTCTTTTCCTCCAAATGTTATGTTATTCTATAAAATATGAGAAAACAAGGGTCAAAGTATCATATGTGATCAAATTATCAAGGAAACAATCAAAACTAAGTCGATAAACGGGGGAAAACTAGTGTAAAAATAACATATATCACCGGGACATCCAGTTCCTTTTTATTCTAAATTCAGTATTATTCCAGTGGGGAAATTTTGCATTTATTTGGTCTCACTTTGCAGGTTATCCATTTATAGCACGCATACATGGATAATAAAAAATAGAAAATGCCTAGCAATTCTATCACACATATTGAGTCAAGCCAATGGCTCAATCGCGGGTTAGGGGACCTATAAGATCTAACCTATGTCTAACTATAGGTCTTCCAGCTCCAAGCAGATCCTCTTCCAAAAGGTCCTATTCTAATTACAAACATAGAAGAATGCAACATATACATAAATCTATGGAAAAATTAAAATACAAGTTGGGGGGGTACTAAAAGACCCAATACAACCCAGAAAACAAAACCCGAAGATAAACCTAGTCCATGGAAAGCATCCCATAATAAACAAGCATCAAAGCATAATAAAATGATAATTAATATGTTGGGGTTCTTTCAAAAAGAATAAATTAAAATCTGATTTTAATTAATTGAGGTTTGAAAAATAATAGAACTAATTTACATCTAATTATAAAGTAATTCAATTTTAATCCTATTTGACAAAAAATCCAATTTAATCTTTCCAATTGATTCGTCATAGATTTAATTCAAAATAAATTCCTTGTCTACGATTAATTTCAATTTCAAATCTAATCTCAAAATTAAGAATAAAATTAATTTTCAAAAAATAATGTATCCTTTAATTAATTTTAAAACTATTTTAAAATAAATAATTTATTTAATTTTAAAAATTGGGTTGACCCCCAGGTCAAACCCAGTTTTTATTTAAAAAAATAAAATAAAATAATATGGGCCGTGGAGCAGCCCACACGGTGTGGCCGCTCTCCGCCCTTTAGGCGATGTCGTCTCGACTTCTCTGAGTTGAATTTCAACAACTTTTCAACCAAATATTCATGTTCATGCATTAATTCAAATCTAATATAAGAAACTGATTTATATTCAAAAAATAAATCACGTAATTGTCTAACAACATGAATTTAACTTTCAAAAAATTAAATCTATACATGAAGAGTATAATCTAACAATATTTTTCATGAAGAATTAATCCCAAACATAAATTTTCAACATATTCATTTTGAAAAATCATTAAAAGCCATAAAGTTAGCTCTGATACCAATAAGGAGAATCCTGATTCATGTACACTGGAAATATAAATATATCCGGATTCACAAACGGATCACTTTTGGGTTTTAATGATTTTATAAAATAAAAAGATGAAATCGAATTTCATCTAATTACTAACCTTTTGAAGAATTCGAAATCTTTAATCTACGTAGTATCAGTAATCCAAGACTCCTGCTCCAGATATCACACCGGAACAAGTTTGAAGAAAAAATTCACCACCTCAGGCTCTGCTATGGCTGGTGGCTATAAGGATGTGGAGAGAGAATTTTTTTCTCTTATTTTCTTTGTTAAGTTAATAATGAGAGTCTTAAGTTTTCCAACTAGGTATCATGTATTTATAAAGAATAATGAGCTTGGAATTAATTAATTAGGGTTGTGTTGGGCTAAGCCCAACACCAAGGTGATCAGTGTTGGGCGACCCGCACTGGGCTGAGCCAAGCTCAAGATAAATAGGGTTGGGCTTGGCCCAACGCAGTCGAACAGTGCTGGGCTTGGCCTATCACATTATTTTAAGTGCTGGGCTCTGTTATTGAAAAAAAAAATTTGGGCTGGGCTCAGCTTAATTAATTATGTCGGGCTTGGCCTAGCAATTTAATTGGGTTACCCAATTGTGAAATAATTAATTTTGTGGGTTTGACCCAATTAAAGTTTGACCAAACTATTTATCAATTGTGAAACCCCAATTAAATAAATTTTTCGTTTCAACTTCTAAATTGAATTTAGTGAATAATTTAAATTGGATTTAATGAATTATTTAATTGGACTCAAATTTTTCAAATGAAATTAGATTTATTAAATGATTTAAATTCTTGTTAAAATAAGTTGGTATATATAAATTAGATTTATTAAAATTGGATTTAAATACCAACTAGTTTACTTTACATGATTTTGTTATGTGTTTAGATTAGATTACCCACAAGACTTTATTTGATATAGTCACACTTTAATTTGATTAAAGTAGTCAAAACTAAATTAAATTTATTTTTGACATGATTAAATTAGATTTAATCACTCAGTAAATTAGATTTAGTATTTAGGGAAAAACACATTAAACCTCCAAACTATTGCCTTTTTTGCACTTTTTTATATATACTTTTTTTTTCACTTTGCCTCCTCAACTATACGGGATTTGCATTTCATTAATTTAAAAGCATATTCCGGGGAATATGCCGTCGGAATTTTTGGCATGTGCCGGTCATGTGCCACTTTTGTGGATTAAAATACAATCTAACACAAAAATTGAGGGCACTTTTGTCATTTTCCATCCACCCTATTTTCTCTCTCTCTCTACTTCATCTTCTTTACCAAAACACACACTCATTCACACACATACACGCATGCACATATATATATATGTATATATAATCACACACACACATACACACACATATATATATGTACATATACACACGCACACACACACACACACACACACACACACACATATATATATATATATACACATAAACACACACACACGCACACACAAGCAGACACACACACACACATATATATAAACAGACACACACACACACACACATATATATATACACACACCCAAATTGAATTTCAAAATGGTGAATTTTGAAATGGGTTTATGGGTATAAACCCATAAATTTCAGAATGGTGAATTGTAGAATTTTGAATTTCGATTTTTTATGAGTTTATGAGTATAAAAATGGTGAATTTCAGAATTGGTGTTAGGAATTTTATGTTAGTGGTTTTGATGATGACAAGATAGGATTTCATGTTAGACCCCAAAAGAATTTAAGTTTGTACTTTCGTAGAAAATTTGTATAAGCGTTTGAAAGTTTGTTAGCTTGTTAGGCTTGTAATTTTTTATCTTTGTAGATTTTAGACTTAGGATTAGACACCGAGTCGCTAATAGAATTCTGGGTAAGTCTATTAGAGATGAAGTTGAAGATCAGCGTCTGAAGTCAAGTGAAGATGAAGATTTGTCTTAAGCGTCTGTCAAACGCTTAAAGTCTATTTCAGGAGTTATGAATTAAGCGTTCAAAAGAATGTTCTTAGCGCCTAGCTAACGCTAAAGGACTAATACAAGGAGTGTTGATTTGCTCAATTACTCAAGCGATTCACCTGATATATCCTCAAGTCATCCAATCAGCAACGGTCATTTATTTCTAGTGGGAAATAAATTCAAAGTGCATTAAATGCGACAAGACTCTCTGACTTGTGGACAAGCCACCTGTTGACTAGACTGTCACTTTTCACTGTTCTACCCGCTCCTGTCCCATCGGATTCAGCAGAATTTAAGGAATGTCAGAAAGGAACTATTCTAACGGACAAATCCCAAAGTCCCTATAAATAGTATCTCCTCAGCAAATTCAAAAAGTAGTGTGTGAGAGAATGTGTGAAGAGCCAAAACTTTGCTGAAATAATTTGAGAGAAAAAGCTTCCAAACTCCATAGCCAATTGGAATTCAAGAAAGTTAATTCTTTCAACAATCAGTATTTTTGTGTAAGAGAAGCTTGTTGAAGAAGATCTTTCTTGAAGCTCCAATATCCTTTAAAGCTTCTCAAATACATTCCAAGACAGTCACTCGATATCTCAAACCTCTTTAAAGAAGAACCCAAACTATTATTGAGATATCCCAAGTTGTTTGAACTTCCCAACATCAAACAAACCTGTTACAATAAATTCTCAACACCTTTCATCTGAGTGAGAAAGATTGTTGACTTCCACAAGCAGTATTTTTTAGTAAGAGAAGCTTGTTGAAGAAAGGTCTTTATTGGAGCTGAAGTCTGTGTGATCAAGGAGCTCAAGGCCGTCTTGAAGAAGATCTTTAGTGGAGCTGAAATCTGTGTGATCAAGGAGCTCGAGATCGACTTCACCTCTGTCCCTAATTTGTAGAAGATTTTGTGTGATTCTTTGAGTATCATTTTAGTGGATTGCCTCCGAGTGCAAAGGAGAAGAAGGACGTAGCTGGGATTACACCACCCAGTGAACCTTACAATTTATTGTGTCACTTTACTGTTTTAATGCTTTACTTTGCATTTGCATATTACATATCTAAAAAGCATATAAAACAGTCAAGCGTCTAATTTAAGTCAAAAGTGAACGCTAAGCTTTCAAATCAGTCTTAAGCGCCCAGCCAAGCGCTAAGTCCTCGAAGCGTTCAAAACGAGTTTAAAGAAAAGCAACTAAGTTAAAACCTTGTGATGCTAAAGCTTTCAAAAGAAGACTAGAAAAATCATTCCGCTGTGCTAACACTGATTAAAGAACTGAACGCTTAAACCCACTCGGTTAAAGTATTCAAATCTTGAAGTCTAAGTTAACTCTCTAAAAACAGCCTTCATCAGACGCTTAACCTAAGCGTCTATATTTCTAAGTAAACGCTCAGTCAAGCGTTCACATTTCAAGCGTTCAAAACCATTTTAATACGAAACCTTTTTGAAGTCGAAAAAGACTTCAGGGTCTATTCAACCCCCCCCCCTTCTAGACCCTTTCGTATGCCACTTGGGACCAACAATTGGAGATGGGTTGGTGGTGGAGGGACGGCGGCGGGCATGGTGAGGGTATGGTGAAGAAGATGGGTTAATTGATTTAATTAAGGTTTATGGATTTAATTAAAATTAGGTATTTAATTAAGGGATTTTAATTAGGGATTTAATTAAAATTAATTTTGTTAAATTTAATAAAGGGTAAAAGAGTAATTTATCAAAATTCATCAATTAAAATACTATTTTGCCCCTAAAAATAGCATGTCCCCGGCACATGCCAAAATTCCGGCAAAATATTCCCCGGAATATGCTTTTATATAAGAAAATGCAAATCCTGTATAGTTGAGGAGGCAAAGTGAAAAAAAAAATTATATAAAAAAAGTGCAAAAAAGGCAATAGTTTGAAGGGTTTAATGTATTTTCCCTAATATTTAATATCACATAAGTGTTTAATTGTTTTACGTGCTCCTTATTTTTGTGATGGTGACACCATGTATAGACTTAGGGTTTATCTTTGCTGTCTTATTTGGGTTGTATTGGGCCGGAGTTTGAGCCCTTCAGCTTGTATTTTCAATTTCATAGAATTTTGTATATGTTATTTCTATGTAATTGTTTATAGATAGGCCCAACTGGCGGTTCATGGTGGCACATGATGTGTTGGAGAAGAAGATTAGATCTTGTATAGGCGGAGACCCATGTACTAGATAGAACCCCTCCCTGATCACTCATTGGCTCGAGTAGATCTAGAATAGTCCATACATGTGTGTGTTGTTAGATTTGCTAGACTTTTTCTTATGCATTTCCTTTATTGCGCGATAAAGAAATTAATGTGCAAAGTGAGACCAAATTAATTAACATTTCAAATGTTATAATTCTCCCATTAGAAAAATACTGAGTAAGTAAAGGGGCATTGGATGTTAGGTTTATGTCCTCAAATGCCATAAGAGGATTAGAGAAGGAAAGGACATTATGAAATTGAAATTGTTTTTATTGTTTTAATAAAAGACATTTTAGTTGTTTACTATTATATTGACATTTATATATTGTAATCATCTATAAGTCCATGAACACAAGAGTTATCCCTCTAAGGCACTAGAGGAGTTCAATACTTGTGTACTAAAATGGTCTGCAAGTCAAGGATTTTCAATTGGGCATTGGAAATCATCAAGACTTGTATGATATGAGTTTTGACGAGAGAAGTGTCTGTCAATCACTAGGAAGTAGTGAAGAACTCATATCATACACTACAAGAAAAACTCCATTTGGGAAGCAATGAAATTTGTTGGAAAAGACCAATATTTGTTGGTAATTTACATTAGCTACAAAATTGTCAACAAATAGGTTTTGTTCTTATATCGCTTGTAAGTAATTTTTAGAAACAAAGAGTTTTGTTGGCAAATTTGGCAACAATATTTACCTACAAATAATTTGGTTGCCAATCATCAACAAATATTGCCTACGAAAGCCTTCGTTCCGGATTCGGAAGGAATGACTTTGTTCCTAATCTTTAGCAAGCAAACAATTTGTTGGAAATTCAGATGGTAATATATTCGAAATATTATAAAAAATATTATTCAACAACAAACGTTTTTGTTCCTAATTTCAAAATTAGAAATCACCAACAAACATTTGTACCCCTAATTTTGTTGCTAAATATATCCAATAATTTCTTTTAAAATATTTTTTAATTATGATTAATATCAATTAACTAATAATAGTAATATACATAAAATGAGATTACAAAATAAAATACCAATATAATAATTATAAAATGTCATACATAATCAAATGTCGACAAAATCATAAATGTAAAATATCTTGTCATAACATATAACTAAAAGTTCTACACAAATTCAATCAAGATAACAAATGCGATAGGAGCGAGCAATGGACTAATCCCGAGTATGGTGTTCGTCGGGAGAATGATCTCGACTAGGAGGCTGGTACTGGAAAGGATAATGTTGACTAGGAGTCAGAGGAACCGGATAGTAGCCAGGAGGAGGGGGAAAGTACCCGGGAGCTGAAGCAGATAAATGTCCGGTAGAAGGATGTTGGACCGAATACATACCGAGAGACGCAAGAGCATCCTTGATACCATCCTTAATACCCTGCTCGATATTCTTTTTCATTTCTACTCGTTGCTTTTCCAATTCTTGAATCTTTTTCGCATTCTCGATTTCTACTTGTGAGCAATTGACGCTTGAGCTATGAACAGATGAAGAGGAGATTTCGCTGTACGAGGTGCCGAACCCTTAACAACGCCCGGAGTTTGGTCCACCAGCTGCCTCAGCCCATGCTTCGGGATAAATGATGCATGAAGCTTTAACAGAGGGCAACATCGTTCGTCCATCACTCTGAGATTGATTTTGTTTTAGTTTCTCAATATAAATCTCCTGCAAAATAAATTAGAAAAGTAATTAATATATTACTAATTAACAATTGATATCTTGTAAGGGGTAGTATCTATTAATAAGTAATAATTAGAAAAAACTCACCAATGTATTCTTCGACTTCTTGTCCACAAAAGGTCCTTGACTTTGTTTCTCCTATGACATCGCTCAAAAGTTTTTTGAAAAAGCACCGAATTCCCACCATTCTTTTTAGACTACAGTTTAAAACAAATATAATTAACATAATTAGAATTAAGATAGCGTTATCAAATCATAAGCAACACATATCAAAGACATAAATTTATCGTTTTGAATATATCAATACCATAAAAGTTATTTATACAGATCACGTCCAAACAAACAATCTAAACAGAGTTATCAAATCCTAAAAAACACATGTCAAGGACATAAAAATTTCTCTTTTTACATATATCAATACCACACTAGTTATTTATACACATCACATCCATGCAAATAACCTAAACATAGTTATCAAATCCTAAACAACACATGTCAATGACATAAGTTTCTCTTTTTGCATATATCAATACCACACTAGTTATTTATACACATTAAACGTACTTATCAAATCCTAAACAACACATGTCAATGACGTAAGTCTCTCTTTTTACATATATCAATACTACACTAGTTATTTATACACATCACATTCATGCAAACAACTTAAACAAAGTTATCAAATCCTAAATAACACATGTTAAGGACATAAATTTCTCTTTTTGCATGTATTATTACCACACTAGTTTATTTATACTAATACGACACTAGTTTATTTATACATATCACATCCAAGCAAAAAACTCAAAAATGCACCTCAAAAATATATTCCCCTTTAGCTTCTACGTAAATAAAACATAGCGATCAATAAAGAAAACTATCAAGATATCGTTTAACTTCACAATAAGTTATCCACAATACTACAACTAAAGAAAATAAACACAACCAACAATAAAAAAATATTTGACAAATTTATCACTTGTATTGAAATTGAACACATTCAACATCCAACATTAAACACAACCAACATTAAACTCATCCGACATTATATTGAAATTTATCACTTACCATCCTATGTGCATGTTGATGAATAGAAATCGAACCCGATGCACTCAATGCCACCCCAAGGCCCTTTCAAATAATCAACTTTATTAAATGATAAAATGTCCATCTGTTTATAAGGAAATTGTGAGGCAGATATTACCAAAAAAAAAAAAAGAAAAATCGTGAGGCAGAGATTCATGTCTACCATTATTTTCAAGTGCCAGGCAGTACTTGCCCCACCATTTCAATCCCAATGGAAGTCTCCCACACCTATGTTCAGTATGAAAATGAATGCGCATGAGAAGATCTCCCTGAAAAAGTGAGATGCCCTGCGACTTCTAGTGCCCTTCTCCCACACCTATGTTCAGTGCAAGGAGACAATTAAGGTTGAGGCTCTGATGGAGAAGATGACAGAATGTGGTTTCATAAAAAAATGTATAGCTTTCAGTGTACATGAAAAAGCACCAAAAACTATCAAACCACATCGTCTTTCCGACAAGAATTCAGACTAAGGTGCACTTTGCCAAGAAAATGCTAATTGAAAGGTGCAATGTGGTTTGATATTTTTTTATCACAATCAAACTCATTACATACATGGGCTTGTCAAAAAACTGAATTTCCATTTTTTAACATCAAAAAATCAAAAACAAAAATGAGAAAAGATATGTAAACTCTTAATTCTGTGCCAAAGTGATTACTAAGGATAGATGAAAATCTGAAGAAGAGTTGTGGCCACCTAACAATCCTAAATCATCTACCAAGCCACCTAACAATCTGAAGAAGAGAAGATGACAGAATGTGGTTTCATAAAAAATGTATAGCTTTCACTATACATTAAAAAGCACCAAAAACTATCAAACCACATCGTCAGTGGTCACATTAGCATAATTTTTAACTACCCGTACAGGCTTGACGCTCAAACTCCTCATTTCCAGCAATTATAGTTAAAAAAAATTCCTCATTTTTATTGCAAAAATAAGAACAAAACATTGCTGAACTTGATATTAACACAAAAATCTCATTGAAACATTACTTCATTTACACTAACTGCAAAAATATCCACAAAAACACTTTCAAATTTCACTAAAAAATCAACCGATCGAAGTAAAATAGCATAAATACCTAAAAAATCTCAGATGTAAGAAACAACATGCATTTATAGGCAACAATCAAAATACCTAAAATCACAAATCAAAAAATTGGTTAGGGCTATTTCCTTTTTGTATAAACAAAATTCCATTAGTTACTATCAGTAATTGTCTATATCGCATTTAAAACAAAACCAGAGATATTGCTGTACGTACTGTTACTGGTGAGTGAGGGGATTTGTTGTGGGCGAGGGATTCGGCGGCGATTTGACGACGGCTAATCCACCGGTTTGACCGCGGTGATTTGTTGTGGGCGAGGGATTCGGGGGCGATTTGATGGCTGCTATTCCACGGGTTTGACGGCGGCGATATGTTGTGGACGAGGGATTCGGCGGCAATTTGACGATGGCGATTTGTTGTGGGCGAGGGATTCGGTTTGACGGCTGCTACTCCGATTTGACGGTGATTTGTGGTGAAACCATTTTGGGGTTTTTTTGCTTTGCTGAAGTGGGCGAGGGGTTTTTGCTTTACCTCTTCACTTGGCCAAAAAATAGTTCAGTTCCCGCTTCTTTACTTGCCAAAATAAAATTACACTTTTAGTATTTTATTAGTGTTATTAGTTTATTAGTTTAATAGTAAAAAAAAATGATTAAGTCTTCAGCAAATTATGTTAGTTTATTAGTTTATTACTCATAATTTATTATTTTCTTTGGGATTTATACTAATAGTTTATTAGTTTAATTATTTGCTAGTATGTTAAGTTGTTAATAAAAGTTTAATTAATTTAATTGCTAATCATTTTCTCTTTAAATGAATAAATTGGAGTTTTTTTTACTTAACTCATAATTCTAAAACAATTTAATTAGGAGCATTTTCCATTCAAAATCAATAACAATTTAATTAGTATGGGGTGCACACAACTCGAGCTAGAGTAGAGACTGGCGAAATTGCTCGGCTTGAGCTCAACAAGTAAGAGTGTAAATGAGTTGAGTCGAGCCAAACGAGTTGTTATTCAAGCTTGTTTGAATTACAATCGAGCTTCAAAACTTGAGTTTGAACTTGTTTGATTGTTGATCGAGCTGAGCTCAAACGAGCGTTCATCGATTCGAACACGAGTCGAGTTCGAGTAGTTTGACATTTTTTGTACAAATTATTTGATAAATGAACAAGTTAATTTAACATCCAATCTTAGTCATGACATTTGAAATTGTGAAATAGGACCGCATATTATATTGAGTCGGGCCAAGTTGGCGAGAGCTCTAGCATTTTTAGAAAGTTAAGATTGAGTTTAATGATAAGTGTTTAGAAGCATATGAGCATGCTCAAGATATAAGTTAACAATGAATAAATAAATCAATAGAGATATAAATCAATATATTTATTAACACTTAGCTCGGACTTAAACTATATATATAGACAAAACTCAATCCATTGACTTAATAAGTTAGAGAATAAATGAAAGTACTAAGGATATTTAATAATTTAACAATATTTTATATACATAAATAATAGCGACTGACATTTTATAAGATGATCAATTTTAACCCTAAACCCTAGACCCTAAACCCAGACCCTAAACCCTAAATCATAAATAACAAGTTTCTTAATTTTAAGGAAAAATTCAAAATAAATAACATCTAAAATAGATAAAATATAATTTATTATTATTATAAATATATATATATATATATATATGCGTGTGTGTTTTTTACGTTTTTGTTAACAATAGCTTCATGTTATAATATATTCCATAATATATTTTTAAATCTATTAGGTAATTATTAATATTTATTTATTATTTTATTTTAATCATAAAGATATTCAGCAACAATTGCTTTGTTCCTAAAAAACAATATTATATTTCCTCTCATTTTCCAACAAATATATTTTGTTGGCAAAATTTAGTGATTTCTTATTTATTTTTACAGAATATTCAGCTACAAATTTAGAAACAAGAAAAATGGCGGGAAGTTTGCCTCCATTTTTTTATGGAACGAAATGTTTGCTACAAATTTTGGGAACGAATAAATTTGTTCTTAATTTCTGCAACAAAATTATTTGATGTTAATTTTGTAGGAAAGCTTGAAATCACATTGCTTGCTAAAATTGTAGCCAATTGCCAACAAATTTACTATGCTTCCTAATTTTTTGTTCCAATTTGATGTTTTTTTGTAGTGATAGGTGCACTAATGGAGATAATGACACTCAAACATGACTCGCATCGTTTTTGTCACATGATTTTTCACTCTTTGACAGTCAATGACAGAATTGACTAAATTGTAATAGGTGTGTCTGAACTTTAGACCTGAGGAATTGAGTTAAAAATATACTTGTGACATTAGGTTTGTCTTTAGAGTAGTTAGACCCAATTCACCCTTTGGTGGGGTCGACCTTGAACTGCAACCTAATGGACAAGTAGTAGTCTTAACTGATATCCAAGATGGTATTCGCTTCCTTGAAAGTGAACGAGGAATTATTCTATGCATTTATAAGTAGGTTAGATCTTAAAGTCTTTGACCAAAGCATTCACTGATCTAGACTTATTATAAATATAACATAGAGTCGAGTTTATGAGTTTGACCTAAACCATGACTCTCACTTGACTAGGATAAGAAAACGAAGAGCTTGTATTCACACGGTATTTACAATAGGAAAGGTAAAAATGATCCAATCATTTCATCTTATTTGGGATAGATGTGGGCCACTTGACTAGCTAGATGCAACCCACATTCAATGGAATCCTCCCATTTCCAAATATAGATGAACCTAAAGAGTCACGCTTAAAAAGGAAAGATCAAAAGAAAATGTGGTATATCTCTTGTGGTAATAATTTAAGTATTGAATGCTTAAAATTAATTAAATGGAATTAATTATTTGAAGAAATAAGTTAATTCATTTATACGTTAATTAATATATTATTATTTGGAGAAATAAAATTAATTAAATATCTCATCTATTATTTAATTAGATTGATTAATTAGATTGAATTAATTAATTAATTAAATAAAGGATTAGACCGAGCTCAAATTGGTGCACCATGACCGTGTGGGGCGGCCTAGTAGGCGTCCTACATGAGCTATTTTTAGCCTTATGTTATAACTTAAGTGATATAAATATATCACATTGGTTAATACTTAGGTCATCACATTAGTTACACACTTGAGCCACAAGAAAGAAAAACCCTTCCTCTCTCTTCTCTCTAGCCATCGGCCACTCCGCCAAGAGGAGAATAAATTTTTCTCTTCGAGTTTTTTTCGGTGAGACAATTTAGAGGCAACACTTTTGGACTGCTCGGATTATCAATCAATCAGCCGGATCAGTTCGCGAAAACGTTAAAAATTTCAAAATTAGTGATTCTCCAACCACTTCGTTACAACTGGTAAGTGTAGATATCTCTCTCATACATACGCGTGATAAAACCCCGGGATTAATCTTGTATTGGAAAAATCCAAAAAAGTTTAATTAAACCGTTTTCGCTGCCTTTTAGTTTATTTTTTCCCTACAGTGGTATCAGAGCCAAATTGCTGGGTTCGGCGTATGTAATTTTCATGTAAATATGTGATTAGATGCATGATTTACAGTTTTCTGCGATGCATGATTAAATATGTAGATTTCACGTTTTTATGTTCTTGAGAAAATTTTATTTATTTTTATTCGTTAGAAATTAATAAGAATTGGATTTTATGTAAATTTAATGTGATGAAAATAAAAATTCTCGGTTTCAGCAACCAACCAGTCGCCATGGTGGCGACGCCGGCGGCAAAGTCGCTGGCGATAGGCGCTGCTGTGCGCGCACAGGCTGGGCCGTGTGCACGCCTAGCAAGCGAGATGGGCTCGCGCCAGATAGCCATGATCAATATTAGAATTCTGGTAGCCATAGCTGCAAACTTAGATTATGAAATCTGGCAAATGGATGTGAATACCTCATTTCTAAATGGATACCTCGAGGAGGACATTTATATGCAACAACCCTGGGGTTTCATATCGGAAGCAAATTCTCATAAAGTTTACAAACTCAATAGATACATTTATGGAATAAAACTAGCCTCTCGTAGTTGGAATCTCCGGTTCGATGAAGAAGCAAGGAAATATGGATTCATCAAGAATGAAGATAAACCATGTGTTTACAAAATGGTCAGTGGGAGCAAGTTGACATTCCTGGTTTTGTATGTAGATGATATACTACTTATAGGGATTGACATAGGCTTATTGACATTGGTCAAGACATGGCTCTCAAGCGCGTTCTCCATGAAAGACTTGGGAGAAGCTACCTACATTCTGGAAATTCGCTTATATAGAGATAAAGCGAATAAAATGATAGAAATCTCCCAAGCGCTCTTCCTAGAGAAAGTCCTCAAGAAATATGAAATGCATAATTCTAAGGGAGGACTTTTGCCCATGAGACATGGTATTCATCTCTCCAAATCTATGAGTCCTAAGACGGACAAGGATAGAATGGAAATGAAGAATCTATGCATCAGCAGTAAGGAGTCTCATGTACGATATGTTGTGCACAAGACCGAATCGGGCATATGCTGTGAGCATGGTTAGTAGGTTTCAAGCAAACTTGGGGAGCAACATTGGACAACAGTGAAGTGTATCTTGTAGTACTTAAGAAGAACTAAAGATATGCTTTTGATATATGGAAATGGATAATTGAAAGTAGATGTTTACATTAATGCAAATTTTCAATCTGATCCAGATGACCTTAAATCCACCTCTGAGTACATATTCACGCTCAATGGTGGAGCAATGTCATGGAAAGTTCCAAGCAAAGCACAACTACCGATTCCACAACCGAGGCGGAATATGTGGCTGCCTCTGAGGTAGCCAAAGAAGCTATTTGGATGAGAAAGTTCATAACTGAACTTCAAGTGGTTCCTAGAGTGGAAATCCCGTTGCCACTATGGTATGACAACAATGGAGAAATTGTGCAAGCTAAAGAACCAAGGTCTCACAACAACTCTAAACACGTGGTGAGAAAATATCATATAATACGAGAAATCGTTGGAAGAGGCAATATCGCCATTCAGAAAATAGCCTCAGCGGACAATATGGCTGACCCACTCACCAAGCCATTATCACAGGCGGTGCTATATAGACATCTTGAGAAGATGGGCATCAAATACCATAGCGATTGGCGTTGACTGCAAGTGGGAGATTGTTAGGTGTATGCCCTCAATGCCAGTGAGGAATTAGATTTAGTAGGGCATTGATTAGTTATCTTGTACAAACGATTAAATTTTCATTTATAGAATAAAGGTATTGATTTTGTTCACGTAAATCTAAATGGAATTTAAGTGTGTTGAACAAATAGTCCCTTAGATTTGAAGATAGACTTTCCACCTCTTATGTGGATAAGAGGAGAAACTGGAAGAGTCAAGTACTTAATTTCTTAATAATGGTTCGGGAGTCAAGAAATTTTAATTGGGCATTAAAATTCAACTCGTATGACACCTGCTTTGACAAGGAGTGTTAGTCGAACACTGATTAGATAGTGGGAGCTGGTGTCATGAATATAGTTAATGGAATTAACATATTTGACCCTGACTCGCATTAATCCGATCATATGGGTATTTACTCTTCGACAGTCAATGATTGGGATTAAGATTGTGACAGTATGGGTGGACTTTAGACCTAAGGAGTTATTTACAATGTGCTTGTAGTATTGGATATGTTACCAAAGTAACTAGACCCGTATCACCTGATAGGTGGGGTCAACCTCGAAGTAGGATTCATATGGTGCATTCGACATTGTAAAATATAACTGTCAATATGAAATTTACTGTCTCGATAGTAGAAGAGTATGTAACCTGTACGATCATAAGTTATTGAAATTATAAGTCTTTAGCCAAAGCATATAAACTAACTAGTGATGGTCGCTGAGGGTAATTTTGTAATTTCACATTATTATGATTACTAAGTACAGCATCAAGTTCTATAAGTTTGACGTACCGTGGCCCTTACTTGATCGGGTCACGCCGGTGAAGAATTTATATGCATATGGTAATCATAATCAAGGTTCGTGATGACATTTTCATCTCGTATGCAATTGGGCTACGATTTGGTTCCATGGTGCTGGCTAGGTGATAACCTTATCCTTTCGTATCCTCTTATTGCCAATTGAATCGAGCCTAGAGAGTCGTGCTATGTGAAGAAAAAAATTATTTTTTATGCTAAGGGTATTTTGGTAAATTCACATTAGATGTGATTGACTGACAAAATGGATGGCATTATTTAATTAAAGATTTTTAATTGGATTGATTAAATTATTTAATTCATAAGTTAAATCAATTGGAATTAATTTATAAGTTGAATTAAATTAATTGGATTAAGTTTAATTGGATTAAACGTTAAAGTAATCAATTAAGAGTCAAATTGGATGGACTTGGACTTAATTAATTACATATGGGCTACGATGGAACAAAGCTCGGAAGCCCATTCCTAATAGGCCTAGCTATTGCCCCCTCTTATGTGTACTAAGGGTTTTGTTTAACTTGGTATAAGTTGTTAGTCAGTGATAGAATTCTATCTAAGTCATTATTATGAATCTAACTTTGAGAGAAACAAACCTATGCAAAAGAAAAGACAAAAATTTTCTCCCCTCTCTCCTAACTAGCCACCGCCGCCATCTTGCTGTGGAGGAGATCAAAGTTTTCTTGGAGATATTCTTTTGCGTGATAATCTAGAGGCAAGAGTCTGGGGCTGCTACTGATTAATCAATTTTTGTCATCAAGAGGTATTTCGATTATCCTCTTTCGTATTTTTCTTGTCGCGAATTTATATCCTGAAACTCCGGATTCAATTTCTAGAGTGATTCGAATAAAAATTCTATCTGCTAGATCGAATCACAACAATGTGTCATATGAATGGCGTGTGACACGAGTGCACACTGGGCGTGTGACACACTTGTCACACGCCTAATAGCATGTAGATGACCTAGTTTGACTACGTCATGTTGGGGAACAAGAAACATGGAGGAATATAAATACTCTTCTTATTCCTTGTGCCTCATAATAACTAGTAGTCATCTTCACGTAAAACAAAGAAAGTCGAAAAACCTTCTCCCTCTCTATCACTATAGCCACTGTCCAAGGAGTGAAAAGGAGGAGATTTTTCAAGATTTTCAAGATTTTTCTGGCGAAAAACCCTTTTTTTCTCTATCACACACAGACTTCAACTCTCTTAGATCTCTTCACTATCAAGCTTCTTCCACCCAGAAATAATGCTTAATCTTCAACTTCTTCTTCACACAGATAAAGAGGTTGAAGGGTTTGTTTGATTTTGGAAGTTCAAACAACTTGGAATATCTCAATAATAGAGTAGAGTCCTACTGGAAGATGTTTAAGATATTTGTGACTGTCTTTGGGATTAAAGAAAAGCTTCAAGGATATAAATATGAAGATGAGCTTTTCTTGGAAGTATTTGGACTTGAATAAATTCAGCAAAGGGTTTGCAATTTAGCTTGAATGAATTTTCACATGTGTGTATTCTTGTATTTATGGTTTGCTGTGAAGTCCTATTTATAAGCAATCTTGGTAACTGTCCGTTGGACACATGTGCAGGTGCGTGCCTTTCACTTGAGCAAGTGGAACTACTTCCATTCTGAAATCCCTGAAATTCTGCTGCAAGGATTGGATGCAGCAATTTTGAACGATGACAGTCCAATCAAAGTGGCTTGTCCGTACGTCAATAGTCCTTATCACATTTAATGCTCTTATCAGGCATTAAATGCGTTTGAATTCAATTTATGTTGGAGTTAAATGCTCGTTATTAATTGTATTTAAGTCCCTCTAGAGTCTGGATATTTATTTCAGGTGAATCTTATTGCTTGGACGTTGATTCAGGAATCCTGAAATGTCTTTAGCGCTTGACAGACACTTAAGACAATCTTCTTCTTCTTTTGACTTCAGACGCTAGTCTTCAACTTTCTCTCTTTGACAGACTCACCTAGAATTTTATCAGCGATTGAGCTTCCAATACTTAATCTAAAATCTAAAAAGATAAAAGTCAAGCCTAACAAATAATAAACTTACAACGCTTATACAATGTTATATGAATGTATAAACTTATATTCTTTTAGGGTCTAACATTAAAATCATATCTTGTCATCATTAAAATTTCTAACATGAAATTTCCTAACAATTTTCCCCTTTTTGATGATGTTAAGACCTCAACCCTTTTATAGTTCAAGAGTTAGACAAAAGATCAAAAGATATAAAGTTAGCGTTTGAAAGGTAGATGGTTAGCTAACAGTTAGTGCAATTAACTTCAACAAAGTGTCTCAACGATATCTAATTATATAAAGGCATTCAAGGTACTAAATGATTTACACTAATTGAAAAGCATACATAAATGCAACAGAATAAATAAACATAATAAGCTCAGTGTTTTCTTTTGGAAGGAGATTTATTTGCTTCTTTTATTTCTTGCTCTTCTTGCTTAGCAAACATTGTTGTCTTTCAATATCCCTTATCTCTTTGGAGTATCACCAAGAACTCCAAGGGGTCAAGATTGGTAGTGGATTGCTTCTGTAACTAATCCACCGTGACGAGAAAAACGTGTCTGATGTATCCAAAATAAGAAAGAAGAAAAGCATGTTTTTAATTCAATCAACACAAGAAAGCTAGTAAGTGAGTCTAAGTTGAGATACATGGATCAATAATTCCGCTGCTTTTGTTAGTAAAACCAATCAACTCCCTAATTATGTGTCCATGTGGTTTCCAACACTTATTTTACTAATTTCTAGGGGTGTTCATGGTTTTTCGAAACCGCACCATATCGTACCGCACCGTATCGAAATATTGTTTTTTTTTTTCTAAAAATCTATAGGTCTTGGTATGAGCCTGTGCCGTACCAGCTATCTTGGTATGATTTTGATTTCAGAAAATTTGTACCGGTAAAAAATTGTATCGTACCGTATAATACTATATATAATTATTTATTTTATTTGTATAATATATAAGTGATTCTATTGAAGGAATTTTTAAAACTTAGAGATACAAATGTACTAGAAATCAATATATTACCAAAACTTGTGTGGTGATGTATGATATTTTTAGAAATATAAAAATTAACTCAATTAAAATTGAAAATTAGTTAAAAGAGAGACTAAAATTATTCTCTAAAGTTATTTGAAAGCCTAAACTATAGAATTAGAATATCAATATTAAGAATTTGAGTTTGATTATATCAGCCTTAAGACAAAAGACGCCGTCATAGAACGCAGACAACACACTTCTTCTTCCGCATAAAATCTAAACTTATTATTATCAAGGTATGAATTTTTCATTTTATTTAAAAGTAATCAAAATCTTTATATTTTCTTTGATTCTACTTCTTGCAACAATATTAGTTTTTTGCTAAAAAAAATTGATAATTCTTTGGAGTTTCAGATTATGTATTTGTGTTAATTATTATCATGATTGCTTAATTCTTGTGATAATTTAGTTTTGTAACTGTTTTTAATTTTATTATGTAATTTATAGTAAAAATACCGTAAAACCATACCACACCGTACCGAAACCGTACCATACCATATACAATGGTACCGGTTTCAAAAAATCAAATTTTGGTATTAATTATCCCAAAATCGTAACTATTGATATGGTATAAATTTTATAAAAATACTGTAAAAACCAGACTGTGTGCACCCCTACTAATTTCCAATATAAATTTGATTGTGTTTAAATGACTTAGGATTATATATAATGTTATAACTAAAGTGATATATGAGTTGAAAAAAAATCAAATTATCGAGTATTGTATCCTTTTTACCATAATTAATATGAAAAATTACACATAGACCCTCTCACTTATTATGTAATTACCAAATCCCCTCTCCCCATTTATTGAGTAATTACCAACACACATCCTCAAACGGTCTATTTATATGGTTTACAAAGGGGTAAGATTGTTTAAATTTTTAAGTACACAAGTAGTGTGATTGTAAAAAATGCGTTAACATGAGAGGAACTTTAAGTAATTTTCAATAAGTGAGGAGAGTTTTTGGTAATTACACAATAAGTGAGAAGCCTGTTTGTAATTTTTCCTAAACAATAAAATAGAAAAGATCATATTTGATACTTTTTATAAAATTTGGGAAAATTACACACAAACCCCCTTACTTATTGTATAATTACAATAACTCCCCTTCATTTATTGAAAATTACCAACACACCCTCTCATGTTAAAGTTTCTTAAAATTACATCCCTTGTGTGTTTGACAATTCTTACAATTTTACCTCTGTAAATCTTATAAATAGACCACTTAAGGGGGTGTGTTGATAATTTTCGATAACTAAAGGGGAATTTTGATAATTATGTAATAAATAAGGGGTTCTGTGTTTAATTTTCTCTAAAGAAGGGATTTTGAAAGGCCAAATTGAGATGTTTTTAAAATTTGAAGTTCAAATTAGTACAAAGCATCAGTTCAAAGATGAACAGTTTTATTTGTACGGTAATTATCAAATGACCAAACTACATTTTACAAATTTCCTTACAGTTTTAGTATTACTTTGCTATTAATTGAGTGAAAATATAACGTGAATAACAGGTCATCATTGTATTTAGGGTGAATTGCTGCACAACTCCTCACTTTAGTATTAATTATCAAACTCATTTGACTTTTGATTAATTATAATGAAGCCCCTCAAGAAGTCTTTTTGTAAGATTTATATGGTGTAAAATTGTAAGAATTTTTAAATATAAAGGAGATTTAATTGTTAGAATATCTTCTTTAATTGTTAGAATATCTTAACATAAAAATTTTATGTATTTTCGAAAATATGAGGTGGTTTTTGTTAGTTTTGCACTAAAAATGAAGGTGTGTAACTGTGTAGTGTGTACATGTAATTTTCTCGTGTGTTTACAGTTTACTCATCCAACCAACTTCCGTGTTTCCTTGCACGAATTCGAACAAAGGTTGTTTGAGTCAGAAAAATGATTGCGACCACGGTCCACGGCCATAAAGTTTGAATTTCAACTAACAGGTGGCGCAAGTCATGAGGTTCAGTGGAGCCCAAATGCAATTTTTTGAGAATCACAATAACATTATACTATTATTATTTCCTTTTATAGTGATAGGAGCACCCATCCATCAACTTTGGTGTTTTGCAAATTTAAAATAGATTGAATTGACCCCAATAAGAATATAATTTCAAGATAGATTTTGGCAAACTATTCTCTCACATCTCTTTTCTTTCTTATCATACCTCTACCTCACATTATTTTTCTCTAGATATTTATTCTATATTTTATCATTTTATGCCCAGGACACATATGATTCTAGAAAGAGATAGCGATTATGGAAGATTTACTGAACCTAATGCAGAGACTAGTAAATCGAGGGACCCCCAGTTTCTCTCAAGGATACTTTTGCAAGGGTCACCACAAATTCACAAACTATTTTCACAATTTAGTAATCCGTCAATGAAATTAAATCATCAAGAATTTTCATACAAACGCCCAAAACGCCAAACATCACGGCAAACACGGCAACAGTATGAATATCATTCTCAATGACCCAATTTCAGTCAATTTACTAAATTAACCCATTAGAGTCCATACCATAACGGAAATCTCTTTTTAGAATTATCAATCCATGTTTTTTAGAAGAATCATGAGAGTTTAGATAAAATTTAACACAAAAGGATTTAGCCTATAAGGCTCATCCTTAACACAAATTAAAAATAAAATTAAACTTTAAGATAAATAAATAAGAGAATTTACAAGATAAACTCTTCTTTTTATTACAGCAACTTCAATAATTTACAAGAACTTGGTATTTTACAACGGAGATGGAGACTGAAGCGAGTGAGGGAGAGGGATTTTTTAGAGAGAAAGCTAGCTAACAAATTTCTAAGGCTTACAAATACAAAGGTCAGCCCCTCTATTTATAAGAATTTGAGGCGGCGAATCTCAAACCAAAATTTAAAATAGTTTATACTATTTATACAGTAATTTCACTATTCAAACAATACTATTACTGTTATGAACAGTAATCTGTTATGAACAGTACCGAATGAATAGTATTTTACTATTCATGAGTAGGATGTACTCTTTTTCTGATCAGCTTTTATTTCTTGGTTTTTCCTCGGGAAGATTCTTCCTGTAATTTCTCCATGATATGATCAAAATTGTCTTCTATGGAAACATCATCAGGATCCTGGACGTCTTGGAAATTCATTAAATCTTCATTATTATTTTTACTTGCAGAGGCCATAGAAGTATCACTTCTGTCCTCTTCTTCTAAGTCTTCCATCAATTTCTTCTTCATATTATTGAGATATTGTTCAATCATTTGGACCTTTAAGCTTGTTCCGGCTGCTTTCTTGATTTGTTGAGAAATATCTAAAATATTAGGAGCCTACATCTGCTTCTGTTTCTTTTCATAAAGATTTTTATACAACTTGATTTTGTCATTAATTTTTTAGATAGTATCTTGACAATTCAAGGAATTATCCTCAGGATTTTTTAACAGCATTTTGTTCCAAAATTTGGTATATGATACCTTTGTTATGGCTGAGATATGATTCTCAGTATATTCCACTTTGGGACACCATTTCCAAATCCATGGGATTGAAAATTCAATAAAGAAGTGAAATGTTTCTATTCTTTCTGGTTTATGAGACTGAGAAATTTCTAAAAAGTTTTGGAGAATATTGTTTCAATTCCTGGAATAATCCTATAAGGATGTCTGGCAGAATTTCTGCTTTAGGACCATAAAAAATCCACCAATTTAGAAACCAATTTGGTATGGGATAGTTATAAACTTCCCCACATATTTTAACGAACCAAGTATGACTATGACCGGGATTTTCATATAAGAAAACTTTTTCAAATGCTTCAACATAATCCCAATAATTATATTTAATGGGAGTATTGTTGAAATAGAATTGTTTTTCTTTGAATGGAGATATTCCCCACTCTTCTATGGATATAATCCTTTTAATTATTATTTTGGAGAAGTTATAAACTTCTTTATTGGAACCATAATGGTTTATTTCACAAAACCCTCCATCTTGGAGAATATTTTCATAATATTGTAAGAATTTATAACTTCCAAAAGTATCACTATTAGTGTTAAAATATCTTTTCACCAATTCCAAGGGCTTATTATCCCTTGTTAAATCATTTTCAGTAATAAAGAGTATTACTCTTTTTTTATGGACATCTGCTTCATCATCTTCATTCCCTACAATTTTTTAGTATGAGGGAGAAGCTTGGGTATGACCCTCTTTTTGTTTCTTGAATTCAAGAAATTCCTTATATAAAGGATCTTGCTCTGATGATAAATCAGATGCTATTAGTATTCTTCTTCCATGTTGAGTCAGAATATTATTCTGACCTTTGTCTCGATTACCTCTTCCTCTATAAGAGGAGAGTCCTCTTCCTTGAGCTTGCATTCCTGACATGTTAAAGGTCTTTTTTAACCAACAAGTCTATTTAACAAGCCATTTATAAATTGTAGCTCCCATAATAAACATTGATTTTTGTGCTTTAGGGCACAATTTCTATATGTTAGGTGCTGCAATTGGAATTCAGGAGAATTTATTTCAGTTTCTCAATAATTAAAACTTTTCATAAGATAATGTCTTCTTATCTGGAGTCTTTTAATACTATTAGGTTGTCCATATATTTTAAGATAATAAGGATCATTGATTGGATCAGGAACCCCAATTCTTCCTAAATAACGACGATGATGAGGAAGAACATAATACACTGAACAACTATATAAATTGTGAACATATAATTTTGACATTGTTTGTCTAAAGGAGTATTCTAAAAATCTTGATTCTGCAAAATTCATGATAAATATTCTCTAGTCAGAAAATCTGGAAGATTATTATCTTCTCCTTTTTTGAAAATTATTTCAAAATCAAAAGGAGCAAGATGTGTTTGTCATCTAGCAAACATTTGTTTAGAAACATCATGTTTAAAATCTTTTTGAAACATAAATTTAGCTACTTTACAGTCTGTTTTGATTACAAAATGTTGATTATATAAATCATCTTGGAATTTTAATATACATTTTACTATAGCAAGAATTTCTTTGGCTATTGTAGCATAATTCTTTTGACTATTATTCCATTTTCCAGAATGAAATCTAATAAGATTTTCTTGTTTTGTTATGAGATTAATTTGTTTTAAAATACCACCATAACCAATTTCAGAAGCATCAGTTTCTACAATTTTTTCCCAATTTGGGTTAGCTATTAAACAAGGTAAAATTTTAACATTTGCTTTTATTTTCCTTACAGCATTAGTATGCTGTTTCGACCAAGGTTTTGGTTTCTTTTTTAATCTATCATATAAAATAGCTGTGTCTTCAGCAAGATTTTTATAATAGGCTGAAATATAATTCAGACTTCCTAAAAATCTTTGTAATTGAGTTTTATCTGTAATTTCATTAGGAAATTTAGAAGCAAAATCAATACTTCTATTTATAGGAATAATATTACCTTTCTCAATATTATGACCAAGAAATCTAACATTTGTTTGAAATAAAGACATTTTTGGTTTAGATATTACCAATCCATTTTGAATAATAATTTTTCTAAACATATCTAAATGTTTAAAATGAGATTCTATATCCTTTGAGAATACGAGAATATCATCAATATATACTATAATAAATTCACTGCAAGGAGTAAAAATATCATTCATTATTTTCTGAAATTCGGAAGGAGCATTCTTTAGACCAAAAGGCATAACATTCCATTCATAATGTCCTATAGGAACATTAAAAACAATTTTATATCTATCAGATTTATTAATCTGAATTTGCCAATATCTTGATTTCAAATCAAATTTAGAAAATATTATGGCATTATACAATCTATCCAACAAATCTTTTTTATTAGGAATTGGGTGTCTTATCCATTTTAGGACTTTATTAAGGGGTTTATAATTTATTACTAGTCTAAGGACTCCTCTTTCCTGTTCACTATGTTTATTAACATAGAATGTAGTGCATGATCATGGAGATTGAGACGGACATATTAATTTTTTACTAAGCAATGATTCAATTTCTTTTTTACATAATTCTAAATATTCAGAATTCATTTGACAAGGTCTAGCTTTAGTAGGAATATTTTTTTCATCAAAATCATTTTCATAAGGAAGATCAACAATATATTTCTTTCTATCCCAAAAAGCATTAGGATGATCATTACAAATTTCTAAGCAAAATTTATTATGAAGGAATTTGATTTTATCCTGTAATTTAGGATTTTGAAGTTTCTCTTCAATAGTTAAAATATTAACTTCATTTTTAAGAAAATTTAATTGATTTTCTTTAGCTTTGATATGTTCATACGTTCCATGTAAAACTTTTGTAAAAGGTTTTGTTATAAATTTCAAATGTATAGGCTTATTATTATAAGTACCTATAATTCCTTCTTTATTTACAGTTATAAAAGGATAAATTTTTGTGATAAAAGGAGAACCCAGTATAATTTGATTTGAAATGTTTTTAACAAGTAAAAAACTTGTAGGAATACAATTTTTATCAATACAAACAAAAGCTTTTGGAAGCTTAAAACTGATATCTAGTTTTTGTCCTCCAGCGTGGGATAAAGAATGAGTTGTCTTTTGAAAATATCTAGTAGAAATGAATCTTTCCTGAATAACATTCAAATCTGTCCCACTGTCAATTAAAGCAATAAATTCTTTTGAGAAATAATTATCTATTAAAAGAGTAATTTTTACAGTCCATTTTTGAGAAATTATTTGCTCAAGAGTATTTAGAAAATTATCATTTGGAAATTCAAAATTATTCATATTAACTATATGTTCCTCTTGATGAAGAGAATTTGTTTCAGAATTAAGTTCTAATTTTGCAATTCTATTATCAAGCATTTTATTTTCTTGTTTTAAGGAATCAATTTCCTTTCTTAAATGATTCATTTCTATTAGAATATCATTTTAGGATGCAGGAGTTGTAACAACTTGTCTTTCTTTGAGAATTTTATATACCTCAGACATAGAATATGGTTCAGGAGAAGTTATAGCTTCTTCTCTCATATGTCTAGTATCACTAGAAGTACTGAGAGTATTGTCTATTTGATCAATTATTTTTGTTGGTCCCAAGTGGTATACGAAAGGGTCTAGAAGGGGGGGGGGGGGTTGAATAGACCCTGAAGTCTTTTTCGACTTCTTAAAAATTCGTATCACTTTGAAGTATTTGAACGCTTGACAGGTTTAAGCGCTGGATGTGACGCTTGAGAAACGTTAACTTAGACTCGGTGATTTCAACGCTTACCAAAGTAGGGCAGAGTTTAGTCACTAAATCAGAGTTAGCACAGCGGAAGTATTTTATAGCTTAGCGTTCGGTTAATTAATCGAAAGTGGTCGCTTGGTTGTTTTAAGACTTTATCAGAATGTATGCAGTATGAATAGTAAAGCAGTAAGACAATGAATGCTTAAAGAGGTAAATGACACAAGATATTTGTAAGGTTCACTGGGTGATGTAATCCCAGCTACGTCCTTCTTCTCCTTTTATCAGGGAGGTTTTTCCACTATGATGATTATCGAAGAGTCACACAGAGACTTCTACAAGATAGAGGGAGATTGGATATGATCTTGGAACTCCTTGGTCACACAGATTTCAGCTCCACTAAAGATCTTCTATCCCCTTGCTTCTTTCACTCAGAAATGGTGCAAGTTACTCTTGATCTCGGAATTCCTTGGTCACACAGATTTCAGCTCCAATAGAGATCAACTTCAACAAGCTTCTTTTACACAAAAATATTGCTTGCAAGTCAACCAGCTTTCTCACTCAGATGAAAGGTGTTGATGGTTTTGGTCACGGGTTTGTTTGTTTTTGGAAAGTTCAAACAACTTGGGGATATCTCAATGGTAGTATAGGTTCTTCTTAAAAAGAGATTTGAGATATGGGTGACTGTCTCTGGAATATTTGTGAAAAGCTTATATGGATATTTGGCTATGATTTTTAGTAAGCTTTTCTTTCAACAAGGTAGGTATTTTTTGTGTGTGTCACTTTTGCGTCAGTTTACTTGTTTGTTGAAAGAGCTATTTATAAGGTATTGGTGGTTTTTGTCCGTTTGACTCGGTTGGAGTCTCGTTTCCCCAAACATTCCTTGAGTTCAGACATTTCTAACTTTGGGTATATTTAATTGGTTAGGCATGGTCTTGGTTTCATAAATCTGACAGTCTAGGTCAAAGATATGGCTTGCCCATAAGTTATAGTGCTTATATTTTAATAGCACTTATCCGACTTTTAATGCATCTTGTCTTATTTCCGTTGGAAATAATTCGTCCGTTTGATTCATGCATTTTTCTAAGTCTTTGGATGGTTTTGGGTCTGAATTCTTTTTCAGGTTACGTTCTTTGTAGGTTGTGTTGGTTTAACCTTTTTGGACGCTTGCTGAAGAGAATAGTTATTCTCGTGTATTGGACAGACGCTTGGACTGATCCTGACTTTCCTTTTTTTTTTTTTTATTTCAGACGCTTACTCTTCAATCTTGTCTTGATGGTCTCACTGAGAATTCCGTCATTTCACTTGATGTTGAGTATTCGGCCTGAGTTATCCATTCGTAGTTTGAGCACTGGGATAATCCCTAAAGCGTTTGACGGACGCTTCAAGATATCTTTATCCATTGTAGCTTTAGACGCTTGATCTTCACCTTCATCACTTGGTAGACTCACCCAGAATTTTCCTAAGTGTTTTAGTGTCACATACTTAGTCTAAGGAATTCTACAAAGATAAATACTATAAGCCTAAGATAAATAAGCTTTCAGGTACTTATACATAACATTCTATGAAAGCTTTTACACTTTTCGGAGTCTAACAGAAAGTCCTATTTGTCATCATCAAAACATCTAATATGAAATTCCTAACAATTTCCCCCTTTTTGATGATGGCAATACTTATTTGGTTCAAGCGTTAGATACCTGAAGGTTAGCGTAAGTTAGTAAGTTAGTTTGAGCTTTAACGAGATGTTTCAGCTGTAAAATGCATTTTATATATATATTTCACAGTACAGGCATTTTACAACAAAAAAGAGAGAGACACAAGTAAAAGTTAAGATCGTGGCTTGATCTTGTATCTCTTAGTCATTTCAGCACGGATTGCTTCAGTTATCTGATCTTCTAACGTCATCATTGCAGCATGATCTTTACTGATTATGTGGTTGTTTTCTTGAACTTGTCGTGCCTTAAAGGCAATGAAGTGTTTATCCCATTCCTCTGGACTGATGCCTATGTATCGTAGGCAAATTCTGAAGGTTTGGTCGAAGTCAGACATTTTTCTTTCTAAGGCTAATACTGCTGGATCAGTTGGTTCTGGAATTGATGCTCTGAGAAGAGGAATGTCAAACTGTTCAAGCAGTGCTCTTGAAGGCAATGGAAGAGTTGGATAGAGCACTCTGGGAGTTTCTTTCTTATTGGACGCTTCAACCGATGTGGTTACCCAAGAGGGATAGGGATACCTTGGTTCTGCACTCAGTGCGAGAGAAGTATCAATGTGTTGACGCTTGGATGGTGGAGGAGGAACTTGATCTTTAGATGTTGACGATTTCCTCTTTTCTCCCTTCTTTTCCCCCTTATTGCCATCATCAGTCTGTATGAAATGCTGAGTAAGAAGACTGACTTGAGCAGCAATCTGAGCGACAGAGGCCTCAAGAGTGGTTAGACGCTGGTCGAAATGTTCTTTCATGACCAGGAGTTGAGCTTGATTAGCGTCTGTGAGAGAGGTCTCGAGAGCCGTGAACCGGTCGTGTAGATCATTGGTTAAAGCCACATGACTTGCCTGAGTAGCTGTAGATAGTTGTTGTATTTGAGTGAGGCATTCAGTCATGGACGGTTGAGCGTGGGGAAGTGCAGGGCGGACTTGAGGCTTAAAACGAGATGTGTGTTTGAGAGATTCAATAGGTACTTGATTAGTTGGATCAAATACTGTTCCTCGAAGCTCTGGAGCAGTGTTGGACTCGGTGGATGCAGTAGAGTCGGATTCAGTTGGACTGGGAGAATGAGGCGCTTGAGGTAACTCTAATAAGCGCTCAGGAGCAAGTAACAGTTCAGCTGGTGCTGCAGGAAATTCTGATTCTATTCGGCTAAAGTCCGTAAACCGAAAGTCCAAGCTGGCAAACGGTTCATCTGCATATGGATACGTAGCAGTCTGCAGGAGTTCATTCAAATGTAGAGTGGGGAGATAAGTACCTTGAATGAACGTTCTGATAGGACTATCCAGTGCCCTGATATACAGTGGCCCGAGGATATCCAGCACATGAGTGGGAAAGAGTTTGGAGGGCGCTTTGCAGATGGAGAATAAGGCATCTGGGCAATAGTGTTGTGAGAAGCCAATTAGCCGATCTGTTGGGAGAGTCTTCGGTTTCCGAGAGTCGGGAACGCGGAGCCGGTAATACTCTTCCAAGTATGGGTAGATGGCTGAAGCAAGCGCTTGAGATCTTTCTAGCAGCGATAAACCAAAATCATAGTGACTGGAGACTTCTTGTCGAATAGACGGAAGAAGTGGATATCCTCAGAAGGGATTGAGCCGAGAGCCATTCCACTGTCGCAGATTTTCTGTGAAGATTTTGTCGAATAGGGAGACTGGAGGCATAATTGTCATCATGAGAGAGAAGTTGACTTCACAGTGGCTAGGGGTGAAGTTCAGACAGGACAGGGGAGAAGAACCGCTGGTGGACGCTTGATCAACAAAGCGTAGAGAAGAGTTGGCCAGTTTATGCAACGCTTGTCTTAAGCGGTGTTCAGGTTGATGGCGGATCAGAGGCAGCTTCAGAACAGGTCCAAGTCTATGTTGGCGCTGCGTCAGCATGTAGCGTGCAAATTTGGTCTTTTTATCATTAATCCCTATTCTGAACAGATGGGGAGTGCTAACCAAGTCTTCAAATTTATACGTGTCACCCATGTAAGCTTCAGCCCATTTTACCTCAGTCATGCAGTACTCAGTTCCTGCATTAAGTATAGCACGAAATCCTTGGTGATGAATATCACAGATGGACTCAAAACGATACCTGTCGGGTTGGTAGTTAGCGTTCCAGACGCAGTCAAAATAGGCATCGGCTTCTAGTTGAATCATCTCGGTCAGGGATGCTGGACGCTCACCGGCATGTACTCCTTTATTCTTCCACAGGAGGAGAGGATTAGCTGAGCGCTTGTTTTCCTCGCTTTTGACCAGTGTTAGAGAGTGAGAATAGCCTTCTCTGTTTAGTAGCTCTTCCGTTGGGTTCAGAAGCTGATCCTGACGCTCATAGACTCTGATGTTGTAGTCGCGGAGAGCGAAGCCAGTGGGTTTGCTTGTCCCACAGTCCAGATAATAAGCTAAGTCAACATCAGCTCTAGGAGTCGTGCCTCCTTGCCGCTGTGCTTGGAGAGTGACGGAAGCCGGGATGTGTGTGGGAGTCTTCCCGAGTTCAAGCGCTGTGTAGTAAGCTTCATCAGCTGGGGTGGAGGCTGTATTAAAGAGAGTGTTGCGTACAGCCAGATCAAACTTTATGAGCTTGGCGATATCATTTTCGGCATTGATAAGACTTTCTTCATTGTAACCTGCAGGTATGAAGTTCTCTGCGGGCGCTGGAGGCAAATAATCGACTGAGTGATCGATAGTCTTTGAGGGATCCAGCTTGAAGAAATGTCGATGGATCACAACGTCGTTAGCATCGCTCTGACCTTCTGAGCGTGCCTCTGTTGTACTAGGTAATGCAAGCAATGGTTGAGCCCTTGGGATTTCAGGTTCATCCGGCTCGAGATTTGTAGATTCGATGGCAGCTTCATGTGCGATGGCCACAATTTGGGTCATATCAACATCCAGATGGACATCAACTGGTGTTTCGAAGGATGATATCGGGACAGCAGCTATGGCTTGATCTCTTTGTGTAGCCTCAGAAGAGATGGCAGCAGTTGGACGCTTACGCCTCTTGAAGATACGCTTCACATTTATACCTTCGGCGGGGAACGCTTGAGTCTGTGGAACTGCAGGTTCTTCAAAGTCAATATTTTTGAGAACCTTTTCCAGATCTTTCCGACTAATGAGGGGTATAGAATCCTCGTCATCTTCATCGCTTTTGATAGGTTGAGCCTTGGGCTTTCGAGGAGCCCGTTTCTTTGTGACAGTGGGACGCTTCACATTACGTTTGGCTTTTGCCTGATCTGGACGCTCAGCCTCCTCATCTGACGCTGCTCGGACAACTTGGCGCTCAGAGAGAGGCTTAGCAGCACCTCCAACTTTGGGTGGATTGAAAAGATTATTGATGATTCTTGGCCCATAGAACTTATGCTTGGCCACGGTGACTCCTGCTGAAGAGGTGCATTCTGCTCGGAAAAGTAGATCACTTAAAACTAGACCATAAGGTCTGTTTGAAGTGCGTAGACTGTCTCTGAACCTGCTGAATATATAGGCGCTCCAGTTGATTTTTATCTTGAGTAGGATGGCAGTCATCATCTGGAACTGGGTTGGGTTGATTTTGTCGAAGGTTCCCACTCTGCATTCTATGTTTTTACTGCAGAAATCAGCCAAGACTCGATACCTGTTCACTATATCTTTCTTCTCAAAGTACGGTTTGTATGGAACATCATCGTAAGCGCTAATCTGAGTCCAGACTTCTTGAATTTGTTCTTCAGTGATAGTGTCTAAAGTGGCTCCAGCATTAGGTAGAGAGAAATTCTGGGCAATAGAGGCCGCAGAGAGAGTGAACGTCTTTGATTCCTTCTTGGAGACAGGAAACAAACAAGTGATGGAAGTCTCATCGTCAGACAGTCGAGCATTTCTCCAGAAAAATTCTAGTTCTTCAGGAAACATATACGAGTATTTCGTGAGAAATTTCTGAAGCCCAGCCTCTGCTACAGAATCCATTATTTCCGTTAAATCAATTTGGGGGTTTTCATAGAGAAACTTCCAATCAACTATAAGGCCTTCAGTGATCTTGACAATAACTTCAGCGGTTCCAGCAGTAGCTTTCTTGGGTGCCATTAGTGAGCAGTAGACAGAGATTACGAAGGAAAATTTTCGTTTTTGAAAAAGAGAGAGACTTGTTTTTGCACGAATGTAATAGAGTATAAGAGTGTTTGTGTTCTGCAGAAACTTCAATTTGAATGTTCGGTGTGTTTGAAGTTTGAGATGTTGACACGTGGAGGAATATAAATCTCAGCCATTAAAATATAACTGTGGACGTGAATTTAGATTAAATAGGCACGGTTTCTTTTAGTAACTGCCACATATACTATTTTGAAGTCCGATTAAAAGTTTGAAACAGAGACTGAGAGTGATACGTGTGCCCATGAAAAGCGGATACGTTCTTTATGAAAACTGTTCGGGAATCATAATTTTGAACACTATTCAAATGCCCGCCAAAAATTTGTTAAAGCGTCCGGACCTATTCAGAATGACGCTTGAAACAATTTAGTGTTATGTGGACGCTTGAAAATCTTGAGAGTCTCTTTCAAGTAACATGTTGTGCTTTAGCGGTCATTGTAACATATAGAATTATTCCTTTCAGGGTGTATATGAGGACACAGTTTCCCAGTACTTATCATTAGGTCTTGGTAGTAGTGTTTTACTTTTGGTTTAAAATATTCAGCGCTGGTTGTATTCGTCTAAGATACATGGTAATTGTACTGACGCGTGTACATGTGCTGAACCATCTTTGAAAAACGTGATGAGTACCCATGGGTTTTCTTGAGCGAAGGGTGAGGAATGTCAAGTCAGCATTAATTGCATTGATTGACTAATCCACTTTCTCGTTTTAGCGTAGGGTAATGTACGCTTGCTTTTAAAAGGGTCTTTTTACTAACTGCTTTAGCCGGGAATAAAGCTAAGCGTTTAGTTTATTTTGAAAGAAGTGCAGACGCTAAGACAGATTTGTGTAATAAGCGTCAAAAAGGTTTTAAGTGTATGGTGCTAAGTGCGTATGACCGATGCAAGGGAAAACATTTTTGGTCATATTCACTTAGGTATAGTTAGCTCTTTTAAGGTTCCCCCTATGTAGGTTCCCCATAAATTTCATAACATACAGTGAATTCCCCCTAAATTTCATGCCTAACAAAAGTATGATGTTTCGAATGATTAAGCATTTAGATCAATCATACCTAGTTCACTTCTTAAAGTGAGAAAACGTTGTTCGTTAAGCGCTTTGGTGAAGATATCTGCCAGTTGCTTTTCTGTACCAATGAAGTGCATGGAGATATCTTTCTTTTGAACGTGGTCACGTAGAAAGTGATAGCGAATGTCAATGTGTTTGGTTCTAGAGTGAAGAACTGGATTTTGAGTCATTGCTAAGGCGCTTTGATTGTCACAATGGATAGGAGTTGGATCTAGGATTATTCCATAATCTCTAAGTTGTTGCCTCATCCAAAGGATCTGTGCACAACAGCTTCCAGCGGCTACATACTCAGCCTCAGCGGTGGAAGTAGCGATGGACTGTTGCTTCTTACTATGCCATGAAATTAGTCTATCACCTAGAAATTGACATGTTCCACTAGTACTTTTTCTATCTATTTTGCATCCTGCAAAATCTGCATCTGAATAACCAATTAGTTCAAAAGGAGAATCCCTAGGATACCATAAGCCCACATTTTGTGTGCCTTTTAGGTACTTAAGGATTCTTTTAGCAGCAATTAAGTGTGATTCTCTAGGATCAGCTTGAAATCGTGCACACATGCATACTGAGAACATAATATCAGGTCTACTAGCTGTAAGATAAAGAAGTGATCCAATAATACCTCTATAGTTAGTGATATCAATTTTCTTTCCATTATCGTCTCTATCTAGCTTAAGCGTTTGGCTCATTGGAATTTTTGAAGGTGATGCATTTTCCATACCAAATTTCTTGATCATATCTCTAGTATATTTAGTTTGATTTATGAATATGCCATTAGGGAGTTGTTTAACTTGTAATCCTAGGAAGAAAGTTAATTCACCCATCATGCTCATTTCAAATTGATCTTGCATCATTTTCGAAAATTTCTCACATAGACGCTTATTGGTAGATCCAAATATAATATCATCAACATAAATTTGAACTAGGAGAATATCTTCATTATGGGTAATTTTGAATAACGTTGTGTCAACGCTGCCTTTTGAAAAGCCTTTACCTATAAGGAAGATAGAGAGAGTGTCATACCATGCTCGTGGTGCTTGTTTAAGACCATAGAGTGCCTTGTCCAATTTGTAAACCATGCTTTTCCCATGGTTGTTGATGAATCCTGGTGGTTGCTCCACATATACTTCTTCTTGGAGTTTACCATTCAGAAATGCACTCTTTACGTCCATTTGATACACTGTAAATTTGTTAAATGCTGCAAACGCTAGAAACATGCGGATTGCTTCAAGTCGGGCAACTGGAGCGTATGTTTCATCAAAGTCGATGCCCTCTTCTTGACAGTATCCCTGAGCTACGAGTCTGGCTTTGTTTCTAATCACAATCCCATTCTCATCCATTTTGTTTCTATAGACCCATCTAGTTCCAATGACCCCTTGGTGGGTTGGTCTTGGTACTAGCGTCCATACCTTATTTCTTTCAAATTGGTTTAGCTCTTCTTGCATGGCTTCTATCCAACTTGGATCGTTAAGCGCTTCATCCACTTTCTTTGGTTCCATTTGAGATAGGAAGCTTGCAAACATGGCCTCATTTATTGTAGCGGCTCTTGTTCTAACGGGTGCTCCAATATCTCCAATAATTAGTTCTGGTGGATGGTCTCTGAGCCATTTTCTGTCTGGTTGGAACGAGTTAAGAGATTGATCTAACGTTTGATTAAACTGTGTAGGCGCTTGACCAATTCCTTGCGTAGGCGCTTCAGTGTTTATAGTTTGAATTTGCTCTTGATGAACATTCCCTTCATGATCATCAGCGTTTCTTGCAATGTCATCGTTGATGTCTTTACGAGTAGTCTTAGGATTAGGTACAATGATTTCATTATCTTCATCAATATCACTATCATCACACAGATTGATTTGTGACGCTTGTTGAGATAAATCTTCAATTCCTGCATCATTAATATTAACCTTACTCGGTTCTTGGTTAGCATCATCAAACACAACATGAATGGATTCTTCAACCTTCGATTTGATCTTATTTAAGATGCGAAAGCTCTTTCCATTTTTGGCGTAACCTAGAAAGATTCCTTCATCTGCTTTAGGATCAAATGTCTTTAGGCTTTGGGAACCATTGTTATGAATGAAACATTTTGAACCAAATACATGAAAGTATGAAACATTCGGCTTACGTCCCTTCCATAACTCATATGGAGTCTTTTCATGTTGCTTGTTGATCATACACCGGTTCTGAGTGTAGCAAGCAGTGTTAATAGCTTCGGCCCACAACCTTTGAGGCAGCTTAGACTCGGCTAACATAGTCCTAGCGGCTTCTTTAAGCGTTCTGTTCCGTCGTTCAGCAACTCCATTTTGTTGAGGTGTTCTAGGTGCTGAATACTCATGAAGTATTCCAAAGTCTTTACAAAATTTCTCAACAATATGGTTAGTAAATTCAGTTCCTCTATCACTTCTAATTCTTGTTACTTTTAGATCTTTTGAGTTTTGTAGTTGACGAATTAGAGAGGTGAGCTTGGCACTAGTTTCATCTTTAGATGCTAGAAATTCTACCCATGTATAGCGTGAAAAATCATCAACTATTACTAGTGAATACTTTTTACCACTAACGCTCATGATTTGAATAGGACCAAACAAATCTAAATGTAGTAATTCAAGTATTCGAGAGGTCGATAGATGAAGCTTCTTCTTAAAGGATGATTTAACTTGTTTACCCATTTGACAGGCATCACATAAGCGATCTTTATTAAAGGAACCTTTAGGTAATCCCTCTACGAGATTTAGAGATATTAATTGAGAGATTGTTTTGAAATTGAGGTGATTCATTTTTCTGTGCCATAACCAACCTAATTCGTTTTGATTCTTAGCTACGAAACATGTAGGGTTGTTATCTAATGTTGAATCCCAATCTACTAAGTATACATTGTTTGTTCTTCTTCCTTTTAATTTGGTAGATCCTGTCTTAACATCGATTATCTCGCACAAGTCACTAGAAAATTTAATTTCAAAGCCTTTATCACAGAATTGACTTATGCTTAGGAGATTATGTTTAAGACCCTCAACATAGTATACATCATTGATCATGATGTTCCCCCTATGCATGATACCTATACCTTTAGTTTTACCTTTAGAATTATCACCGAATATAACTTGAGGACCATTGGTTGCACGATAGTTGATCAAGAGATCCTTTGATCCAGTCATGTGTCTCGATGATCCACTATCTATGTACCATACTGAAGCGTCGGTGTTGGCTCTAGGTACCTGCATTCAAAAGGGCAGATCTAATTTCCTTTAGGTACCCATTTTGTTTTGGGTCCTTCTTTGTTAGTGACGTGAATTAGATTTTTCGGAACCCATATTTGCCTTGTCTTCACTATGGGAGAAAGATTGGCCTTCTTGGGTTTCGTTTTGAGTTGCATACTTTTTCTAGATGTATAGAAATATCCTTGATTATAGTAATAATCATAATCGTATTCACAATTATCATAGTGTTGATAATATGAACTGGATTGTTTTGGATATAGACGTTTGATTCTGTTTGGTATTGGCTTAGGATGCACTTTTGGTGCGGGACGCTTAACGTTTGATTCACTGGCAGAAAATATCTCCTTAGCTTTTTGAGCGTTTGGATATATTTTCTTTTGTGAGACATTCGCTTTGGTCTTTCCTTTGCCTGAGTCAATGTTGACTTTATCATTAGCTTTTGTACCAGTATTTGTTGATTCATTCAGCGTTTGTCTGTTGAACTTTCTTCAACAAAGATTACACCTTTTCCTTTGTTGATTGTTGTAACATTGGACGCTTTGGCTTTATAACTGAATTTATCAAAACCTAGACCGGTCTTTTCACCAAATGCCCTGGTTACTTTAGTCACATTATCTAGCGTTCTAGACGCTTTTGATAATGAAGAGATAAGCTGCTCTGATTTGGCAAGTTTAGCGACCATTTCAGCTTCTCTTTTGACTATTATATCAAGATCACCTTTTAGCTGAGTAATTTCACTCTCGAGTGATTGGTTTTTCTCAATGCACTGTTGCTGAATTTGCAACTCTGCTTTGAGCGTTAAGTTATCACTTCTGAGTGCTGAAATAATACGATGGTGATTTTGGAATAATTGGGTGGCATCTTGACAATCTGTATAATATTCCTTTACTTTGTCAAGTAATTCATCATAAGAGAGAGGATGATACAGATCAGTGGTTACCTCAGATGGTACGTCGTTAGATGCTTCATTTTCTCTTGCCATGAGACAAATGAATGCTGAGTCCTTTGATGGTTCATCATCGCTGCTTTCATCTGATGATTCCAAGTCCTCTTCAGGCGTATAGAGAGGTTCTGATTCTGCTAGCAAGCCTTGTTGTCTCAGGTTGCTCCTGAATTGGTTTCTATCCGTGTGATCTTGCTTTGTAGGTTTAGACACATTTGGATATGGGCAATTAACTTGGAAATGCCCTGGTCTCCTGCAGTTGTAACAAAGATTGGTCTTCATCTTTTGTTCGTTTGTTAATCTTGTGGATCGTTGGTTTAACGCTGCAGGCGCTGAGAGATCTTGCTGAGAAGGAGTTTGATATTGAATTGGCGCTAGGGAGGAGGACGCAGGATAGTGAGGCGCTTGATATTGTGGTTGTATTTGAGGAAGCGCTTGATATGAACTTTGTCCTGGGTGCTTAGGACTGTTTCCCTTCTTTTCATATTTCAGGAATTTCCTGAATCTATTTAGAAGCGCCAGTTCTTTTTCCTCACTTATATCCGAACCTTTTTCTTTGATAGGTTTTCCTTTGATTGATGCCATTAGCGCTCCGGATTCGATCACTGGATTACTTACTGCATCACTGGCCGAATTCAGCTCAAACTCAAATGCTTTGAGTTCTGAAAAAGCATCTTCTGGAGTTAGGCTGTCCAGATTGTTTGATTCTCTCATTGCAGTTGTTTTCATCAGGAATCTGCTTGGAAGACTTCTAAAGATTTTGATCACTGTTTCTCGATTTTGTAGCTCCATACCCAGAGATGTTAGTTCAGTGACAAGGGCTGTAAACCTCATGTCTAATTGCTCTAGCGTCTCATTAGGTAGCATCTTGAAGCCGTTGAATTTTTCTTTGGCAATTGATAATTTGTTTTCCTTTATTTGTGCTGAGCCACCACAAATAGTAGCCAACTTATCCCAAATTTATTTAGTTGTATTGCATGATTTGACTTTGTTGAATAAGTTGTCATTGTCACCAATGGCTGTGTATAATGCATTCCGACCGACATTGTCTAGATTGGCTCGTCGACGCTCATCGGTGGACCATTCTTGTTTGGGCTTCTCCACATAACCGTCAGGTGTTTCTCCTGTGGCTTCGGGCGCTCTGGTGATAACTTTGTATATTTTGATTGGCCCATCTGAAATGATATCACACATTTCATCATCACATGAACACAAATAAGTAAACGCTTTGACCTTCCAAGAGTCATAATTTGACTCGGTCAACTTGGGAACTTTAGAGAATGCCATGAAGAATTTAAAGTAATTTTAAAGCGACTATATAAAAAAAATGGATCTGAACAAGCAGTTACGCTTGGAAACGCTTAGGTTTCAACTTCAACCGCTCTGATACCACTTGTTGGTCCCAAGTGGTATACGAAAGGGTCTAGAAGGGGGGGGGGGTTGAATAGACCCTGAAGTCTTTTTCGACTTCTTAAAAATTCGTATCACTTTGAAGTATTTGAACGCTTGACAGGTTTAAGCGCTGGATGTGACGCTTGAGAAACGTTAACTTAGACTCGGTGATTTCAACGCTTACCAAAGTAGGGCAGAGTTTAGTCACTAAATCAGAGTTAGCACAGCGGAAGTATTTTATAGCTTAGCGTTCGGTTAATTAATCGAAAGTGGTCGCTTGGTTGTTTTAAGACTTTATCAGAATGTATGCAGTATGAATAGTAAAGCAGTAAGACAATGAATGCTTAAAGAGGTAAATGACACAAGATATTTGTAAGGTTCACTGGGTGATGTAATCCCAGCTACGTCCTTCTTCTCCTTTTATCAGGGAGGTTTTTCCACTATGATGATTATCGAAGAGTCACACAGAGACTTCTACAAGATAGAGGGAGATTGGATATGATCTTGGAACTCCTTGGTCACACAGATTTCAGCTCCACTAAAGATCTTCTATCCCTTGCTTCTTTCACTCAGAAATGGTGCAAGTTACTCTTGATCTCGGAACTCCTTGGTCACACAGATTTCAGCTCCAATAGAGATCAACTTCAACAAGCTTCTTTTACACAAAAATATTGCTTGCAAGTCAACCAGCTTTCTCACTCAGATGAAAGGTGTTGATGGTTTTGGTCACGGGTTTGTTTGTTTTTGGAAAGTTCAAACAACTTGGGGATATCTCAATGGTAGTATAGGTTCTTCTTAAAAAGAGATTTGAGATATGGGTGACTGTCTCTGGAATATTTGTGAAAAGCTTATATGGATATTTGGCTATGATTTTTAGTAAGCTTTTCTTTCAACAAGGTAGGTATTTTTTGTGTGTGTCACTTTTGCGTCAGTTTACTTGTTTGTTGAAAGAGCTATTTATAAGGTATTGGTGGTTTTTGTCCGTTTGACTCGGTTGGAGTCTCGTTTCCCCAAACATTCCTTGAGTTCAGACATTTCTAACTTTGGGTATATTTAATTGGTTAGGCATGGTCTTGGTTTCATAAATCTGACAGTCTAGGTCAAAGATATGGCTTGCCCATAAGTTATAGTGCTTATATTTTAATAGCACTTATCCGACTTTTAATGCATCTTGTCTTATTTCCGTTGGAAATAATTCGTCCGTTTGATTCATGCATTTTTCTAAGTCTTTGGATGGTTTTGGGTCTGAATTCTTTTTCAGGTTACGTTCTTTGTAGGTTGTGTTGGTTTAACCTTTTTGGACGCTTGCTGAAGAGAATAGTTATTCTCATGTATTGGACAGACGCTTGGACTGATCCTGACTTTCCTTTTTTTTTTTTTTTATTTCAGACGCTTACTCTTCAATCTTGTCTTGATGGTCTCACTGAGAATTCCGTCATTTCACTTGATGTTGAGTATTCGGCCTGAGTTATCCATTCGTAGTTTGAGCACTGGGATAATCCCTAAAGCGTTTGACGGACGCTTCAAGATATCTTTATCCATTGTAGCTTTAGACGCTTGATCTTCACCTTCATCACTTGGTAGACTCACCCAGAATTTTCCTAAGTGTTTTAGTGTCACATACTTAGTCTAAGGAATTCTACAAAGATAAATACTATAAGCCTAAGACAAATAAGCTTTCAGGTACTTATACATAACATTCTATGAAAGCTTTTACACTTTTCGGAGTCTAACAGAAAGTCCTATTTGTCATCATCAAAACATCTAATATGAAATTCCTAACAATTTTGTATCTTAAATCAGAATCTTTAATATGTTTTAATAATTCAACAATATTTTGACTATCTAAAACATTTATTTCCATATCTTGAAATTGAGATAAAAGTTTATAATAGTCCTCGTCTTCAATATTATTAATACAAGGTTGTCCTTGTTGACAAGGTTCACATTCTGACTCCGATGTGGATTCCGATTCAGATATAATGGATTCATTATCTAAGATTTTTATTTTTTCAGAATTACTACTATGCTCAGAATATGATTCTGGTTCTGAATTATCCGAATTTTCTGAATTTAATAATATTTTTGATATTTTCTCTTTTATATCATCATCTATTTGAAGATTATTAATTTTCTTTTTGGTCCAACAATTTCTGGCATAATTCTACCACATTTGCGGCAAACAATAAATTTTCTTTTATATTTTTTATTTTCTTCTCTTTCTTCTTTTCCTTTTAATTTTTTCTCCCATTTCTTTTTAGAATATTTTCTCTTTGTTTTAGGATGGTCTACTTGTTTATCCTTTTTCTTTCCTTTTATATTTTTATACTTGGAAGGTAAATCCATTCCAAATTGACTGCAAAATTGTCCTAATTGTTTTCTTTCTATTAGATTCTGTCTTTTTAATTGTTGATTTAATTTAATTTCATTATCATACCTCTACCTCACATTATTTTTCTCTAGATATTTATTTTATATTTTATCATTTTTAGGTCATTTTTTATTTTACTTATTATTATCCAACTAATATTATAATATTAAAAGAAAGGCCAAATATCATAATTGATCCTTCGAGTGTTTCTTTGAACTTTCATTTCTCAATCCAAAAGGTGCTTTGTTGGTCCATCAACTTTCAAAATTATTTCAATTTAATCATTAAACTCACAAATACATTAGGAGTTGTTGGTAAATAATTATTTTCCTATTTTGTCGTTGCATGAAGGAATTGTTAGATTATGTAAAACCCCACTAAGAAACTTGTATTGCAAAACAAGGTATAAATAGTTACATGTGAAAGACATACAAGGAAACTCTAAATCTATAATAAGGAAAATATATACAAGAAGAGATATGAAAAGATATAACAAGGAAACATATAAATCTATATCCTATTTACCACGCCCCTTCAGTCGGAGCAGGAGGTTCCTGAATGCGTTGACTTGACCGAAAATCTAGGAGGGTTTCCACGACTTGTACTGCCAGTAAGGTGAGGAAGAAGAGGAAGTTGCGTAAGCAAGAGAGGCAGGGAAGAAAGATATCGACCAACACTCCTCAAATTGAAGAAATTTCACCCGATGATCCTCAATTGAGATAAGAGCAGATGTCATAGAAATAACAGTGACAAAAGACTCATATGCAGGAGAAGACAGATTAGGATAAAGAGGTAGCGGCTGAGAATAAATCACAACAATGCCATGATCAACGACGTTGAAAGCATCTTTGCTACTCATCGTGAGGGCTAATTAACAAATAACAATAACAAAGATGAGTAGAAAACCTTAGAGAAGGGGAGAGGGAAATAGAGAGTAGGAGATAGAGCATAACAACGCCATATCAAGGGTATAGATGGAGGCGGCAACAGAAGATGAGGGAGGTGAGAGAGGGGTCGGCAACAATGGACGCGGGCAATGAGAGAGAGTGGTGGTGAGATAGAGAGAGAGGAGAAAGAGAAAGAGGTGGCGACGGGACAGGCGCCGAATGGGGGATGGCGCATGGTAGAGGCTATAGATTTCGTGAGGACGGTAGACAAAGACGTGTGTTCGTTTACTTGGTGTCTGATACCATGTTAGATTAGGTAAAACCCTGTTGAGAAATTTGTATAGCAAAACAATATATACGTAGTTACATGTGAGAGAATACAAAGAAATTCTAAATGTATAATTAAGTAAAAGATATATAAGGAGATATGAAAAGATATAACAGTGAAACATATATATCGATATCCCATTTAACAATAATATTGTTGGATCAAAACTTCACAAATGTATCAAAATAGCTAATAATGGAGAAAAACTTATATCGAGGCGAGAGAGAACTCTCTATTCTTAACGCTAAATTGCCCCGCCTAGGTGGTATAGGTTTATGCAACAAACGTTCCAAGATACAATGATATACGTTCTAAAATCGAGACCACTTTAAATTTAGAACCACCGAACTTAGGCAACTTAGAACTCTTGAGAGAGAATGTATGAGAGTGAGATTAGAGAGAAAGTTGAATGATTTGGTGTGTCTAACAATGCTGCTGGAGGGGCCTTTATATAGGTAAGAAAAAACCCGAGAATTGAATAAGAGAATTTAATAGCAGAATGAAACTGCTGCCAACGTTCGAACGTTGACACCCCATCGTTCGAACATTGGGTCAAAATCGATTCTGCTACTTAAAGCAGCAAAAACGCTCTAACGTTTCAAATCTTCTTCTAGAAGGTGTCAACATTCGACCGTTAGGAACCCAACGTTCGAACGTTAGACCTTCTAAAAGGCTATCTTGAACAAATGTGGCCAGCGTTTGATCAATCTCCATTTAACGGTTCAGATTTTTCCAACTATTGGATAAATAAATAATGGATCAGATTTTGTGGAATTAATTTTCTCCAAAAATTAGTATATTGCAAGCCCAAGCCCAATACAATTCAAGCCCTATCCATGCCCAAAGCCCAAAGGTCCAAGGCCCACGACCCAGACCCGAGCCTGAGCCCAGTCTGGTCCGGACGGATGGCAGCGGCGCGCGTGCGCGTGTGTGGTAGACCGAACCATGGCTAGGTCCTTCCCCCTTACAAAGCTCACAAAAATCTTATGACCCAAAGGGCCAACCTTTAGTTTCAAGGCAATGCTTCATAAACTATTCCAAACTTTGATCCATATCCTATGTGGGATAACCCACTTCAAACACTCCACTTTAGCACTTAATTTTTCATTCGTTTTTAATTCGATTTGAGAAATTCAAAATGCTAAACTCATCTACTCGGAACGTAGATTAATATTATTCAATAATATTTTGTATCCCGGATACTTACGGTGTTCGAATTTTGTATGCAAAATTCGTGTCCAACACACTTTTCATAACACAAATATCCAACAATCCCCCACACGAATGAAATTAATGCAATGCATGATCTCAAGAGTTCAGACGAAAATTTATCACATCAGAAGAGGTAGCTTTTGGCTTTGAACCTTTCTTAGTGAGATAACATCGAATTTATTAGGCTCCCCAATGAACATGATGTCTTGAATTGGTCAGCCGTTCGTGTAAAACCAGACAATGATATTCACATGATAAATTCTCAGTTGCTTCAGTTCTCACTGTTGGGTCCATTTTGGCCGTGGCACCCAAGATTCATAAGTGTTTACATTTTTACTCAATGTTGAGGAGGCCTACACCTCACACTTACATAGGTGATCTCCTATTTAAGAGTATCCTACCATACTCCACTTCATTTTCATGACAGTATAGGAATCATTAAAAGTTCCAAACTTAACCTTTGCTATATTTGTAGGATGCACTTCTTTATCCTAGGCAATGGGTTTTGGAGTTTAAACTCCTAAGTGCCTTACTGAATTTTCACAACTTTGTTGTTCCATTGAACCATGATCTTGGGATCTCCAGTCAACATGGTTGGGTTACCGCTGTGTCCATTCTTAAATTGTAGACTTTAATCCCATTCCTCTTGATAGGTAGTATATTTGATCTTTAAGCAATCCTTTCGTCAAAGGATCTACAATATTCTCCTTTGATGTCACATAATCAATGGAAATAATCCCGTTAGAGATCAACTGCTTAATGGTATTATGCCTACGACGAATATGTCTAGACTTACCATTATACATACTACTTTGAGCCCTCCCAATTGCCGACATACAGTAGCAATGAATCAAAATCGGAGGCACAGGTTTTTCCCAACAGGGAACATCTTCTAAGAAATTTCTTAGTCACTCAGCTTCTTCACCAGCTTCATCTAAAGCTATGAATTCTGATTCCATCGTGGAACGGGCTATGCAAGTTTGATTAGAAGACTTCCACGACATTGCTCCTCCACCAACGATAAATACATACCCACTTGTGGACTTAGAGTCATTCGTGTCAGATATCCAATTAGCATCGTTGTATCCCTCTATTACAGATGGATATCTTGAGTAGTGTAATCCATAATCTTTAGTATACTTTAAATACTTAAGAACTCTAGTTAAAGCATTCCAATGCTCTACACTAGGATTACTCGTGAACCTACTCAACTTGCTCATAGAATAAACTAGACCAGGGCGAGTACAGTTCATGATATACATCAAACTCCCAATGACCCTAGCATATTCTAACTTCGATACGGGTTCGCCATGGTTCTTGAGTAGATGAACGCTCAAGTCCACTGGCGTCTTGACTGGTGCACTATCGCTCGGAAAGAACCTTTCCAAAACCGTCTCAAAGTAATGAGATTGCGATAAGACTAGTCCTTCAGAAGTCCTCGGGATTTTAATCCCTAAGATGATGTTTGCAAGTCCCATATCCTTCATGTCAAAGTTTTTCTTTAACATTCCTTTAGTATTCATGATGATTTCATGATTACTACCCATTATCAACATGTCCTCTACACACTATAACGTATGCGTTATGTGTTTGTATAGCATATACGCATTTATCACACTCATTGATCTTGAAACCATTTGATAACATCGTGCTATCAAATTTTTCATGCCACTACTTTGGCGCTTGTTTAAGTCCGTAAAGTGACTTTACAAGTTTACACACTTTCTTCTCCTTTCCAGGAGCAACATACCCCTTGGGTTGTTCCATGTATATTTCTTCATCTAATTTTCCGTTCAGAAACGCAGTCTTAACATCCATTTGATGTATCTCAAGGTTATGCAACACGGCAATAGCGATGAATAATCTTATGGATGTTATTCTCGTTACTGGAGAATAAGTATCGAAGAAATCAAGACCTTCCGTTTGTCGGTGCCCTTTGACTACCAAACGAGCCTTATACTTATCAATAGTTCCATCAGTCTTATACATTCTTTTCAGAATCCATTTATAGCCTAAAGGCTTACTTCCCTTTGGAAGATCAACCAACTCCCAGGTATGGTTGTGCAAAATAGACTCGATTTCACTATTGATAGCTTTTTTCCAGAGTTGAGCATCTGGACCGGACATAGCTTCCTTAATCGTTCTTGGCTCCCCTTACAATGTATATGATACAAAAATTAGGACCAAATGATTTTAGAACTCTTGCCCTTTTGCTACGACGTGGTTCTTCATCCCCGGGATTAGAACTACTCGTAGACTCATTAAATGTTCTTTTAAGAGGAACTTGCTCATTTATTTCCTTACTTGGAAAGACATCCTATAAAAACGAAGCATTTCTAGATTCCATGATAGTACCTTCATGAATCTCAGATATTTCTAATTTATGTACTAGAAATCGATAGGCGCTACTATTAAGCGCATAACCTATGAATATGCAATCAATAGTCTTAGGCCCTATTTTAACTTGTTTTGGGTTTGGGTATTTCTACTTTAGCCAAACACCCCCACACTTAGAGGTATTTGTAAGAAGGTTTTTGACCTTTCCAAAGTTCGTGCGCAGTCTCACTCCTACTTTTTTGGGGAATCTTGTTAAGGATATAATTGGGGGAGAGGATCGCCTCCCCCCACAAATTCTGCGGTAATCCAGAATTTAATAACATCGCATTCATCATTTCTTTGAGAGTGCGATTCTTGCGTTCAGCAACACCATTTGATTGAGGTGAGTATGGTGTCGTCGTTTGATGAATAATTCCAGAGTTGGTACAAAATTCATCAAAAGGCGCTTCGTATTCTCCACCTCTATCAATTTCAGCCATTTTCGACGAAACTTGCTTCGGTGTTTAACACATTTGTCTCCGATGAACGTTTGGCACTCCGAGTGCCATTGTTACTATTGTGAGATTGCTGTTACAACAACAGCCGTGTAGTCTTGCATGTGTTTCTCAATATCTGGGTCCAACCCGATTTGATAGGATGATTAAATCTAATTTAATCAAAGTGAAATTAAATCCAATTTTAATTTCCACGACAAGATTAAATCTAACTCCATTAGATCCAAATTTTGATTTCATGGAAAAGATTATTAGATTGAAACTAAATTCAATTTAATTCACATGAGAAGATGAGATTAAATCCAGTTTAATTCCCATCAGCTTTCAATTCAATGATTAAATCCAATTTAATCAATTTACCAATTTAAAAAAGGTTAAATACAATTTAACTTATTATAAATTAAATCCCATTTAAATTAAATCAATTGGGTCCAACCCAATTTAATTCAATTAAACCACTATAATTTTAAACTTAAATATGTTGGGTCCAACCCAATTTAATTTAAAATAGGTATTAGGTCTATCTTTACTGAGCCCAGCCCAGCGTCTAGAATGGCCACAGTTGTCTCCCTGTTTTAACTTGCCTTGGGAGTTTCCTTTGGACTTTCCCTTCCGGTTTAGAACTTTCCGGAACCTCTGCGATGTTTGCCATCGCCTGCACAAGGAGCTTCTTGTCAGAGAACCCGGTTGTCTTCTTCAATTCTGAGTCGGACGATCAAGTCATCTAGACTCATCTCCTTTCTCTTGTGCTTCAAGTAGTTCTTAAAATCTCTCCAAGACGGCGGTAATTTCTCAATGATAGAAGCTACTTGGAAAGACTCACTCAAAGCCATGTCCTCAGCATGAACTTCATGAATAATTATCTGAAACTTTTGGGCTTGGCTTGTCACGGACTTAGTGTCCACCATCTTGAAGTCTAAAAACTTTGCGACCACGATCTTCTTCAGTCCCGCGTCCTCAGTTCTATACTTCTTATCCAGCGCCTCCTAGAGGCCTTTAGCGGTCTTAACCGACAGATAGACACGGTAGAGTGAATCATCTAGCTCGCTTAATATGTAATTTCTGCAAAGGAAATCACAATTATGCCAGGTATCAGATGCCACCCTAAGTTGGTTGTCGGTTGAGTTTGCAGGGACATATGGAGCATCCTCCCTTAATAACCTCGCCAGGTTTAGAGTTGTGAGGTAGAATAGCATTTTCTGTTGCCACATTTTGAAGTCAGCACCGCTGAATTCCGACGGCCTTTTAGCCTGAGCTGGTATAACCAGATTAGCCATTGGAACAAATGGAGGGACCGGAGCAGAGCCAGAATCGAAACCAGAGCCCAGCCCTGAACCAAAACCTAGCCCGGCACCCCCACCAGAGCCAATGCCAAAACCGGAGCCAGGACCCAGCCCTGAACCAGAACCAAAACCAAAATCAAAACCTCCACCGGAGCCAATACCGAGACCTAAGCTAGCACCCGGTCCAAGATCAAAGTCAAGAGTAATGCCATCAACATCTCCCATATTAGCCATTTGAACAAGTGACAACTTTTGAACAACAACAAGAATTTAACGTTAAGTTTGTTGGATCAAAACTTCACAAACGTATCAAAATAGCTAATAACGGAGAAAAACTTATATCGAGGCGAGAGAGAACTCTCTATCCTTAACGCTAAATTGCCCCACCTAGGTGGTACAGGTTTATGCAACAAATGTCCTAAGATACAACGATATACGTTCTAAAATCGAGACCACTTCGAATTTAGAACCACCAAACTTAGGCAACTTAGAACTCTTGAGAGAGAATGTATGAGAGTGAGATTAGAGAGAAAGCTGAATGCTTTGGTGTGTCTAGAATGCTGCTGGAGGGGCCTTTATATAGGCATGAAAAAACCTGAGAATTGAATGAGAGAATTCAATAGCAGAATGAAACTGCTGCCAACGTTCAAACGTTGGGTCAAAACCGATTCTGCTACTTAAAGCAGCAAAACCGCTTTAACGTTTCAACTCTTCTTCTAGAAGGTGTGAACGCTCGAACGTAAGGAATCCAACGTTCGAACGTTAGACCTTCTAGAAAGCTATCTTGAACAAACGTGGCCAGCGTTTGATATATCTCCATTTAACGGTTCAGATTTTTCCAACTATTGGATAAAAATAATGGATCAGATTTTGTAGAATTGATTTTCTCCAAAAATTAATATATTGTAAGCCCAAGCCCAATGCTCAAAGCCCAATACAATTCAAGCCCTATCCATGTCCAAAGGCCCAAGGCCCACGACCCATGACCTGGGCCCGGGCCCGAGCCCAAGCCCGGTCCGGGCGGGTGGAGGCACGTGCGAGTGGTAGACCAGACCATGGCTAGGTCCTTCCCCCTCACAAAGCCCACAAAAATCTTATGACTCAAAAGGTCAATCCTTAGTTTCAAGGCAATGCTTTATAAACTATTCCAAACTTTGATCCATATCCTATCTGGGATAACCCATTTCAAAACCCCACTTTAGCACTTAATTTCTCATTCGTTTTTAATTCGATTTGAGAAATTCAAAATGTTAAACTCATCTACTCGGAACATAAATTAATATTATCCAATAATATTTTATATCCCGAATACTTACGGTGTTCGAATCTCGTATATAAAAATCGTGTCCAACACACTTTTCATAATACAAATATTTCATCCAAATGAGGAAATATATCTTCAATCAACGGAACTGTGAGCTTGGGGATCGTAGTGAGACGGTTTGTAAAATCAAGGTATCAACTTTTAGGCTTACAAAATTAAAATTGAATAGATAATAAGATTCGAAAGACACTGATGAGATATGGGGCCAAAAGAAATATATAATTTACCCAAAATTTATTAGTCTATTAGTATTAATTTTCACTTTTATGTAAGAGATCTTGGGTTCAATTCTAGATACTGGCACAAATTGTGATTTTTTTTTCCCTTATTTAGCTAGAGTATGTATGATCAATGATAAAAAAATTCTCAACCTAAATTTGTTGGATCAGTATATCTCCTCCATATAAAACTAAAAATAAAATAAAAAGAGAAACATATAATTTCATAGAATTAAGATTTGTTTCGTATGGTTCACTTTAAAATGTCACCATCACTAACTATTATTGTTATTACCACCCTACAACAAAAATAATAATAATAATAAAAGAAAGAGGAAATAGGAGAAGGGCGTCCGGTCCCGTCCCAACACACGAAATAAAACAATAGTCGCAACGTGTCCCGCGCCACCAAATGGGGGCCCTAATGGAGGCGCAGGTGTCGCGAAACAAAGGTATCCGCATCCCCACCACATCACTGGGGGACCCACCCCGAAACAAAATCCAAAAAAAAAAAAGGTCAGGTGGTACCCACCAACTGCGTGCTTACTTCCCATTGGCACACGTACTGCGTCCTTTGCTGGTACTTAACACGCGTTAAGTTTGAACGGACGGGTGGAAGTCCAAACACATCGACGGTCAGATTCATTAGTGATTAGGCACTATCACCTGCCACATGCATCATACTAATTCTGCCCTTTCCCCTCCTCTTTCACTCTCTATATCTATAATTTTTATACATACAATATAATAAACTCTCAAAAGAAGCCTGCTTTTAATGTCTCTTCTTCTTCTTCTTCTATTCTAACCCTAATTATTCTTTTGCCTTTTTCAATTTGTGTTCTTCCTATCAATCATTACTTCCTTTTCTTTTGGTTTTAAAACACAACAAATAAAAGAAGAAGAGAATTGAATATTAATATATAGGAAAATACAAGGAACAATCAACTTATGTTTCAAGTGTTGGGGGAATGGCGGAGATCTGTTGCGAGGTGAGCGATGGTTCTTGCGGGACCGGCAGTAGAGCGGCGAGGCGGCGGAGGATGGATCTCCGCCGTTTGAGGACTGACGACGATGGTGTGAAGCGTCGTCGTTTGGAGGTTTGTGATAACGCTGTTGATAGTTATGGCGGTCCTGCTGAGTGTGAAACGAGAGTGATTTTGAATGGGAGAGAAGAGATGCATCCGATTCTTCTGACGACTCCAGTTTTGACGTGGACGACGACCACATCTTCATCTCTCGGCCACGACCGTGATATGCTACCGAAATTCGGAATCGCCTCCGTGTGTGGACGGCGGAGAGACATGGAAGACGCGGTCGCCATTCAACCTTCCTTTTGCCACGAATCAACCACAGGACTCCATTATTTTGGTGTGTACGATGGCCACGGCTGCTCTCATGTACGTAATATGTATAAATCATTAATAAATTAAACAAACATTTGCAAGTATTTAATAATTAGTCCATAACGAGAAAAATCAATTGAATTTTATCATGGATCAGGTGGCTACCAAGTGTAGAGAGAGATTGCACGAAGTGGTGAAGGAAGAGTTTCTGTTGAAAGAGGACGAGGACAAAGAAGAAGCAGAAGCAGAAGAGAGTGATGATGATCGGTGGAAGGGTGTGATGGAGCGAAGCTTCAATCGCATGGACAAGGAAGTGGTTGCATGTAACGAAAACGTGATGGATAATATGACCGTCAACTGCCGCTGCGAGCTCCAGACGCCCGAGTGTGACGCCGTCGGCTCCACCGCGGTCGTCGCCGTCGTCAGCCCCCACAAGATCGTCGTCGCCAACTGCGGCGATTCAAGAGCCGTGCTGTGTCGCAACGGCAGGGCTATTCCTCTCTCCACGGATCACAAACCGGACAGGCCGGATGAGCTGGACCGGATCCAAGCCGCCGGTGGCCGAGTTATTTATTGGGAGGGCGCCCGTGTCCTTGGAGTTTTGGCCATGTCCAGAGCCATCGGTACGTATTAATTTGTGATTTTGTTTATTCAAAACATTAAATTTCAATTATTTTTAGCGTTACTGAATTTCAATTATTTGTACTGTATTATGTTTTTGCAGGAGATAATTATTTGAAGCCTTACGTGAGTTGCGAACCGGAGGTGAGTATAACAGAGCGGAGGGAGGAGGATGAGTGCTTGATATTAGCGAGCGATGGGCTGTGGGACGTGGTGTCAAACGAGACTGCATGCGGCGTTGCACGTATGTGCCTGAGGGGTATGGCGGCGGCGGCGGCGGCGGAGGAGGAGAGTCGGGAGAGGTCGGACAAGGCGTGCAATGACGCATCAATGCTGCTGACGAAGCTGGCTTTGGCGAGGAGAAGTGCTGACAACGTGAGCGTAGTTGTTATTGATCTGAGGAAGCCCCCCACGTGATCCTGCTGGATCTTCTCACATTTTCATTCTTTCTTTTTACTTTAGTCACTTCACGTCTTCTTGTAATTTCTTACACCTCTTCCTTGCTAGACAAAGAATTTAAAACTTCTCATGTCCCATGTGGAAAATTATATGCTGGGCCCCATGTTCCAAGCTTCTCTTTACTTTTTATTTCACAAATCCACGTCGCCCAATTGGAATCGTACGTATATGTTGGAATGTCACCTAACATTATAACCTTCCAAAAATCACCACGTACAGGGTGGCGGCACGGAAAATTCTATGCCAAATCGATATTAATGGTCTCGTTGTGGCATATATTATTGGATCGGGGGTATTTTAATAAATAATCCTGTTGGGGAATTCAATGGTGTATGTCACATTGGGATTGTTGGTACCGATATGACATAGAATGGCCCGTGGGAGCACTACACAAGAAGATTCGAACTGGTTGGATAGGATACATTTTTGACACACAAAATCCATGTTCTTAAATAAAATAAAGATGTTCTTAAATAAAATAGAGAAGTTAAATACTAATATTGTGTCGGACATGGAGGCGCATCTATCCGACACTATTTCATTAATTTGCGATGGAGATTCAAACAATAAAGGCTATGTTTATTTTTATTTTGGAGGGTATTTTTGGTGAAATATTTTATTGGAAGTTGTGTATTTTGGTGAAAATATATTTGATTTTATTTTCAAATGGAACAAAAATCACTGTAACAGTCAAATTATGTAAATTTTTGTTTAAAAAGATAATGTTAATAATTGGCTAATGATTGAAAAATATATTATATTATAAGTTTAAATGATTATAATATATATAATAATAATAATATTATATGTATATATTTATGTATTGTAATTGGTGTACATATATACACACACATATAACTAGAACTCATATAATACAAAATTCATTCTAACATATATGTATTTTTATAATATGTTATATATTTTTTATAATATACGCATATATTACATATATATAACATGACATATGTATTTAATATGTGCAAACTAATATTATATACGTGAAAGTTACCTAGATGATGTCTCCATAGAAGACAACTTCGATCATATTATGAAGAAATTGCAGGAAGAATTTTTTCGGGGAAAAAACAAGAAGCAAAGCTGATCAGATAAAGACTAGATTCTGATCATGAATAGTATAATACTATTCATTCAGCACTGGTCATAACAGTAAAATCATTGTTCATAACAGTAATTGTTCATAACAGTAAAATCACTGTGTAAATAGTAATTAACTATTTTGTAATTTTATTTCACATCCGCCGACTTATGTATCTATAAAAAGGGGCTCTACCTAGCTGATGGAAGGACACACTTAGAACACACTTCGTATAAAAAAACCTCTTCCCTCTCTCCCAGATATCGTTTCAGCTTCCATCTCTATTGTAAAAAATCATGTTCTTTTACATTATTAGAAGTTTGAAAAAATAATAAGAAGAAGTTTTCTTGTAAGTGTTTTTTATTCAAGTTTAATTTTATTTTTAGTTTGTGTAAAGGATGAGCCTTATAGGCTAAATTCTTTTGTGTTAAATTATATCTAAACTCGCATGATTCTTCTGAAAAACATGGATTGGTTATTCTAAAAAGGGATTTTCATTATGGTATGGACACTAATGGGTTAGTTTAGTAAACTGGCTGAAATTGAATCATTGAATATGAAATTCATATTGTTGCCGTGTTAACCGTGATGTTTGGTGTTTGTATAAAAATTCTTGAATTTTTAATTTCATTGACAGATTACTAAATTGTAAAAATAGTTTGTGAATTTGTGGTGATCCTTGCAAAAGTATCCTTGTGAGAAACTGGGGGTCCCTCGATTTACTACTCTCTGCATTAGGTCCAGTAAATCTTCCATAATCACCTTCCCTTTCTGGAATCCCTCCGTCGTCCCTGGGCGTAGGTGGTATCAGAACCATGTTTTAGGGGGGAATCATGTGGGGAAGGATATAATTTAACACAATGTACTTGATTATTGTTATGATTAGAAATCAAGATACAGTAAAAAATAGTATCAATCTTGAATTTGAATTACCACAGGACTTAGATCTACTTAATAAGTGGACTATCCCCAGAATTGAACCAAAAATAATTTATAAATTAGGAACTTTTGAAAAATTAGGATTAAAATAGTTGATAAAAACCACTGAATAATCTATTTCTCTGTATAATGAAGAACTGATTATTAAATTATTAAGTAAAAAGGATATACTTCCTTATAAAATACTCATAAATTCCTTCATATAGGATTAGTGCAAATTGCGTTAAACCACTTTCATTAGAAGGATTACCTTAAAGTTTTATAGCAGCTTTAAGAGATGGTAGAAATTTGAATTGGAAACAATCTTTGATGGGAATTATACAGTCTAGTTTGGCCCATGGTCCAGTTTATTTTGATGTTTATCCAAATTTACAATTATCTTTATCTGATGTTAATATTCTTGATGCGTTAACTTTAAATGTTAAGACACATGGATATAATTATGTGCCTGGTTCGGAAATCATATGTATTTGTTATAGAATTTATTATAAACCTTTATATAATTTGAATCATCATTGTAAAAAAATTGATAAACCTTTAAATGAAACAATATTAATTGAAACTAATTTTAGTAAATCTAATATTATAACAAGAAGATCTATTAAATGGGAAGAAATAAATTTTCCAGAAAACTGGATAATTGAGAGATCTATGCCTCCACAACAACAAATTCAATCAAATCTTATAGATGTTATACAGACTCCTGAAGGAATTATAAATTTACAATTTGATAATTCAAATAGATTTTTAGAACCTTCATCAAGATTGTCTAGATCCAGATCTCAATCTTTACATTCTTATATATCCCCTATTGACTATATTGTTGAAACTCCTTCTAGGGCTTCTACTTCTCAAATAAGAGAAGACAAAGAAGAAAATGAAGAATCTTTAAGAAATTCTAGAATTTATGGATTATATATTAATAAAGATAATATTGTAAAAGGATATAATAATAAGCAGGCTAATATAAAGCAGGCAGAGACAATGTCTGAAATGAGTATGCCACCTTTTTAATGGATTTTAGTCACAAAATTGATTTTAGTCCTGGTTCTAAAGTCAGGCAACAAATTAAAAAATAATTTAATTTACCTAGATGAGAACTTTTTAGAAATTGGTTTTTTGAAAATTTTAATCAAATTGAACAAAACTATATGCAGGACCACTTTTATAAAACTTGTTCTGAAAAAAATTCTTTAATTCCTTTTGTTCCATGGTTTATGTCTACATATGTAGAACAATATATTGCTGTTTTAGAAAGAAATTATAAACTTTTAAATGGTCAAATTCAGAAGGATATTTATCCACCTAGTCAACCTTTCCAAATGGAAAAAGAGGGAAAAATCTATAATTTTCTTGCTTTTGCAAAAATACTAGAAAATGATGCCTTGCCAATTACAAGTAAATATATCAATGTTCTTATGGAACAACAAAATTATGCTAACATATTTCTTAATGTGTTAGGGGAACAAATAACTTCTTTACATGATAGGGTCACTAAAATAATTTCTCTCATAGAGAAAAATAACCCCCATGAGAAGGATGTTGAAATTATTAGATCCAGTTATAGTGGTCATACTACTATTCCGAGTATTCAACCTCCTCCAGAAATTAAAGACTTCAAATTAACACCTGTAATAGAAATAGAAAAATTATTAAATGAAAAATTTGGTGAATTAACCATAAATACTTTAGAAGAAGATTTTGTAAATGCATTACAAGAAGGAACTAATACTACTGAAAAAAATTAATAAATTAGGTGATTGGAAATTCAATAAAGAAATGGAATGTTTCTATTTTTTCTGGTCTATGAGACTCAGTATTTTCTAAACTATTTGTAGAATATTGTTTCCATTCCTGGAATAATCCTATAAGGATTTCTGGCAGAATTTCTGCTTTAGGACCATAAAATGTCCACCAATTTAGAAACCAATTTGGTATGGGATGGTTATAAACTTTCCCACATATTTTGGAACCAAGTATGACTATGGCTCGGATTTTCATATAAAAAAACCTTTTCGAATGCTTCAACATAATCCCAATAATTATATTTAATGGGAGTATTATTGAAATAAAATTGTTTTTCTTTGAATGGAGATATTCCCCACTCTTCTAGGGATATAATCCTTTTGATTATTATTTTGGAGAAGTTATAAACTTCTTTATTTGAACCATAATGGTTTATTTCACAGAACTCTCCATTTTTTAGAATATTTTCATAATATTGTAGGAATTTATAACTTTCAAAAGTGTTACTATTAGTGTTACGATATCTTTCTACCAGCTCCCAGGGCATATTATCCCTTTTTAAATCATTTTTATTAATAAAGAGTATAACTCTTTATTGATCATTTTGTATATAGCCCATATTATGGACATCTGCTGCTTTTTCTTCATTTCCCACAATTTTTGAATATGAGGGAGAAGCTTGGGTATGACCCTCTTTTTGTTTCTTGAATTCAAGAAATTCCTTATATAAAGGAGCTTGCTCTGATGATAAATCAGCTGCTATTAGCATTCTTCTTCCATGTTGAGTCAGAATATTATCCTGACTTCTTCCACGACCACCTCTACCTCTATAAGAGCAGAGTTCTCTTCCATGAGATTGCATTTCTGTCATATTAAAGGATTTAAGCTGCAAGTCTATTTAAAGATTGATTTACAAATTGTAATTCCCATGATAAACAATGATTTAAGTGTTTTAAAGCACTGCTCCGATAGTTTATATTTTGAAGTTTAAATTCAGGAGAATTCACTTCAGCTTTCCAATAGGCAATACTTTTTGAAAGATAATATCTTCTTATCATAAGCCTTTTTATGCTATTAGGATGTCCATATGTTTTTATATAATAAAGATCTTGAATTGGATCAGGCATTTCAATTCTTCCTAAATAGCGTCGATTAATAAGGCGAACATCGAACATAATAAACAGAACATCCATATAAATTATAAATATATAATTTTGACATCTTTCCTCTATAAGAGGATATTTCTGAGTATTGCAAATCTGCAAAATTCATGATAACAAATATTCTCTAGTCAGGAAATTTAGAAGATTATTATCTTCTCCTTTTTTATAAATAATTTCAAAATCAAAAGGAACAAGGTGTGCGTGTCATCTAGCAAACATTTGTTTAGACATATCATGTTTAAAATCTTTTTGAAACATAAATTTAGCTACTTTACAATTTGTTTTTATCACAAAATGTTGATTATATAAATCATCTTGGAATTTTAGTATACATTTTACTATAGCAAGAATTTTTTTGGCTATTGTAGCATAATTCTTTTGACTATTATTCTATTTACCAGAATGAAATCTAATAAGATTTTCTTGTTTTGTTATGAGATTAATTTGTTTTAAAATACCACCATAACCAATTTCAAAAGCATCAGTTTCTACAATTTTCTCCCAATTTGGGTTAGCTAACATTAAACAAGGTAAAGTTTTAACCTTTTCTTTTATCATTTTTACAGCATTAGTATGCAGTTCTGACCAAGGTTTTGGTTTCTTTTTTAGTTTATCATATAAAATAGCAGTATCTTCTGCAAGATTTTTTTAATAGGCTGATATTTAATTTAGGCTTCCTCAGAATCTTTGTAATTGTGTTTTATCCGTAATTTCATCAAGAAATTTTTAAGCAAAATCAATACTTCTATTGATATGAATAATATTACCCTTTTCAATGTTGTGACCAAGAAATCTTATATTTATTTGGAATAAAGACATTTTTTGTTTGTATATAACCAAGCCATTTTGTATAATAATTTTTCTAAAAATATCTAAATGTTTAAAATGAGATTCTATATCTTTTGAGAATACAAGAATATCATCTATATATACGATAATAAATTCACTATAAGGAGTAAAAATATCATTCATGATTTTCTAAAATTCTCAAGGGGCATTTTTCAGACCAAAAGGCATAACATTCCATTCATAATGTCCTATAGGAACATTAAAAGCAGTTTTATATCTATCATATTTATTAATTTGAATTTGCCAATATCCTGATTTTAAATCAAATTTAGAAAATATGATTGCATCATATAATCTATCTAAAAGATCTTTTTTATTAGGTATAGGATGTCTAATCCATTTTAAAACCTTATTAAGAGGCTTATAATTTATAACGAGTCTAAGAACTCCTCTTTCCTGTTCACTATGTTTATTAACATAAAATGCAGTGCATGACCATGGAGATTGTGAAGGACATTTTAATTTTTTATCAAGGATTGAATTTCTTTTTTACATAACTCTAAATATTCAGAATTCATTTGACAAGGTCTAGCCATAGTAGGAATATTTTTCTCATCAAAATCATTTTCATAAGGAAGATCAGCAATATGTTTTTTCCTATCCCAGAAAGCATTAGGATGATCATTACAAATTTCTAAGCAGAACTTGTTATGAAGAAGTTTTATTTTATCCTGTAATTTATGATGTTGTAATTTTTCTTCAATAGTTAAAATATTAATTTCTTGTTTAAGAAAATTTAATTGATTTTCTTTGAGATGTATATACATTCTATGTAAGACTTTTGTAAAGGGTTTGGTTACAAATTTGAGATGAAAAGGTTTATTTTTATAAGTCGCTATGATGCCTTCCTTATCTACTGTTATAAATGGATAGATCTTTGTAATAAAAGATGAACCAAGTATAACTTGATTTGAAAGATTTTTAACAAGTAGGAAACTTGTCTGAATGCAATTTTTATCAATACAAACAAAAGCTTTTGGAAGCTTATAACTAATATTCAGTCTTTGACCTCCAGCATGTGATAGGGTATGAGTAGTTTTTTGAAAATATCTAGTAGGAATTAATCCTTCCTGTATTACATTTAAGTCTGCACCACTATCAATCAGAGCAATAAATTCTTTTGAGAAATAATTATCTATTAAAAGAGTAATTTTAATAGTCCATTTCTGAGATATTAACTGCTCAAGAGTATTTAAAAAAAATTCATTTGGAAATTGAAAATTAGCCATATTCACTATTTGTTCTTCTTGAATAGAATTGGTTTCAAAATTATGTTTTAATTTTGATATTCTATTATCAAGAATTTTATTTTCTTGTTTTAAAGAATCAATTTCTTTTCTAAATTGACTCATTTCTATCATGATATCATTCAAAGATGTAGGAGTTTGCACTATCTTCCTTTCTTTAAGAAGTTTATAGACTTCAGACATTGAATAAGGTTCAGGAGAAGTTATCACTGCTTCCCTTATATTTCTATTTTCACTAGAAGTACTGGGAGTATTATCAATTTGATCTATGATTTTAGATCTTAAATCAGAATCTTTAATTTGTTTGAGTAATTCAAAAATATTTTGACTATCCAAAATATTTATTTCCATATCTTGAAATTGAGATAAAATTTTATAATATTCATTTTCTTCTGTATTATTAATACAAGGTTGTCCTTTTTGACAAGGGTCACATTCTGACGCCGATGTGGATTCCGATTCAGCTATGATGGATTCATTATCTAAAACTTTAATTTTTTCAGAATCACTACTATAGTCAAAATATGATTCTGTTTCTGAATTATCTGAATTTTTTGAATTTAATAATATTTTTGATATTTTCTCTTTTGTATCATCATCTATTTGAAGATTATTAATCTTCTTTTTGGTCCAACAATTTCTTGCATAATGACCAGTTCTTCCATATTTTCTGCAAACAATAAATTTTCTTTTTTTCTTTTTTCTTTTTTATTTTCTTGTCTTTCTTTTTAATTTTTTCTCCCATTTCTTTTTAGAATATTTTTGTTTTCTTCTAGGATAATCTAATTGTTTATCCTTTTTCTTTTCTTTAAAATTTTAGGTTTATGAATAGAAGGGATATCCATGCCAAATTGGCTACAAAAATGTCCTAATTATTTTCTTTCTATTATATTTTGTCTTTTCAATTGTTGATTTAATTTAATTTCATTAAAAATATTTAATCCTTCTTGAATACATGTTCCAATTAATTTACCATAAGTATAATCATCATAAGGAATAGACATTAAAGTTCCTCTTAAATTTCTTCTGACTCTTTCAGCAAATAAGTGATATAATCCATCAATAAATTTAGATTTCCAATGAGAACTATTACTTTCAGGTAATTCCTGAACTCTACTAAGAAAAATATCTTTATACCATCTAAAATCTGTTAATATTTTACACTTAAGATTTTGTAATAATGTACGAATAGTTTCACTATTATCAGAATATCTACCAGTAAAATGTTCAACAATATTAACAATTAAAGTATAAACTGAATTTTCAACTAATTGATTATTTTCATGTTTAACAGTATTTAAAATCTCATCCTTAATATTTTGAGTTAAATAATTATCCCACCAACCTTTTAGTTGGCCTGTAAATCCTGTAATTATCATTTTTGCGACATTTTTATCAGAATTATTATTACTTTTGCATATAGTAGAATACATAAGCATTCTATGAACAACATTATAAATTTGTTTGTCAGTAAGTCCATCAATATTCCATTCATAAATCTGTCTTCCACTATAACTATTAGTAATAATAGAATCTTGTTCTTTATGTAAATAATATATTATACACTGTAATATATATGTATAATACATATGTATATATATAATATAATATTATAATTAATCAAAGTATTTATATGTATATAATCATGTATATGTATATATAAGTGTATTTATTGCGTACATATAAAAATGTGCATATCTAGGAAATATATATGTATGTTAATCTTTTAAGCTCTTTTAAAATATAATATCTAATTTTAAGCTCTTTTAAAATATAATATCTAATAATATAAATATGTAATATATATATATAGCTACATATATAATGTATGTCTATATATAGTTGTATACATATATGTTTAATTATATATGTATACCATGAATGAAAAACCACAGGTGAACATAATCGAATACTTACAAAATACGTATACTTATAAGTAAATATTATATCACATGTATATTACATCTATATTACATGTACGTAATTTTATAATATTAAGTGTACATTACTTATATATAATATATATACGAATATGAATATACATATACATATGCATAATAATTAATATATATATGTGCGTGTGTATTAAAATCTATACATCAACATATATATATTTTTTTTTTTGGAGAACCACCCTATCGAGGGAGAGTGTTTTCGGGCCTCTCGTCCCTTCTTTATTCCAAACTAAAAAGAAAGCCATAAACAAGGAGAGCTACCTCCCTCACAACCTTCTAAAAAGATCGTAAATAAGGAGTACTTACTCCCTTTACAATCTATAACGTAACTACACAGAACTAAACCAAAGCAACAAATCTAAACCTACCTACTTCCATTTGAAACGAAAGTTAGGCAATCTCATGTCCATTTTAGCAATGGCCCTCACTTCAGCCGGAACCTCATTACCAAAGAAAACACCCGAACATATTATCACAAACCATATTAGCTAGACGATCCGCTGCCCCGTTGCCTTCTCTAAAAATGTGTGTGAATCTCACTTGCATTTTGGTTATAAGTTTTTTAATCTGTTGCATCATGTGCTGAATGTTCCAGCTCCCAGGAGTCTTCTGGAAAATAATATCAATCACCACTCTAGCATCCAACTCCACCCATACCTGAGAAAAACCGTATTTACAACACAACTCCAAGCTTTTGCACACTCCCATCATTTCCGCAAAGTGTTTGTTGACACTTTCGTGTACTTCGCAAATGCCAACAAAATACTCCCATTCAGACCCCTAACAATCCCACCAGCTCCTGAGGTACCCGGATTTCCCCGAGAAGCTCCGTTCGTATTTAATTTGACCCAACCAACATCAGGGGGCTGCCATTGGACCCTAGTGACAACACGAGTCTTTTGTCGTCTAGGATTAATTCCAAGAGTGGTAGCCAATTTCGGATTATCCGCAAAGTGTGCCGATGATATTAATTCGAGTCTATGAAGGAGGCGCAAATAATTTTCAATTCGAAGGCGGATGCGACACGAGCTAAAAGTGAGCCCTTCATGCTTCGCTTTGTTTCTTTCAAACCATATAAACCAAGTTAGGAGAACTGGGATAATTTTACGGACCAAGTTGTCACCAATCCGCCACGATTGCCACCGTATGATCAAGCTTGTGGTATTCAGAATTTGAAAATTACAAAGATTCGCAAAGTACGTACCTAGCTTGTGGGCAGCCGAGTTGTGCATGAATAAATGTTTTGTCGACTCAATGTTGCCTTGTTCACAACAGACACATTTTGAGACACTAACCAACCATTTATTTTGCATGTTTTCGTCAACCGGGATCCAGTTATGGAAAAGTCTTCACGATAAGATCGACATAGAAGGGGGAATCGCTTTTCCCCAAATGTCCCTACATCAGCATATAATTATATATGAATGAATAAAACATATATATGTATTATAATACGTCGATATATATTATTATTTATAATATATATAATATGTATAAAATATATACATAATATACGTAATTTATAATATTAAGTGCATATTACGTATATAATATCTACATTTACGTATACATATACATATACATATACATATACATATAAATAATATATATACATATGTCAATATACATAATATATAATACATGCGTATATTATATGCATACACCTACGTTATATAACTTATAAATAAGAATATATGCATATAATACATTATATATATATATATGTGAGAGAGAGAAAGAAGTCCCTCTCTAACCCCGAAAACAGCAGCAAGTTGTTTTTGGGGTGTTGGGCCAAACATGGGTTTCCATGTTTGGCCAAATTGTCATGGTCCAAACAAGTTTTGGGCTGGGTTTTTGGCCAAAACTCAGCCCAAAATAGAAATAAACAAAGCCAAAGTATTTCAAACGATAAAGTATTTCCAAAAATAAAGTATTTGTTTTTGTTTATATCATGTATTGGATAAAAAAACATATTTATTTTCTTTAATTTGAACTATGTTTTTGTTCTACATTTGTTATTATTATTGATAAGAAATATAATTCTTTCATACATGTAGGGCTTCATGTTGGGTTGGCAATTCTCCGGGTGGCTTGTAAGCAGTAGAAATTAAAAAGAAAAATTAAACATACAATCACCTGCAGGATTTGATTTGCTCAATTAAATTATCACGAGATGAAAATAAGAAATTAACTGATAACAATTTTTTATTTCGGTTGAATTTGAATCTTTTTCAACCAGTAAGCAAATTCGTTTCGATCTGCCACCTCCAAATCTGTCCGATTCGTTTTTGTATCTCCTGGTTGTAGCGCTCTACATGTCACGCCTCTTAGATTTATCCACACCTCCTTCGAGTTTCCAATTGCTTTATTTCTGGTGTTAGCCAATAAAACAATTCTAGATTCAACTAAATCTAGGCTTTTATGTGAAAGGATCGAATATATGTAAATAGCTATCAACATATGAATAAAGCTATGTCAAATTGAGAGAGAGAGGATGATGGTTTTTAGCTAGGAGAGAAGACATGAATTTTCTTTTTCTTTCTTCAAGATACTCGAAAATTACATTAGTTCTAAAGAGATTATTTTGTCTTGTATTTATAAATAGGAGTAGAGTTTTAAGTAAGAATAAATCTCCTAGACTTATCTCTTTCCTAAATATCTTCATCCTATTCTAATTAGGATAAAAGAAAATTACCCAATAATTATCTATTTCCTTATCTCCTTAATTTTCTTTAATCAAATACAAGACTTGGAGGAGAAGAAAATTCAATTTCCTTCTCCACCAAGAATTCAAGCCTCCCCCCCTCCCCTCTATTTTCGTCCTTCGCCAAAAGACTTGGAGTCCAAGAATTTACTTCTTGACTCCATATTTAATTATAGGTCTAACCCATAATATTATATATATATATAATTAAATCTAATTTAATTATTTCCACTTTCCAATTTAATGTTTATTTAATTTAAGCCTAGGCCAATTAAATAAAACACTTGGACTCATCAAGGTCCATTAATTTAATTAATTCAACTAGATTAATTAAAAAGTTTGATTAATTGAATCCCATCAATTAATTTATGTTCCATATTAGGAAAGTTCTAGACTTTCCTAAATTCCTTAATTTCCATTTTATAATCACACTATTAAGCGACAACTTTCCAGAGTTAAGTGTATGACCTCTTAGGCCCATTTATGTACCAGTAATAAGTACACTTTTCCAAAGTGCCATTGTACTTTCCTAAAAAGGAAATACTAGATTAAATCACTCTTGAAGTAATTAGGCCTTGAATTAATCACCATATTAATTCACAAGTCGTGGTTATTGTCTAGCAACAGGCCACGAATACCTAGACATAAATGAAGAGTAAAGATACACCTTTTATAATCACGATCCTCGTGTAAGTAAGATCTCTCTATCTAATCTCCCTATTGAATCTAGGGTAGAAGTTTAGTCGAAACGCTAATAATTCAATAACTATGTTTCCCATTACAAGTGACATAAACTTTGTCATCTAAATGAGGAAATACTCCGCCTCTTTAGATATCTTGCTCTGTCTAGAGACTCCTAAGTTGATGTACTATGTACATAGGAGATTCACTGACTTGCTAAGTCAAAGATGGATCTCATCTGATTCTCATGTGTCTTCACAAGTGATCATCCCATGTCCCAAATATCCCATTGGCGACCATCGTATGATCATAGAATAAATCAAGACATGTTCGATTATGTATAAGACATCCTATGAAATCTCAAGTCTAGGATTACTCTTACACTACGTGATTATAGCTAGGAAGTTCCAAATTCGAATGGGATTCCAATTAAGGAAGTTCATTGGGGTTGTTCTAGATTAACCATTTCTAAAATGGAAACCCTCATACATGCACCAACTTTCGCCATGGCAGTACCAAGGTACACTCCTCCAAGAGTATGCATCATACAAGCAAGTATTTAGGGTTCATCAATATTACCCCTTCATCTTGATGAACCCATTCACAACTTGGAATAATTTTAACGATCATAGCCTTGGAGACATATTCCATCATCAGCATACCCGATGCGCGATGATGTCCCATAGCTATGTGTGATCCTATTGAGCTTTATTTTAAGCATATAAATATAATTAATAATAAAGAATGCCATTTCAAGGTTTTGACTTTATTACAATCAGGTTGTCTTGGAGTTATCTTGAGAATGACACCCAAATAATTGGCATGCCTGACACTAACTTCGACACTGCGCAGGTCAAGTTTTATAATCAACATTCATTTTCGTAGTTTATTTCGTTAACAAATTATATTTAAATGGAAATCAAAAGTCTAATTTACATATTCTGTAATGAACATTCATTCTCGCAGTTTATTTCTCTAACAAATTATATTGAAATTGATATCAAAAGTCTAATTTAAATATTCATGTTCAATAAATAAACATATAGATATGTGTGTGTGTGTGTGTTAGACAGTAAGAATTGATGTGTCACGTTGGTCGTATCGTGTTGTATCTGTGTCCATGCATCATAGGTTCTAGTTGATAGTGATAGTTGATAATGTGCATTTCCTTGTGGTCGACTTTACTTAATTGCTATCTATTACCATGTGGTGTTGTATTTTGTTTTTTCACTTTGAGTTAGATAAGAAATAATTGTAATTAATTTATTTGTTTTTCTAAAAAAATCCCAAATGAAGTTTCAATTTGTGATTTGGTTTCCCCATATAAATTCCCACTTCATTTATAATCTTTATTCTAGCTCACTAATTCGTAGAAAGAGAAAAAGTGAATAATTACACAATTTTATTATTTATTTAATAATTTATTTTTCATAAGAATCAGTCACACCCCACCTCCTGCCGCTACTAACATCGTCGCCGCCTGCCACGACCACCATTGTCTGCTTCACCATTACCGAGGACGCACACCACTGCCACTTTTACCTCCGTCGTCGCCACTCGCCACCATCAGCAGGGTTGACGTCATGTCCGCCAGCCACCACCACCATTCTCGGCCTCACCACAGGCGAGGACGCACACCACCGCCACCGTCGCTATCGTTGCCAGCCACCGTCACCATCAATATTGCCAGCGTCATCGTCATTGTCGGACCGCACCATCGCCACAACTACCACCAGCACCACTACTATCGCCATCCTTCACCACCACCACAACCACTTGCGTTGCGTGCAGTATCCGTTGTCGGCACAACTGAATGCTGAGCACTACTGTTTGTCCTCTCCATAAATATAATAATTTTTCTTTAAAAATTCCATTGTATACCTTGGCAAGTAGCCTCTGTTTGTCCTCGACACAATCAGATGCCGCCACCACCACATATTGTTTTAATTTTTTTTAGGTAATGGTAAGCATGTAAATTATCAAGAAATCATCTTTTACATCACAAAACTGGGGCTATAAATCAACTAGCCCAAAGAACACTAACAAATCAAGATGTACACCTATCAGTACTACAACTATATATCAACTTGTATCAATGTATGGCATCAAAAAATCTGCTGTCTCTTGTTGTTAGTTTTCTATCTCTGAATTGTGCAAATTTCATCAGCAGCTCCTGTTTAAGTTGGAAGAAAACAACTTCATTAGGGGTTTTTGTTTGCTTGAAGATTCTGCCATTTCTTTCCCTCCATATGCTGTATATAGCTCCTACCATTCCTGCAAATACAATCTGCTGTTTAAACTTCCATGTCTTGAAAGAGTGCGCAAGCCAATGCTTCCATCTTGTAAACTGATAAGGGCAATGTCTCAGTTTGAGCCATTACAACAGTCTCTGAAGCAGGTCTTTTGTCCAAACACATTGAAAGTATAGGTGTTCTACTGTCTCTTCTTCTGTTTCACAAAGAACACAAGTTAGATCTGGAATTTGGATAAACTGTGAGAGTCTTTTCCTAGTTAGTAATCTTTTCTGAATTGCTAGCCAACAGTTAAAGGAGTGTTTTGGAATGTTAGCACGATTCCACACAAATCTAGCTTCCTGTAGTTGTCTTTGCTCTCCCTTCAACCATGTGTAGCAGCTTTTAATAGTATACGCTCCATTTTTTGTATGTAGCCAAAACCCATGCTTGAATCCATCTTTAATTCTTCTCTTCACCTTATCAAGTTTTCTCCAAACCCAACTGCAGTCCTGAGGGATATTGTGATCCCAAAACTCATCATTTTTTAAGTAGACTCCAGTAATCCATTTCACCCACAGAGTATCTTTCTTCTGTGAAAGAGCCCAAATTTGTTTCCCAAGAGAACCACATTCCATAATTTGCAACTTTTGATGTTAAGTCCACCCATTTGCCTTGTGTTACAAACTGAGTCCCAGCCTACGAGAGCAGGTTTTTGTTTATTGTCAGTACTGCCCCAAAGGAAAGTTCTGCATTTTTGTTCAATTTGTGTGACCACAGATTGTGGAAGTATGAAGATAGAAGCCCAGTAGCCATGCAATGAGAGCAAGACTGAATTGATCAGCTGTGTCCTTCCTGCATAAGATAGATTTCTAGTTGCCCAGCAAGTCAGTCTACAAGAAATCTTGTCCACAAGAGAAGTATAATCAATTTTTGACCATTTTGTAGGGGAAAGAGGAACACCCAAGTATCTGATTGGGAAACTTCCTTCAGCGAAGTTTGTGATGGTCATTATATCCTCCCTAACACCATGAGAAACCCCTCTAATAAAAATATTTGATTTTGTCTGGTTTGCAGACAGCCCTGTTACCCTAGAAAATTTATTGAAAGCTTCCCACACAATTTTGACAGACTGACTATTTGCTTTACAAAAGACCATTAAATCATCAGCAAAGCATATGTTGGTGAGACTAAGGACTTTACAACCTGGATGGAATCTAAAATTCAGATCTTGGGCTGCCAATCTAAAAGTTCTTGTAAGATACTCCATGACTAGGACAAAGATAAGGGGGGAGATAGGATCCCCTTGTCTTAGTCCCCTCCCTCCCTGAAAAAACCCATGTAACTCACCATTCAAAACAACTGAGAATGAGACTGTAGTTATACACTCCATAACCCACAATTTGAACTTAGCAGGAAATCTATACCCTTCCAACATATCACTCACAAAACCCCATTCCACAGCATCATAAGCTTTTTGCAAATCAATTTTCATAAGACAACTGGGACTAACTGACTTTCTGTTATACATTCTTATAAGCTCTTGACTTATAAGGACATTGTCTATGATTGACCTATCTTTTATGAATGCCCCTTGATTTTCACTAACCAACCAACCCAAAACTTTAGCTAGTCTACTAGTCAACATCTTTGAAATACACTTATACAGAGTATTACAACAAGCTATTGGTCTAAAATCATTAGCTTTGATAGGGTTATCGACTTTTGGAACTAGAGCAAGAAGGGTACAATTAACCTGTTTGAGCAATTTTCCACTCTGAAAGAAATCCAGGATAGCTGCTGTAACTTCTTCTCCCACAATTGGCCAGGCTGCTTTGAAAAAGCCACTGCCAAATCCATCGGGACCGGGGCTTTTTGAGCTGCAAATATCGAACATGGTTTTCCTAATTTCTTCACTAGTGAATGGTTTGACCAACTGCATTTGTTGATCAACACTGAGTCTAGGACCAGCTGCAAAAACTTCATCTTCTGGTGATTCTGTAATGTTACTCTGTCCCAAAAAAGACTGGTAATGATTTGTAAATATGTTCACCACTTTCTGATACTCTTGGATTAGTTGCCCAGATTCATCCTGAATAGAAACAATTCTATTTCTGTAATGCCTTTTCTTAAGAATCATATGAAAGTATCTAGTATTGAGGTCACCCTCCTTGATCCAAGTAGCTTTGGATTTTTGGAGAAGGAATTGGTCAACTGCTTTAGTTTTCTCAAACACTAGCTTCTTGGCATTGAGCTCCTGCTGTTGCAGCTCCTCATTCATTGGATTGTTATTAAGCTCCTCTTGTAATTGTAATAACACCTGATGTGCTTGGTGGGCTTGCATTTCTATATCACTAAACTGAGTTTTGTTTAGCTTCTTGAATTCTGTTTTCAAACTTTTGAGTTTAGAAGTAATTCTGAACATAGGGTGCCAGGGATTCTAGCTTCCCAGCAATCTCTGACAATCTGTTCAAACTGTGGAGACGAGGACCACATATTATAATATTTGAATGGACTTTTCCTTTTTTCACCATCATGTTGTATATGTATAACCATAGGGCTATGGTCAGACACTCCCTCGGGTAGGAATATAGCTTCAGTTAAGGGGTATTTAACACACCAATCATGATTAATTAACACTCTGTCAATTTTTGAGAAAATTTGGTTGTTGTTCCACGTATATTGGCATCCCTTCCAACGCATATCTTCAAGTTCACACTCCTCAACACAAGATTTGAACTCACAAATTTCTTGTACTGTTATAGGATTTCCACCTATTCGGTCATTCATGTATAAGACACTATTGAAGTCCCCTAGAATAATCCATGGGCTTTGCATAGAAATAGCCATCTCCTTAAGGGCTTTCCATAAAGGTTCTCTTCCAGTTGCCTGATTGTAACCATAAACAAAGGTGATTTTAAATTGGACCTGACTACCAACCTGAGTAACTTCACAATGTGTAAATTGAGCATCCATCTTCAGTACTTTCAGCTCATATTCATTTCTCTTCCACATAATCCAGATTCTACCTCCTGGGTGATAGTGAGTATTAGTTACCACCTCCCATCCCTGGCACATCCTCTTTTCCACTTCTTCTTGTTTCTTTTTTGTTTTTATTTTGTGTTCTAGCAGTCCACACAAGCCTACACTGTATTTATTACAGAGGGCAAGAACTTCCCTCTGTCTACCTGGGCTATTGAGCCCTCTCACATTCCATGTTGCAACTGTTGACATAAGGTAGGATCTTGTGTAGTTACCCTCTCTTCTCCCATTTGCTGCACTGGACCTTGGGCACTAGTACTCGGAATATCAGTCCCCACAGAGCTCTTTGAATGCATTTGTGGTAAACCTCTTCTAGTTACTCTTTGCCATGCCTGATCCTGATTTGTGTCTAGCCCTTGCACCCTAGTTTCAGTAGTTTGAGTTTCTGGAGCCATGGTTTTTTCCTTTTGCATCTCGACAATTTTTGTTACATTTTCCTTCGGCACCCAAACACCTTTGCTCTGTTTCTTTCTACAAAGAGACTCTTCATGACCATAACCTTTACAGTAGCTACACTGCACAGGTTTCCATTCATACACTATCTTTTGCTCAATTATTAACCCTTTTTCATTTTCAAAGTGGAGGGTATCAGACATGTTGTTCATGTCAATCTCCACAAGAATTCTAGCATAGTTAATCCTTTCTTTACTAACTGTCATAGGGTCTGCCATGGTTGGATTACCCACTGTGCTAGTGATCTTACTAAGGGCATTTAAGCTCCAGTACTTAATGTTAAGCTCATGCAATTGGATCCAAACTGGAACTCTAGGGATAGCCTTTCTACTATAATCAAAATTTTCATACCAAGGGGACATGATTAAGGGCTTACTATCAAAGTGAAAAATACCGATTTGTAGCACCTTATCCCTCTCTTCTTCTGTGTTAAAACGGACCAGGAACATACCAGAGTCCATAAGTAAAATTTTATCTAAGCCAAACTTACCCCAAATTCGTTTAAGATATCCACTCATGACTGGGAAGGGTAAATTTGCTCCAAGAACATAGCAGACCAAAGAAGGTTTCCAGTAGTTCACCTCTGTTTGAACATCCTCCAGATTGATTTTCCCAATTTTTGTGCCTTCCACTTCAGTTGGTTTATGAAATTGTAGCTTCCCTCCATTAGCTCTCAATTTAGTAATGTCAAAGGTATCCCATTTCGAGCCCTTCACTGCTGGATTCGGAACAGCCCCGCCATTCGAATTTTCGATTGGGTTTTGTTTTGGGGGTTGTTGATTTTGTAATTGTTGCCAGCCATCTTCGAGGACCCTAGATATCTCCCCTTGTGGACTCAATTTAGTAGCTGATTTGTTTATTTTTTGGAGGATTGTGCGAATTTGCCCTAGTTCTGCTCGCTCCATATCGTCATTCTCTTGCATTGAACTATTCTCTGGAATGTCACTTGCAGTCAGCGTGTGCACTAGTGGTATAGTGGCATGGGCTTTACCCGTAGTGGTTAGCCCCTTCTTCTTCTTGCCAGCCATGGCTGGAGCTCATTGCCGTGAGGGAAAGAGAGAAGAATAGAGGTTAAGGTATTGTTTTAATTGTTAGTACTGCATTATTGAATCTGTAATACCACGTCTCTATGCATCAAATACGTGCTAGATTAATAAATTAATATTACCATAATCATATGTATTAAGTACTGCATTATTACATTAATTATATCACTGAAGTATGGATATATTAAATTCATTAAAATCAATTAATTGGAAGTGATTTTTTACCAAAAATAGGGGAGGTGAAAAATCGGTGGTATACAAAATATGGTATATAGCATTACCCTTATATATATATATATGGTATATAACATTACCCTTATATATATATATATATATATATATCATAGATTGCATTGCGAATATATAATACTGATATACCAATTTTGGGTCCTGGGTCGTTCATGTACACGAACCTGTTGGTGACGTTGATTTACCTCGCCAAAACTCCCATGTCGGTCATTAATACGAGTCTAGTGAGTGGTGAAAGTGAATACAAGTCCAACCTTCATCAAATACAAGTTATGCTCTGGCTTTAGGTTCGAAGGATCCGCGTGTTTCTAAATGGACCCAATATGGTCGATCCGTAACCTTAAGTGAGATCGGGGATCAGAACCGTCTATTAACTACACGTGGCGTAATCTTAGGGCCCCGAATGTCACTATGATATCCGTACGATATGGACATCTATAAATATCATCTCAGAACAAGTAATAAGGGTTCACAATCTGATTTTCTACTATAAACTTGAGAGTAAGTTCCCTATATACAAATTTGGGCTCTCCGTACGCAAATACGACTCTCCAACTGGAAGCGTATCTCATACCTGAACTACGTTAGACTTGATCCCCAAGTGGGTATGTAGGCAACTTAGTATCATCTAAGTGCAGTCTATAATCTAATTTTCACCTCGTTTAGTTGTGCGACTTGACTCAGACTGAGATAGAGAGGATCAACCGATCCGACCTAAATCAGTTGGCGCCGTCAGTGGGAACATTTACTTCGGGTTGCTGAGTAGAAATTTGGATATGGACGCTGCGAATCAAGAGTTGAAGCAAGTTCGGTTAGAGGAGTCATCCACCGGTTGTCCGAACGAAGTGAGGCACAGAGAAGATGTGGCTACGAGTGCAGGAGTGATCACCATGACGATGGAGGAGCTGAACAGAAAATTGAAAGAGCATGGGGATGAGATACTGCGGAGGCTTATGGCACAGACCCCAACAACACCAAATATAGGTCAAGTGCATCATTCACCTCCAACCCTGAGGAGATTATTTCATAGGCAAAGAGGTGAAGAGAGTGATAGTGAGAAGAATGAAGAACAGAGGCATCTTTCAGATGACAAAGTGGACAGTCGTAGGATGTTAGGCGAAGGAAAGGGGAAAGCCCATATGACTGAGGTTTCGAAGGAGAAACCAACGCTCTCCCAGGCGAAAATTGAAGATATGTACGAGAAACTGGATGTGGTCAGTCATAAATTGGAAGTGCCTAAGAGAAAGTTTAGGCATGTGACACCGTTGAGGGCTAGAAACTCCCCGTTCTGCGTCGACATTTTGAGAAAAGTGCCCTTAGCCAACTTTAAGGTGCCTGAACTAATGAGGTATGATGGTACATGCGACCCTAGACCTCACCTAACCTCGTATGAATTGATGATGTCTTTGCAGGAACGATCTGAGGCAGTTAAAGCACGAATTTTTATCACGACTCTAACGGGACATGACACCGAAGAATGTTTCCAATTGAAGGATGAGATAGAGTGGATGATAAAAAGTGGAATGTTAACTGTTTTCATTAATCGCACTCTAGCGGACGTAAGAGCCCCTGAGGCCTACCGCGGGAAAGAGGTAAGACGCTCACAAGCATAATGAACGACACGAAGGGTCGGGGTCCAACAGAGACCACGAACGACCTCGTCGATTTGTAAACAATGAACGACACGAAGGGTCGGGGTCCAACAGAGACCACAAACGACCCCGTTGATTTGTAAACAATGAACGACACGAAGGGTCGGGGTCCAACAGAGACCACGAACGACCCCGTTGATTTGTAAACAATGAACGACACGAAGGGTAGGGGTCCAACAGAGACCACGAACGACCCCGTCGATTTGTAAACAATGAACGACACGAAGGGTTGGGGTCCAATAGAGACCACGAACGACCCCGTCGATTTGTAAACAATGAACGACACGAAGGGTCGGGGTCCAAAGAGACCACGAACGACCCCGTCGATTTGTAAAATATGAACAATACACGCCTCTTAACTCTACACGAAGTAGAGCATTGATGGCAGTTCAGCAAATGAATGTACTTCAGTGGCCAACCGCGGGCAAATTGAAGAAGGGTAATAACCCTAACATTGAAGAATTTTGTAAGACCCAATACGGGGACGTAAGAGCCCTACTGGCCAACCGCGGGCAAATTGAAGAAGGGTAATAACCCTAACATTGAAGAATTTCGTAAGACCCAATACGGTCGTATTTCGTAAATGACCCAAGATATATGATTGTTGAAAGATCATATTTTTAAATCTTAAGTCTAATTAGATTCTAAATTTTCTCCAAGGTCGAGCTCTCTAAAAAATTCGAGTCAAAGGTAAAAAAAAAAAAAAAAAAGCGAGTCAAAGGTCGAGCTCTCTCAAAAATTCGAGTCAAAGGCCAAGCTCTCTCAAAAATTTGAGTCAAAGGAAAAAAAAAAAAAAAAAAAGCGAGTCAAAGGTCAAGCTCCCTCAAAAATTCAAGTCAAAGGCCAAGCTCTCTTAAAAATTCGAGTCAAAGGTAAATAAAAAATAAAAAAAATAGAGTCAAAGGGCGAGCTCTCTAAAAAATTCGAGTCAAATGCCAAGCTCTCTCAAAAATTCGAGTCAAAGTCCAAGTTCTCTCAAAAATTCGAGTCAAAGGTACAACTCTCTTAAAAAAAATATATATCAAGTCAAAGGTCAAGCTCTCTAAAAAATTCGAGTCAACGGCCAAGCTCTCTCAAAAATTCGAGTCAAAGGCCAAGGGCATATGTGAAAAAAATATGAACCCATACTTTGGAAAACTCTACGCAAAATTTTGTCAAACGCCCTTATCATTGATATTGCATTTCATTCAGAAAGTAAAAATGAATCCGCATCTAACATACGAAAAGAAAAATGAGTCTACACTAGCATTTCATTCAAAAAGCACAAACTTGCATACGAAACTAATTCGAAGGCTAAATTTCCATACTTCGTGAGATATTCAAAACCAAAACACTTCCCAAATGTACGAGGTGATACCATTCACAAACAAAACAAATCCACAAAATACCATGCAAGAAACAAAAATTACATCGTCACAAATGTACGAGTTGAAACTTCACAACAATTCTTGCATCACGACAAAACATGTGTACAACTTTGAATTACTCTTGAACATTAGGGTTCTCCGCCACCTCTTCAACCTCGGCATTGGAATCGACGTGAGACTGAGCATCGGGGTTCACACCAGACATCAAATGAGCTCCATGAAAAGTACGATACCCAACAGGAGGGCAATGCATTCTATCATTTGGAGAAGGCACAAGCACATCATAGTCTAAAGGGATAAAATACCTAACTCTAACTTCATTAATTTTAGCGTGAGTTAAAATCGAGGGAACATTCAACCAAGTGATATTCGAGTTAATATCCTCACTACCCTCGAGATCCCCATATTCGGGAACCTCAACATTATCAGAATTATGATGAGACGATTCGACCTCTTTTGGGTTGATCGAATCCACGGCTTGATCACTACCCACAGACCCAGAAGGAAGATTATTTGTTTCATCTGAGTCACTTATTTCATTATTATTATTTACGGATTTGGATGACCTAGTTCGAACCATTGTATGAACAAAATAAATAAAATACACAAGGGAAACTACAACTATACCTAGACAAGTGTACGAGAGGAGAACTTCGATCGAAGAGTCGGACGATCCTTGCCTTCAAACTCGGAGACGAAGAGGAGACTCGAACTTGGAGACGAAGTGAACTTTCGAACTCAGAAACGAGGATGGCCTTTCTCTCAACAATATTTCTCTCTCTAAAGTGAGGGTGGGTGAAAGTAAAAAATTGAAAATGACAAGTTCTATTTGTAGCTCAAGGAAAAGAGAAAAGGGACGGTCAAGATTGGTAAAATTGAAAATAATACATCTAACGGTGTAGGATCCATGGAGTATTTGAATCCCAAGAAGAAAAAACTCTTGGAACTCTATGAAGACACTTATCTGAAAATTAATTGCTACAACACAAGCCTCTTGAAAGTTTGCTTCACTAGTGTGAATCCATAGACGAAAAATGATATAAATCGGTTCAGTCATAAATACGAATCCTCAAGTTCATCTGATAATACAAGTTAAAACCAAAGACACGCTCTAGACTCGTATGAAAACATGAAAAAATAATATTTAAAAGAAAAAGGAGAAAATCTCAAAAGAAGATGCAAAATTACGAAAATACCCTTAAAACCAATAAAACACAAATTTGGAGTCTCAAACGATCTCAAATGGCTAAAATCACAAGACCGCATTGCATAGCAATGCGTTTTGTTCAGAACGCCGTTTCACTATGACCGGATGCATTTTGTATCTTTCCCACACAGTTAATTTTTATCCCGTGTTTTCGCCTATAGCACTTGTTCAGGCATATCACAGTGTTCTAGACTCGTTTTATAGTACGAGTGAAGGCCATGAGTCCCATAAGTTGTATTTTAGTACGAAGAGGAACGACGACTACCCTATCGTCTAAGTATTTGATATATCTAACTTGACTTACCAAATCTAAGGCACCAACTCGTGTTTGAATACGAGGCAAGGATTTGACTCGTACTAACATACGAGTCTACACTTAGGGTCACTAGATGAAATACCCTAACATTAAAAATGAAAGATCCACATGCCAAAATGAACTAGGTGATATCCATTTATGGCCTTAAATGCGTCTTCTTAAATAGTGAAGAAGTGGGAGACTACCTAATTTGGAAACCTAACCCACCAACTTGTATTTTCATACGAGTCAAGGCCTTGGCGGATGAAATTTGAAACCTAAGCCATCAACTCGTAGTTTAGTACAAAGAGGAGCGACGACTAGGTATTTACTTTGTGCATCTTCTTGAATACTGAAGAAGTAGGGGACTTAATGATATACCAAGCTTGGATCCTGGGTCGTTCGTGTACACGAACCTGTTGGTGACGTTGATTTACCTCGCCAAAACTCCCATGTCGGTCATTAATACGAGTCTAGTGAGTGGTGAAAGTGAATACAAGTCCAACCTTCATCAAATACAAGTTATGCTTTGGCTTTAGGTTCGAAGGATCCGCGTGTTTCTAAATGGACCCAATAGGGTCGACTCGTAACCTTAAGTGAGACCCAGGATCAGAACCGTCTATTAACTACACGTGGTGTGATCTTAGGGCCCCGATTGTCACTATCATATCCGTACGACATGGACATCTATAAATATCATCTCAGAACAAGTAATAAGGGCTCACAATATGATTTTCTACTATAAACTTGAGAGTAAGTTCCCTATATACATATTTGGGCTCTCCGTACGCAAATACGACTCTCCAACTGGAAGCGTATCTCATACCTGAACTACGTTAGACTTGATCCCCAAGTGGGTACGTAGGTAGCTTAGTATCATCTAAGTGCAGTCTATAATCTAATTTTTACCTCGTTTAGTTGTGCGACTTGACCCAGATAGAGATAGAGAGGATCAACCGATCCGACCTAAATCAAATACTGTGTCTATATGTATCAAATATTGCATTAATAATTCTACACGTGCTCGTTGTTGGAGCCACTGAACGCCACCACCACCATAACTGCCGCCCTACTGTTGTTGCACGATCGCCGCCACTTCAAATAATTTTATTTCTAAAAAATAGCACGCATACACCTAAATAAGTAGCTCCTGCTCCTCGTCGGTATGACTGAATACTGGCACCATTGTTGTCGTCCTACTAACGTAAAGAATTATTTTTTCTTAAATAGATTATTTACACCAGCGTATATTTAGGCATGTTGTAAAACTAAATTATTGTATTTATAATGTTATAAATTTGCATTACAAAACATATTAGAGCAAATTATGCATCGATACAACTTAAAAGTACATTTTTTAACAAATAGAGTACATTTTTCTAATACACTAGGTACTTGTTCTTCAGATCATAGGTAAATATCCTTTGTAGTTGCGGTATATATTCTTCATAACTGTGGTACTCTTCGAGAAAATATTGAATTTTTAGTTTTTGGTTGTTTAAATGGCATTGGACCGTAATATTATGAAGTTATATGTTCGTCAATTGTATAATCATGCATCATCACTTGGTAAAAAAATATTAGAGTGAACTAGAGTTTTCAAACTCAATGTTTAACTACACTACTTGATGATGATAAAAATCGTCAAATAGTGATTGTCACGTGATTGACCACGTGGGGTAAGGAAACCGATCCAACCCAGGACAAACTAGATTAACTATATATGAAGTTATAGATTGCACTCGGTTACTTCGAGCTGCCTACAGTTCGTAGTTCTTTTGTGGGGTTACTCTCAATAGCCAGTGGATTTTTACTGGGAAGTAGATAATTTTATATGATAGCCAGTTGCTTCTATTTAGCACTCTTTTTGGTGGGGAGAGCAGATCCTCCCTCTTTCCCAGCTCCTCTAAGGTATTTATAGAGAGCTGGTAGTGGGCTACGGGCCATGGGCCTGACTTAATTAATAACCCACTAGGTTTAATCTCCTTGATATTATGGTCTTTTAGACTAATAATAAGACCCAATTATTTTTGGTGGGTCTTCCGCCCTTTTTGGGCTCGTATGGCGGGTTATCCATAGTTGCTCACCCGGGTGACGACCCGACCCGGCTTGGGGACATAGGTAATTACCATCGTGCCCTTAGGTATTTTTTGGTGCACATCATAATGCCCCCCACTCCCGAATGTTTACGCCGACAGGTGAAATATTGGGGAGTAGGAACTCGATACAGTCGATAGTACATCATTAACGTCCCTTTTTTTTACATATATATATATATATATATACACACACGCTCGTGGCACTTTACCTCGTGGTCAATTGGTTGTCGCGAGGCAATATTGCCTCGCGGTTGTTGCCATTGCATGGCAATTGTTGTCGTTGCAATGGAAATTGCCTCATGGCAATAGTGTCATTGCAAATTGCCGCATGGTAATAGTGCCATTGCATGGCAATTTCCATGGCATGGAATTTATTGCCATGCAATGGTAATCAGCTCGATTGGAGGTTTGCCTTGAGGCAATTAACTTGCCTTGGGCAATTTGACTCGAGGTGATTTATTTGCCTTCATTCTCGAGGCTTGGGAGGAATTGACATTTTTTGCTCAATTCTCATTGGAGGTAATTTCTATCTTCGGAGCGAAACTTAGACATTTTTTCAATTCTGAATGAAATTTTTAGCTCTTTAAGACCGCCAAGGGGCATGTCATGATTTACTTAGAATATTTTTTTGGGGAAGTGGAACTTAGCCTCCTTCAAAACTAAAATTTGCAAGACCTCCAACCCCACAGTTGAAGTTTCGTAGGAGACTTGATATTTGTAGACCTCAATCCGGGTATTTGTACTTCGGAGGAGACTTAGAACTTATTAATTTTGCCTTGGCTCCGAGGTGAAGGGACAAGGGTCATTGACTCATCACGAGGGAGTGAGATCTTTTGCCCCTAGGTGAGAGTGCAAGGTCCTTTGCCTCGATGGAGAATGGGCAAGTCTTTTTCCTTGAGGTGAGTGGGCAAAGAATTTTGCCCCGAGGTAAGAGGGCAAAGTCCTTGGCCTCTACGGAGAATGAGCAAGGGATTTTTCCTCGAGATGAGGGGGCAAAGTCCTTAGCCTCTACGGAGGATGAGTAAGGGATTTTGCCTCGAGGTGAGGGGGCAAAGTCCTTAGCCTCTACGGAGGATGGGTAAGGGATTTTTCCTCGAGGTGAGGGGGCAAAGTCCTTAGCCTCTACAGAGGATGGGAAAGGTTTTTATTGTAGTGTTAGATTTATTTCCCTTGGCCTTTGGTGCTTGTTGGATGTTTTCTGATATAACACCCATGAAGTAGGTAGGACACCTCCCATCTTCGAAAAGGATTTCGGTAGTAGATGGACATATCGCCCGCACGTGATGAGAGGGGCGCCTTATAGATGCCTCCGGTGGCTTCGCGGTTTGGTGCCGCGAGGTACTTGGCTTCGCGGCTATGTGCCGCGAGGCACCTGGCTTTGAGGTCGTGTCACGTTGTCTTGGGGATTTTCCCTGAGGCTTCTTACCTCTAGGTAACTCCTCATGGTCGTCATTGCTTCGACTCATGTTTTCCTTTTAAATCTTGCGGTATATTTTGTAAGTCCACTACTAGGAGATAAGAAGCGTATTGTACTTCGTGGCTCCATAAGTGCTAGTGGGGTGCTTAATACCCCTTAGCTTCATGAGCGCTAGTGGGGTGCTTTGTGCCCCTTGGCTTCATGAGCTCTAGTACGGTGCTTTGGTGCCCCTTGGCTTCATGAGCTCTAGTAGGGTGCTTTGGTGCCCCTTAGCTTCATAAGCTGTGTCGAGGTGTCAGCGGTGTCATTACTTGCTAGCGCCATGTGAGGCCAATGGATGCCCATGGTGGCATTACTGTGCTCATGGCATGTTTTATTTTTCCTACCCCCATGATTAGATTTGGTGGCTGGACTTATCACCTCACAAGGTTCCCTGCCCCCTACTTCTTAGTGTATTTGCATAGTTAACACCTTAGGGAGTAAGGATTGTATGGAGTAGGTGTTATCTTTTACTAGGAGAGGTCTAACTTTGCGCTTGGTCTCATTCTTTACTTACGCCTTTTTTGAGTAAGCGACGTTTAATTGTGTTTACTAAGACTATCTCTTGTCTGCTCATTTTACCATAGTGTTTTGTGCTTCATGAGCACTAGTTTAGGTACTACACCGTAGGCGAGATTCATTGAATGGTGGGGGCTATGCCTCTTGGGCATTTTTGCTATAGTCGAATTCACTTGTTACCGATTCGCCTTTTAAATGCTGAAAATTGCTTGGCCTTGAAATATCAAATTTCCACGGCCTTTGAGTATTAGCTGGCTAGCTTTGCATAGTTACTAGCTAGCTATTTGTTCACTAGCTAGTCGTTTGTTTATTCCATTCCTATTCCCCCACTACTTGTCCCCTACTCCTTAGTATGTGAGTCATATTCAGGAGGAAGTTACCAAGTGGTGTTTCTTGGACACCAGAGGGTTAGGGATGGTTCTTTGATGATGATAAGAGCTGTAGGCTCTGTTCCCCGAATGTCGACTCCGGTGATTTGTAGACTAATGCCCTAAGGCTTTGAGCCTCACAACTTTTTACTGGGGTTATTATTCCATTCACTGGGGGGGGGGGTGTTATCCATCTCTGATCCTCCCTTGGGGGGTTGCCTTTGACTCCATCTCTACCCCCTGTCTCTTTGACTCTTACACATTCTTCAGCTCTGGCCACCAACTACTTCATAGTTGATGGGGGCTTCAGACACCGCGTTGGAGAAACGCTATACGTATTCCCTCAAAGATTCACTGTCTTTTTGAACCACAGTGAATAAGAAAGATAATGTCTCGGGGTACTTTTTGTTCATGAAAAGGTGATTGAGGAAAAGCTTGGTTGGCTGCTCGAGGCCGGCGATGGTACTGGCGGGCAGTCTGTTGAATTATCACTGGCGACATACATGTTGGCCTTGGTTTCGAACTTGTCAACATGCTCTTGGGGGTCTCCATCTGCCCCATACTCACTTAGATGAGGAATTTTAAGCCCTGGGGGCAAAGACTCTGCTAAGATTGCTGAGCAGAAAGGACTTCTCTTCGATGGAGCCATAGCCAGTGGTATCAGTTGCATGTCCTCATATCGCCCGTAGTTCTCCGGACCTCTATCACGGCGAGGTTCACGCCTTCTCTGGCCTTCATGCATTGACAAGGCCTCCTCGGGGGGTCACTAAGACTTGACCTCGGCATGGAGACCTAGGAGGCGTTGGCCTTCTATCTCTAACTCTTGGCGGCCTCTCAAGGGGTGAGGCTACAATATTCTCTTCTTCTCTTGCATCCCCATTTACCGGGGAGTTGGATCACCTTGATCCAATCCCGCCGGGGGTCAGAGACTCTTGACCTAGGCGGGGGGATTGGCCTAGCGCTCCTCAGTGATGGAGACTCTTCTCACGCGGCTCAGGGCTCCATCGAACAGACATAGGGGGTGGATCTTGTAACCCCTGTTCGTGAGGATGGGGAGCCTCCAGACGACTTCTCTCATGGGGATCTTTCCCCCTATTAGCTACTGGACCCGGTGATGCCGGTGAAGGATGTGCCCGAGCGAATTGCTGAACCGCCCTCGCAGCTGCCTTCACGGAGGCATCTTCTACTAGAGCAAATAATGTCTCTTGGATGATCTTGAACACCCTAGAAACAAGGGGCGAGATCACCGCTGGTACTACTGGTGGTGCATTTTGCTCACTGATCAGAGGTGCTACTTCTGGACCTCCGCTGTCAGTCGGACCATTGGGGGGGATTTTATTCCCCCACTGGGTGGTTGGGACAATCCTCAGGCACGGGATTAGGAAGTTCCTCAACAGCAGCTGGCTGGTGTTGGCTGGTCATTCTAACTGCGGTATTACGAGCTTGTGACCTAGTTTGCGTAGCTGGAATACTGTGCCCACAACGCCAATCTGATGAAGGTAAAAATCATCAGACAGTGATTGTCACGTGATTGACTACGTGGGGTAAGGGAACAGATCCAACTCAGGACAAACTAGATTAAATATATATTAAGTTATAAACTGCACTCGGTTACTTTGAGCTGCATATGTACCCAAGCAGTGTGGGATCAAGTCAGTTCGTAGTTCTTTTGTGAAGTTACTCTCAATGGCCAGTGGATTTTTACTGGGGGAGTAGATAATTTTATATGATAGCCAGCTGCTTCTCTCTAGCACTCTTTTTGGTGGGGAGAACAGACCCCCCCTCTCTCCCAGCCCCTCTAAGGTATTTGTAGGAAGCTGGTAATGGGCTACGGGCCATAGGCCCAACTTAATTAATAACCCATTAGGTTTAATGTCTGTAATATTATGGTCTTTTAGATTAATAATAAGACCCAATTATTTTTAGTGGGTCTTTCGCCCTTTTTGGGCTCGTATGGCAGGGTATCCACAGTTTCTCACCCGCGGGTGACGACCAGACCCAGGTCGGGGACATAGGTAATTACCATTGTGCCCTTATGTATTTTTTGGTGCACATCACTACTACTAGTGATCACGTGGATTATTTTGTGTAACTTAGTACTTTAAAATATTTACACACATGAGTATATTTAGATATATTCGAGAAAGTGTTTGATTTTGTCGATTTTGGTCGTTTAAGTATCATTAGACTGTGATATTATGAAGTCTTATACCTATTAGTCGTATACTAATATATCATAGCTTGGTAAAAGGTCGGCAATATTAAACTTTTAGCCTTGGACGTGGCCATGATCTATACATAAAATACGTAATGTAAGCACATACCATACTTCACGTAGGCACATACACAACAAGAAAATGTAAAATTCGCAATGATTTTTTAACTACAACATTATTTTCGTGGCGGATAGTCATGTTTTGGCAATGAAAAATGAATTTCGTAGCTTTATAGTGCTTGCTTGTAATTAATTCAGGACGAAATATATTTTTTGTTGCAAAATAGGTGTTTTTCATCCAGCTTAATTTATTACTCAAAATTTATTTGGCAACATGTTTTAGAGATTACAACAAAAAACCTTGTCATGAAAAGTGTATTTCTTTTAGCAACGATACAAATTTGATGCAAAAGAATCACTCATGTGTAAGAAATTATTTTGTTGTCTGTAATTGATAATAGGCAACGAAATACATTATTGTAAATGCTCCATTATTTGGCAACAAAATCATTGTACTCGAATGCTGGAGTTTCTGCTACAAAATATTTCGTTGTGTGTATTTACTAATATGCAACGAAAACATTGTTGCCAATGTCTCAATACATTAGCAACAAAACTTTATCATTCCGAAATGCAGGAATGTCCGCTAAAAAATATTCCGTTGTCTATAATGCTTAATAAGCAACGAAATAAATTGTTTGTAATACTTAACTCAATTTGCAACAAAATATGTAATACTTGAATGTTGCAATGTTTGCTACAAAATATATTGTAGCATTACAAATTGCATGCGTTGTGAATAATTCAATAGATTAGCAACAAAATTAATTGTACAAAACTGTTATGCCAATATTGGCAATAGTTTTTTTTGTTGGTAAAATATGGAGAGCTTTTGGGCAGAGAATATTTTTTTGCTATTAAATCTTATTAGTTAAAGAAAAAATCACACAGGCTAACAAGTATTAATAATAAACTAGCAATGATGGCACTTGATGCGTTTACTTAAATTTTTATTTTATATATATATATATATATATTATTTATACTTTACATGATAGAGTTGTATATAATATATAGGGTTTAAGGGTTAAGGTTTAGGATTCGGGGTTTAGGGGAAAATTATATCTGGCCACTTTACGTTCTAATAGATTTTCTTAAAGATTTTATCATTCTTAATTTATACAATGATAACATTCGGAATCAATATATTATTAAATTCAAAATTTTATACATATCAAATTCTTATTGTAATTATTTAAATCTAATAAATAATATATCCAGATGAAATATATATTAAACGAACTATTATAATGATAGGTGAGTAATGACGACCAATCACGAGCTAAGCCTGACCAAGCTTAGTTTGAGCTTGAGCTCAAGCTTTCAACGAGCCTGGGTAAATGACTTAGAGCTTGAGTTGAGCTGAGTCGGAGTTCAGCTTGAGCCAAAAAACATTATAAATATAATATTAATTTTATATGATTATATATATTATTAACTATACTCATGATTAAAGATTAAGTAGATTATTTTTTATATATATTATTATATATTAATACCTAAATAAATAAAATATTTTTTTAGATTGACTCGCGAGCTTGCGAGTAAGTACAATTGACTCGTTCGAAAAGCTCGGCTTATTAGGCTCGACTCGAGCTCGAATCCACTTTGAAAAAACCCAAGCTCAAATCGAGCTCTAATCAAGTTGGGCTCGTGAGCCGATTCAACTTGATGTCCACCCTATTTATAAAAGCACGATAACTAGTTCTAATTTTTTGATTATATATTTTTATCTAATCTAAATGAAAATTTCTCCTAAACTTCTTCTGTTCTTCAGCATCTGCAGTCTACACGTACAATTTGGAGTTCTAGCGCCAAACCTTCATCTAAAAGTTTCAAAATATCCGCCCAATTTTTTTTCACGCAGGAGTTCTACTGCCAAAAGACCCCAAAAGCATGGTTCAAAATTTCTTTCCTTTTCCACCGAAACGTTCGAAAAGTTTCTGTTTTTCAACTTACGGAAAAGAAATCACCATATAGTTTCGAAATTACATTGTTTCCTAGGAAACTCTTAATGTTTCTAATGTTTCCATGGAAACTCTCAATGTTTCCATGGTTTCCATGTTCGTTTCCATGGAAACATTGAGAGTTTGGTAATTTCTTTTCAAAAAGATTTGCTCTATCGCAAAGACAACAGAGCTCTCAAATCTCTCAATATAGGGAAAAATGTTAAAAAAAAGAAAAGAAGAAGAAGAAATGAAGATTAATAAATTTAACAATCAAACAAATATTTATTTCACCAAGAAGCGATTTTTTATCATACGACTCAATATGAAGATTACTGTATTATCGATTAAAGTAATTTTTTTCATATAATTTGTAGATGAGTTTGAAATCATGGTATCAACCATATTAACTGTTTATTTTTTTCACGACAACACTTTTAGAATTTTTTATTTTACAATTTAAGTTACTAAAATTTTATCAATTATATGTTCTGTGAATGTTTAACTTCAATCAAACATTACCACTTTTCATTTTTTTTCACGACAACACTTTTAGAATTTTTTATTCCATAATTTAAGTTAGTAAAATAATATTAGTTATATGTTATGTGAATGTTAAACTTGAATCAAACGTTACCACTTTATTTATTAGTGTAATTGGATCGATTATTGATGTAGATGTATAAATATTTTACACAGCTATTATTTTTTCCTAGTAAAAAAAGGAAGCAACCCTTTTTTACTTCTTTTTTCACCGTTTTTACCTTATTTCTAACATTTTTCAAGTTTTCCATAATGTTTCCAAAACGTTTCCGATACGTTTCTTATATTTAAAAACTCGAAACTTATCATCGAAACGAAATTTTAATCCTTGCCCAAAAGTTTCTTTTCCTCAAGGGTTATATTCGGGAAAATTACACTTTTCGTCCCTGAAATTGAAGCCAAAAACACATTTGGTCCCTCATGTTTCAGCCTCAACACATTTGGTCCCTCAACTTACAAATTTTGAACAAATGTGGTCCCTGCCGTCAATTTACCGTTAGAACTAACGGAATCCGCACTGTTCATCATCTTCCCCAACTCTAAAATCCGATTTCAAACTTTAAATTATGATATCTCACTCATTTCAAGTCCATTTTTAACGAATCTTATACGGTTAGAATCGTCTCAACGAGTAGAATCCATCCATGTAAGTTTTGTCCCAAAATATGCTGATTCTATTGACCCGAACCGCACAAATCCGAAAAAATCCATTTTTTGAATCAGCCTATTTTGGGACAAAACTTACATGGATGGATTCTACTCGTTGAGACGATTCTAACCATATAAGATTCGTTAAAAATGGACTTGAAATGAGTGAGATATCATAATTTAAAGTTTGAAATCGGATTTTAGGGTTGGGTTAGTTGGAGAAGATGATGAACAGTGCAAATTCCGTTAGTTCTAACGGTAAATTGACGGCAGGGACCACATTTGTTCAAAATTTGTAAGTTGAGGGACCAAATGTGTTGAGGCTGAAACATGAGGGACCAAATGTGTTTTTGGCTACAACTTCAGGGACGAAAACTGTAATTTTCTCGTTATATTCTCTCTTCCAGATCCCCAAAATTCGTCTCATCTGCCTTCTCGACAATCTCCTCCTCGCTCTCTCTTCTCTCTCCCAGAAGGTTCTATTTTGCTGATTTGCAACACTTTATCAGTTGAAGGAGGTAAGATTTTTTTTTCAAATTCTTGATATTTATCACTTTGGTTGTTTGCCCCTATGAATTTTTTGTTTTCAAAATCTTAATGTTTATGAGATTTTTCGATTTTCAAGAATTTCATATGGAATTTTTTTTATAACTGATAAATTCTGTTTTTTGAAAGAATCGCATAAAGTAGAATATGACAAGTAAAAATTTGATTACTTGAGATAAATTAGGTGACAAATTAACTCCTATCTGTATACCTTCTCATTCACCATGAGTATCATTGACATAACATGCTCAAAAGGAACATTCTTTGGAGATAAACTTGACTTAATCAATGTGCATGTGCATATCTGCATGTATAAAAATAGGGAAAGCAATGCAGATGCGTATCTTTTTTACAGGTTTTATCCACACTTGCATATATCTATTGGATATCACTATTTCATTACTCTAACAATTCCACATTCATTTTGATACTTCTTCACAGATTTTTACAATCTTGTTGCATATCTGCATGTGCATTTTAATATGGCATTACTTGAGATAAAAATTTCAAATGTGGAATTATTAGATGACGAATCTGGGCAGCCTTTGTCTATATTCTATCTCCTAGTATGTAAAATTATTTAAGTACTTAATACTACTATTTTCAATTGACATTTTACTGCTTGATACATATTATGCTTTGGTGATAAGGAATTAAAATGGTCAGTACGATGCACAATCGAGCTAATGTAACACTGAGTAGGACTCCACATCCATCTGGTTCACTGCCTGGGGCATCACTTCCTCAAGAACCATCAGTTCCCTCTCAACAAGATGCTACTCTTCCACATATCCCTGATAGTAGTAGTACAGGTGAAATATCTATAAGAATTAAGGTTTGTTTTAGCACATATATATTTTAGATAACATGTAATTTTTTGAAAATTATAGCTTTAAACACAAATAATAGTGTTTGAGGACAAACTAGAGGAATAGGTCTTCGTAAGCTAAATTTTTTTTTTTGTAAGTTCCTATGCCTTTCTCGCATTTCCAAATTTAAACAGTCATGGTTTTGATAATTACAAAGGGAATTATGTTAATGTAGTGATTGGATTGCAGTTACTCGTTTCTTATGATGATGTTATATTTGTGTTATGTAGTAACTCGTTCCTTATGGTGTATGTTATATTTGTGTAAGTGGGAATTTAATTTTTAAAATTTTGGTACATTTGGTTATATTTTGATTTGCATAGATTCTCAAATAATATTGTTTTGTTGCTGGACTTGTGACATTTGAATTCCTAATAGCTTTAGAGATTTGTATTTCAACATTTGAACAAGTTTAGTACCTAAAATTATGTTTCAACGCCTAAACATGCTTCTGAAACATGATTTTCAGCCCCCATTTAGTTGTTGAACATGATTTTCAGCACCCGTTTGGGTTGCGGAAAATGAGTTGAAGCACTTGAACAAGTGAAATTCTATCTTCAGCATTTAAACAGGTGTTGAAACAACATTCAACACCTGTTCTTGCTGCTGAAAATAATTTTCAGCACCTCAACAAGTTGAAATAGAATGTTTAGGAGCTGAAAAATAGAATTTCAGCACTTGTTTCGTGCTTAACTTCTTGTTTCATGTGCTTAACTTTTCAGCAATTGTTCAACATAAAATTGCAGCACTTGATTATATGTTGATTAAGTTTCAGACACACAACACATACAAAACTCTGTTCTAATGGAAACTTTTGGTGTGCATGTATGTATACATTATTTTTTTCTTGTTATTTAAATGCATGTGAGCTTTGTTTATATAGTTATACTTAGCATATTAATGTTCGTGTTTGTGAGTGTCAAAAAGCAATCAGGACGAAATGCCATTGTATATGTATTTTCACCAATTAGTTATGAATATTTTTCTCATGTAATTATAGGGAGATATGGAGAAATGTAGAGTTGATGCCAAAATAGCGGGAAATGATGTGGATATTGATGAAATTGCTGATGATGTCCTTGGGAAAAGAGCATCCTAGATTGTAGGAGTTGGATATGGACCTAAAAGAAATTTTTTAAGTTCTTCCTTGAGGATGCGTTTAAAAGAGAAGGAAAAAGAATGTGACGAGCCTGTGGAGAAATTGAGTACCATACAAGAAACTCTTGTCGAACATACTCGTCTCCATGAAAAGTTATTTCAATCTCAACAATACCAAAGTAGCTCTACTCCATGGTAAATTCTAAAAATCTCGTTTGCTTTTTATGTTTTGAAACTTGAAATCTCGTATATCGCTTGTACATTTTTTCAAATTGTGCAGATTAAGAGATGATGTCATTATGGTGGAAGAATTAATGGCGCTAAACTCATTTAAATCCTATTTTGTGTTATTTCTGTCAATGTACTCACTTATGGTGGTTTTATGGTGAAAATATTCGTGGTGGTAGACTGGTAGTACTTTGTTCATGACTTAGTTTTCTATGTAGCCTTTTGACAAACAATTTATTAGCATTTCAATTATAATTTTTGTTTCGTATTATATTATGATTTTGATATTTTAAAATTTTGTTTGTCATATAAAGACACGTGAAGAAATTGAGATTAGTAATAAACTTACACAATTAATATGCAATTATAAAATAATATTGCAAATTATTTTTCTATAATTTAAATATATTTGTCGCTAAAAAGCTACAAATTTAATATGTAATTTAGCTTTTACCAACGTAATATATGTTGCTAAAACTAAGCATTTAGCAACACAGTGATGTGCACAAAAAATGTCTAGAGGCATTACAGTAATTAATTTGCCCTTGGCAAGGACTGGGGCGCTATTCGTGGGTTGAAGTCCGCGGTTAATATACGAGTCAAACCCAAAAGGGCTGACAATCTAATAAGAATACATGGGCTATTTTATTAGTTTAAGGCATAATAAAGGGATTATTATTAAGCATGATAGGCTACTGATAAAGCTAAGCCCACGACTCATGACCCACTACCAGCTCCCTATAAATGCCTTAGAGGGGATGGGAAAGGCTCATTAACTACTTTCTCCAGAAAAATCCACTGGCAAAAATTGAGAGTAAAATCAATACAGAACTATGAATTGACTTGATCCCACATTCACGAGTACGTAGGCAGCTCGCTATATTCGAGTGTAGTCTATAAATTCACCAACCCCCAACCAAGTTTGTCATGTTTTGGTTCGGTTCCATCACCCCACGTGGTCAAAAACGTGACATTCAACGACTAAGAATTTTTACCATCATCAGATTGGCCCCGTCTGTGGGAAAAGCGCTCCAGCTACTGAGTATGCAAAGTAGGTCACATGCGCGTACCACCGGTGATAAGATGACCAGCCACCATCAGCCAGCTGCTGCCGATGACCTTCCTAACCCAACGCCAGAAAGTTGGCCCAACATTTGAGTGGTGGAAGAAAATTTCCCCGACAGTCCGACTGACGACGGAGGTCCTGAGATAGCACTCCCGACAAACGAGCAACATGTGCTACCCACATCACCAGCGGTGATTCCACTCCCTGCTTCCAGGGTGTTCGAGATCACTCAAGAGGCATTACTTGCTCCAGTTGAAGATGCCTCGGTGCAAGCAGCGGTGAGGGCGGTTCAGCAATACGCCCAGACACATCCATCACGTGCACCACCTGTTCCAACAGCTACCGGGGGGCACGACTCCCATGTGAGAAATACTCAAGAGGCGTCCCCTCTCAAGAGAAGGGGGCTCATTTCATCCCCTCAGTCAACTAGCAGAGGTCAGGAGCCTCGTCCAGAGAGTCGTCCCCAGGGAGTCGACCCTAGAGAGTCGCCTCCCCATCGTTAATGTCATACTCTTTCGAATGACGCAAAGTGTCTGTTATTTAAACAAGCCTAGTATATATAGCTGCATAAAAGTTGATGTGCCTGAAAGCACTTAGCAATCATATGACGAAAACTTAAATCATCCAACACTTAATAACAATGTGTGGGGGTGCACTTAGGCAGCTCAGAACTTAAGTAAAGGTAGTCGGCGCTGGTGGGTGTCCCCACTTAATGCTTGACTTGTGGCCAAATCAAAATTGTTCAATAGTAATGTAGGAAAAAAGATAGTTTTTGTTACTTGTTACCTGATAAGGCCTCATAAGTTTTGACATCTTGTCAATCTTGGGGGATGTTTCCCATGAAGGTCATCTTGCTAGTGATATCCACTGCTAGCGTGCTTTTTATTTTGGAGTCTTGTCCATCAGCGGCGGTTGCTATATCTTTGAAATAGGCGTTGTCTTCTTGGGGTGGCATGTCGTGGCATGTGTCTTTTTCATAGACATCTGACTGCTGGGATTTTGACCAAGTATGGACTGAGTTGATCTTGCCCCCCAAGAAAGTTTTCTCTTGCGAGATTTAGTTTATCACTAGTTGTTCCCCTTGTCACCGTGATCCATGTCTTGTTTCCTTTTAGGTTTCTTCAATGCGTTAGCATAGCACTCTCTTGCTATCTTCACGTCACCAACAGCTTCCTCCGTTCCTACGGGTATAGGGAATTTTACCATCATGTGATAGGTAGATACGCCGACTTAGAATAAGATTAAGCTCGGCCTCCCCAAAATTACATAATATGTGGAGGGGGATTTAACCACCAAGGATTTCACCATCTTCGTAGAGCGGGTTGGAAATTCACCAAAAGATATGAGCAGAGACATCTCCCCTAATGTTTCCACTATCTCACCCACCAGTGAGGGGGGTGTTGACCGCTTGAAGCAGCGCATTATCCACCCTAATTGGGTGAAAACATTGTAAAAGAGGATGGCTGCTGAGCTCCCACTGTCGACGAGAACCTTCTTCACCCAGTAGTTGGAAATGGTCACCGATATCACTAAGGCGTCATTCACCAATGGGATATTTTCCAAGTCCTGTATTCCAATCTCTATGGTTTGAGTCTTTAGTTCCACATGATTTACTTGTTCCCCTGCGGGGGAGCTGATGGCGTGTAGCCACGCCGCAATTCTTAGTGAGGCTTTCCTAGAATTCACGTAGTCTCCCCCTGCAGGACCTCCCAAAATGACACTTATGATTCCATTCATTGAGGGGCTGCCCATATCGAAGTCTGCCCCAGGGGGTTGCAAGGCAGAAAGAAGTTTCCCTAGGGGGAGCTACAACTAAGGGTACTAGCTGCATATCCTCGTATCTTCTACTGTTGTCCAAGCTTTCATCATGGCGGGGTATTTGTCTACGCTGGCCTTCTCACCTTGACAGTGTCTCTTTGGGGTGAAGGAGGCTTGACCTCTATGCTGAGACCTGGGAGGCGTTGGCCTTCTATCTCTTCCCCGTGGTGTCCTCTCATGAGGTGAAACTAAATTGTCTGCTTCATGGGGGCGACTCTCAATTAACAACACCCCACAAAAAACACAAAATATGCTCCTCGGAACCATTGTTTTCAACTGAAGATACTTCATAAAACTCAAAGCCCCCTTTTTGAGGCTAACATAGGTAGAGCAATAAATGTCCCCCGAACCCTTGAGAGCTCGGCTGAGACTAGCCTACCTTATGATCCCTCCTGCATTACAGAGAGGGTATGAGGTTTTAAAAACAACCCCCACCCCCCGGACATGGAATCTGGATCGAGATCATACCAATTTAACAAAGGTGATAACTCACCTCAAACAAATATAACAAGGGTTTAAACTAGTCCACCTTGTGATCCTCTAGCATTACCAAGAGGGTATGAGGTTCTAAAAACAACCCCCCCTCAGACATGGAATCTGAATCTAGATCACACCAATATAACGAAGGTGAAAACTCACCTCATACAATCTAAGGTGGGAACTCACCTCATACACTCTAAGGTGGGAACTCACCTCATACAATCTAAGGTGAAAACTCACCTCATACAATAAGGTGAAAACTCACCTCATACAATCTAAGGTGAAAACTCACTTCATACAAACAAAGGTGAAAACTCACCACATACAAATAAGGGCGATAACTCACCTCTTATCAGTGTGACTAGAGCGATATTTCGCTTCATACTCCAAATAATGAACACTAGTGGTTATCCAAACCTCCTAAAACTAAGACAATAGTCACCCTAGTGAAAAGTTGCAAGGTTATAAGCCTCAAATTCACAAAGGTCGGCCAAAACAAATAAGGCCTAGTGCCCTCTCCATCATCGACACACTATATGCTAAGCAAAGAACACCCAGTGTTCGAAAGCTTACCTGATAAAAATCTAACTCCTATGTGTCATAGAAACACCCATTTGTAACTTACTCCTAAACATGTTTCACATATTAAAGAGTAGGGGGCAAGGAGGAGAGGAGATATAAACAGGCAGCTAGATATTGGCCAGCTAATATTTTAAGGTCAGCCAAAGCTAACCGTTTATGAGGAGATATAAACAGCTAATATTTTAAGGCTAGCCAAGGCCAACCATTTTTTAACATGAAAAAGACGAAAATGCCCAAGAAGCACTCACCCCTAGCATCCATGAAATCACGCCAATGACACTCTAAGATAGCTAAGTAAAAGGCGAAAAAAGATAGTCAATATCCATGAAAAAAACCCCGAGCTAACAAAGACTCGAACGAGGATATCCCACCTGATAATTCATCTAGCAATACCAAGAGAGGTCGAGGCTCCACAAAAGATCCCGCCCTCCCATTAAGGTTCTTGACTGAGATTATACAGTTAAAAATATGTGATGACCAACGTCACACTAAGAATAAAAACACGAGAGGCAACCCAAGCCTCCACATAAAAACGTGGCCACGCCACTTACTTAAAAGGCATAAATATAGAGTGAAATCAAGATTTAAGTTAGCCCATCATTATCAGAAGGTCTCTTACTACTCCTAGCGTTTCTCACTGAAAAATACTAAAGAGTGGGAGCAGGTAACCTTATAAGGTGCTAAGTCCACCCGCCAAAATCCTCCACCCACCAAATCAAATCATGGGGCTAGGAAAAACGAAACATGCCATGAGCACAGTAATGCCACCATGGGCACCCATTGGCATCACACGGCGCTAACAATTAATGCCACGGCTGACACCCCGATAACGATCATGAAGCAACGGGGTTAGGAAAACAAAAGACCTACTTAAAGCCTACGAAGGGTAATGAGTAGCTCACAAATATGCTAAGACAAAAGCAAGAATGCTGCTAATGTTCGACTAGCTCATAGTTGTACAAGCAAAAAGCGACCGTAAGATAAAGTAGGGGAATACGAATCTTGCTATAAAATAACCCCCAAGTTGGTGGGTCTAAACAAGCTAGCAAAACGCTAGTGTGTTCAAAACACTAGTGGGTGACTAGCTTTCAAAACGCTAGTATTTTTTGAGTAAAATCCTACTAAAGATACGAAGTACCCCACTAGCGCTTATGAAGCCCCGAGGTACAAAGCACCTCACTAGAGCTCATAAAGCCGAGAGGTACAAGACACCCCGCATGCGATCATGAAGCCACAGGGTACAAAAAACACCCCGCTAGTGCTCATGAAGCCATGAGGCACAACAAATCAATTAAGTAATTGACCTAATGCTCATGAAGCCATGGGGCACAACAAATTAATTAAGTAATTAACCTAGTGCTCATGAAGCCACGGGATATACCTCACTAAAGCTCGCGAAGCCACGAAGAAGTAAAACTTGATTGAGGTCTAAAAAGGCCCGACATATGATTCACGGATAAATATGCCATACGAGGCTAGACCATGGCGTCAGGTCTCACCTGCCTATACGAGGTGACTTGTGCAACATCTAGGCGAGGAATTACTCGGAGGCCAAAAAACCTCAGCAAAAGCCCCAAAGGCTACACGCCGCAACGGCACACAGCCGTGAGGTTTAAGAGAAGGCCCCTGGGGACAGCACTTGGGCCACCCCTCGTTACATACGGGCGATGTGTCCGCTGGCTGCCAAAATCCCTCTTGAAGGTGAGGACTCTCCCACCCACTGGGTGAGCACAAACGTTTTCGACGTATGGTCCAACCTACTTCATGGGTGTTATATCAGAAAACATCTAACAAGCGCAAAAGGCCATAGGAAATAAATCTAACACTACAATGAGGACCTTTCTCACTCATCATAGAGGTCAAGGACTTTGCCCCCTGAGGCAAAAGACCTTGCCCATTCAACATAGAGGTCAAAGACTTTGCCCCCTCACCTCAAGGCAAAAGACCTTGCCCGTTCACCATAGATGTCAAGGACTTTACCCTCTCACCTCGAGGCAAAGTACCTTGCCCATTCACCATAGAGGCCAATGACCTTGCCCCCTCACCATGGAGGCCAAGGGCTTTGCCCCCTCACCTCGAGGCAAAGGACCTTGCCCACTCGCAATAGAGCTAAGAACTTGGCCTCTCTTGAGGCAAAGGACCTTGCAGTCTCACCTAGTAGCAAAAGCTCTTACCCCCTCGCAACAAGTCAATGACCCTTGCCCCTTCACCTTGGGACAAAGCTTATAAATTCTAAGTCCCCTCCAGAGTACAAATACCCAGATAGAGGCCCCAGAATTCTAAGTCTCCTTCAAGATGACAAGCTTCCTGTGGGTGAAGCGCAAGCCTCCCCTTAGGCCAGGAACACACTCGTCTCTTTCTGAAGCACATCTCACCAACAAAAATTTCTCCAAAACACCTCATCAGCTAACATAATAGCTCCTATGAGGTTATTAGTCAAGTGGGGTAGAGGTTCATAATTTAAGAGCTCCTCCCTAAAACATGAAATGCATACTCAAATCGAGATACCTCGCACACTCTGGCATTGTAAGGTATCCGGCCCCCAAGCTTCCAACCTTAAGGCACTCGACCCCGAGGTGTCAGACCCCAAGGTAGCTACAGGTGTTGCTTTAAGTCAACACCAACATTAACGCGAGATAACACTCAAGATATCCCCTTTCAGAAGGGTGACTCCTTAGACCCCCCAAGGCGACAAAGTTTTCCATCCATATTTCTACTCCCGGGTATCCTATACGGCACACCCGGGAGTGGGGAGCATTATGATATGCACCAAAAATATCTAGAGGCACTACGGTAATTAATCTGCCCCCGGCAAGGACCGGGGTACTATCCGTGAGTTAAAGTCTGCGGTGAATATACAAGTCAAGCCCAAAAGAGCTGACGATCTAATAAGAATACCTGGGCTATTTTATTAGTCTAAGGCATAATAAAGAGATTATTATAAGCCTGATGGGCTGCTGATAAAACTAGGCCCACGACCTATGACCCACTACTAGCTCTTTATAAATATCTTAAAGGAGCTGGAAAAGGCTTATCAACTACACTCTCCAGAAAAATCCTATACCAATACATAACTACGAATTGACTTGATCCTACATTCACGGGTACGTAGGCAGCTCACTACATTCGAGTGCAGTCTATCAATTCACCAACCTCCAACCTAGTTTGTCGTGCATAGGATCGGCTCCATCACTCCACGTGGTCAAACACGTGATATTCAACGACTGACGATTTTTACCATCATCACATAGTGTTGCTAAATCTAAGTCTTTCGCAACGAAATATATTGTTGTAAATTTAGCATTTTTATTCTTACTGAAACAACCTACTAGCAACACATTTAGCATTTTGCAACGTTATATATTGTTTCTGAAACTTAGTACTTGGCAACGAAATATAGTGTTGGTGAAACTTATAATGTGGCAACGAAACATATTGTTGAAGAAAGGTACAATTTTGTTCCAGAACCCGAAGTATTGGCTACGAAACATAACGTTTCCCAACAAAATATTATGTTTTTTAGCATGACTATATTCGTTGCCTTTTGTATTATTTTTTTGCTATGAAATAAATATTGTTATCTATTGTTAGCCCATAGGCGACGAATCTCATTTTTCGTAGCCATGAACTTTTAGCAATGTGGATTGGCCTACGAAGCGCGCAACGAAATAATTTCGTTGCATATACCTTTAGCAACGAAAAAACTACTTTTTCACAACAAACTGTTTTGTTGCGGAATGCTAAATTTCTTGTAGTGATACAATATATGTTCTTCAATCGATAGGTACACATTCTTTATTGTTACAATACATATTCTTCCTAACTACGGTACTAATTGAGGAAGCTTTCGATTTTTTTCGTTTTTGGCCAAGTGTCATTAGACCGTGATATTATGAAGTTCAATACCTTTTAGTTGTATAACAATGCATCATCACTTGTTAACAAATCAGCGATATTAAATCTTAAAAGTGTTGCATTGTTAAATATTTAATGAAGTATTTTATGAATATATACCTAATATTATATGTTCAAAAATGTTGTACTTACAAAAGTGTTGTATTTTGAAATATATAATGAAGTACCTTATGAATACAGATGCAGTATTCGATACTTAAAGGTGTATTTTTAAACACGTAACGAAGTACCTTATGATTATAGATGCATTATTTTATACTTAAGCGTGGTATAATTTTAAATATGTAGCGAGATAAAATATTGCATTCATAAATTGAAAATATTTATACTATGCACTAAACATACTTTACATATGACATGAATGTTTTAGGTGTGCGAAATCAGTAATCATGTAGCGACATAAAATACTGCATGTATCATTGAAATTACTTCTACTATGCACTAAACAGACTTCACATAGTACATGAATGCTTTATGTGTGCAAAATAAGTACACGACATAAAATACTACTTTTATTAATCGAAAATACTTCTATTATGTACTAAATATACTTCGCATTTGACTTATGAATACTTAATCGTTATACTTCTGAATCCTTAAAAATGTATATTTCTTCAGTATTTTGATAATCTTTTTATTAGTCCACCATTTTATCTAATCATTTATTTAAGTTTTGAACCTTCCAAAATGGACTTTTATCTATTTTCAGTTATGATGCTTCTATAGTTCTTAAGAATATTAAAGTTCTGTGAAATGGGTTTCCAAAGATTTTAGGCATCATTTTTTTTCGTTGAAATATAGGCAATATGAATCTTAATTTGTTCATTTCATCATGAGAGAAAGATTGGTGTAGACAAAGCAATTTTATGTCCAATCAAATAATGACAAGTGGAAAAGATAATATATTAATTATCAATTTAAGTCTTTAATTTATATTTTGGAATTTATCAAATTTAATTCCAAAATTAAATAATTGATTTATTTGATATTTTAATATTTATTTTATTGGCAAATCAAATCGCGCCACATGTCAAATTGAGGTGTTTCAGCCAACTAAATTGTGTCTTGCAGTAAAGAAGTCAACAACCAATCACACTGCGCCAAGTGGATATGTTAGCCAATGAAATGGCTCCAAAGTAATTGATATTTATCTCTTTAAATTAATTTAGATATTAAAGAGATAATATCTATTAAATTTATCCTCATCAAATATTAGTCAATCAAATGGCTCAAAAGTAATTGATATTTATCTCTTAATAAATATAAATATTAAAGAGATAATTATCAAAGGTGTTTAAAGAATTTGTGGCTTCTCCATCTTACACCTATAAATAGGGTCCATGAGAGCTCATAATCAGGACAGACAAATTAATTGAAGCTAGAGAAGACAAGAGAAGTTCCCAAATTCTCTCTACAAGTTCTTCAAATTCAAGGAGGCCTTCAAAGCAAACTTCAAGGTGTTCTTGGTGAAATTCATCAAATTATAACATTTGATTCGAGATTAAGGTGATAAACCCTCAAATAAACGTTATAAAAGTTCAAATCAAGTTGTAGGAAGATCAAAGTGACGAGTCGACCTTGAAGCTTTCAACTTTCCCAAATCATTTACATCGTTTGATCCGAGATTAATTTGTCGAGCCCTCGCATCAACGTTATAAACATTCAAATCCACATTGGAGAAGATCAAAGAAGTGATTGCTGCTCCAATATTCAAATCAAAGTTCTTGAAGGAAGAATCAGAGGATTAGATTAGGGATTGTATCCAATTCTTTATTTTAATCAATATAAATTCATTTGTCACTATTTTTTTGTGTTTCTGTTTACAGACGTAAAAATTTGTTGTGTACAAATTTTTGGCACGCCCAGTGGGACAATCTCTACCTCTCATCTCTTCCCTTCATCAAGTTCAAATGGACACTCAAGTCAAAACCTTGAAGGTAATGGAGTCCAAGCTAGCCATTTCGAGTCTTTCAAACTCCACAAGCAAGAATGTTGGTGCCACTGCAAGAAGTATGTTCAAGAAGCTGCGAGCTGCATCTTCAGAGATGGCTCCCTTATCTGAGTCTGTTGAGAAGGATCCATCTCATCTTGACATTGAAGTTGACAATGATGGAGACAAGTCCTTGCCATTCTCCTCTCGATCCACATCAAGTTACTCGAACGTGGCCTCTGTCATGATGACAAATGTTACAGCTCTAGAAGAGCAAGTTGCAAACTTAGCCAAAGCTATTGAAGGGCTAACAAAGCATATCGAAGAGCAAGATACCCAAATTGCAAAGTTGATGAACAAGTCAGACAATGTGGACTCCATCCGCAACATGGAAAAACAAATTGAGGCACATGATGAAGCTAAGACGTCAGAGAATCAACACCCAGTTGAGAAGGAAAAATCAAATGTCAAAAAGCTTCAAGTTTCATGTGACGGTACGATTCAAGTCGATCATCCGAGGGATTTTATCATGGGAATGATCAAAGATAAGTTTGATGGAAGCTCCAAGTCATCTTTGACTTATACCAAGCCATATACTCGAAGGATTGACAACTTGAAGATGCCAAATGGTTATCAACCTCCAAAATTCTAGCAATTTGATGGCAAAGGAATTCCAAAGCAACATGTGGCGCATTTTGTCGAGACATGTAATAATGTTGGAACTTATGACGATCACCTGGTCAAGCAATTCGTTCGATCACTGAAGGGCAATGCATTTGACTGGTACGCTGATCTGGATGCTGGCTCAATCGACAATTGGGACCAATTAGAGCAAGAGTTTCTCAACCGCTTCTACAACACCCGTCGCACAGTGAGCATGATTGAACTCACCAATTCTCGCCAATGGAGGGATGAACCAGTCGTCGACTACATCAACCGTTGGAAAAACTTAAGCCTTAACTGTAAAGATAGATTGTCTGAGGCCTCCGCCATTGAGATGTGTATTCAAGGGATGCAATGGAGTCTTCGTTACATCCTTCAGGGGATTGGACCAAAGACATTTGAAAAATTGGCCACTCGAGCGCACGACATGGAACTGAGCGTGGCTGCAAATGGATTTGATGATGAGCCACATATCCAAGAGCCATGGAGCATATAAGTCAACAAAGGGGGCAACTTATTTTCAGATACTCCCGATGATGAGTCCATGGTTGAAGATATTGATGACCACATGGAAGAAAGTGATGTTCAAATTCATCATCACTACTATGATTAAATAAATATGCTAAAGAAAATGCTCCTTGATAAGAGCATAAACTAACAACAATGCTCCTTGACACGAGTATAAAATGTCTTGAAGTCCAATCAAATGAAGGCTCCTCGATAAGAGCTAAACTATCAAATTAAGTGAAAACTCCTGGACACGAGTATAAAATGTTTAGAAATCAAATCAAATGAAGTACTCCTGGACACGAGTATAAAATGTTTAGAAATCAAATCAAATGAAGTACTCCTGGACACGAGTATAAAATGTTTAGAAATCAAATCAAATGAAGTACTCCTTGACAAGAGTTTAAAAGGTCTAGAAGCCAAATCAAATGAATTACTCCTTGACACGAGTATAAAAGGTCTAGAAGTCAAATCAAATGAAAGCTCCTCGATAAGAGCATAAACTGTCAAATTAAGCGAGTACTCCTTGGCACGAGTATAAAAGGTCTAGAAGTCAAATCAAATGAAGGCTCCTCGATAAGAGCATAAATTGTCAAATTAAGTGAATACTCCTTGACACGAGTATAAAATGTCTACAAATCTTTGAACTACGTTTTGACTTGATCTCTTCATTAGGGTACGTAGGCAACTTAGATTCTCTTTGAGTTCAGTCATAAATCCAAATCAATCATGTTTTCCCATGCAGAGTGGTGTTACTCATTCAAAAGGAGTAAAAAAAAATATATAAAAAAAATTGAACATGAATATACTCGAAAGATTGCAAGATAGAAAAGAAAATAATTCTGTTAAGTAATCTCAAAGATAATATTCATGACATGGGGGCATGTAAATTTCACAATGATGCGGATGACTTGCCGGTGGCTCACTGACGGAAATCAGCGAAGTTATGGGATACCAAACCTCGGAAAGGGCTTCATAATATCGGAACATCGACCATAAATATACAACGAGGCACCATGGATCGATATGGTGGAGCGGCCAGCAAAAGAGCACCTCGTTATACATCTTGGTGGAAATAGCTTGTCTCCGAGCTGGCTGAGTATGTCCTCCGTTAACTCCCAATAGCCTTTGGTGTAGTGGAATTCATCGAGAAGTTGAAGATCATCACAATTTCGCACCGGGTGAGTATGTCCTCCATCCACTCTCCATGGCCTTTGACGTTGTGGAATTCACCGGAAGTTGAAGTGCGTCATAACCTCACTTTGCTTTGCTTTCAATGATGTGGTGCCCCGACGTCAATAAGAGAAAACCCTCCCTTGATTGTTGATAGTGAATCACTCTTAAAGTCCACATTGTAGATGTTTTTGCTCTTTAGAATCTCCTCATCGTAAGATAGGCTCGTTAATTTGGGTAATGGCTTCGCAAGATCAACCGGCAAAAGGGGAAATCGTCAATGCTATGTCTTCCTCCATGGATTGCTTTATGCCATCAAGGATGTTCAAGTATGCCATTCCTCCATGAATTGCTTAATGTCGTCAAGGATAGTCAAGTACGCCATTCTTCCGTGGATCGCTTGTCATCATCAAGGATTTCCGGTCATCATCAATGATTGTCAAATGCTTCCTCGCAAAGTCCATGTCATAGATGTTTTTGCTTGTAAGTATCTCGTCCTTAGATCATCCTTGTAATGAAATGGATTCATCTCTTTGAGTCCACAACGCCGCAAATCAATAAACAAGGGAAAGGTGGATCACGCCGTCAATAATGATCAACTACTCACCACGCCGAATACATCAATTCTTGAGAAACTCGATTTGTAAAAGATCAAGGTGGTATGGATAATATCAAATTATAAAGCCAAATTAAGTGGAGTCTTTTTTTTCGGTGATGTCCTGGAAAAAGAGAAAAAGAAAAAGAAGAAAAAAAAACAAGCCGAACAAAATACAAAAAAGAAAATTAAAGAAAAAGGGGTTTCAGGTTTAAGTGGGGCCGATTTTTTATCAAATGAAGAGCAAACCCAACATTTAGCAAAGTCCTAGCTCATCAAGAATTTCTGGATTTTCAAATTGAGGGATGTCCTCAAGGTGCTGCTGCAGATTGTTTGCGGTGCCGGCAATGGTGGAAATAGACACGCCTGTTAGTGGTTTCATGCAAGAGACACTGCAACATCTTTTGCACCAACGAAATATGATCACGGCAACGGGGAGATTTTATCCGCTCCACTTGATAGAAATAATTTATGCATCAAACACGAGTAGCAGCAGAATCAATGATGCTTGGAGTTCTGATATACTTCGTTTATTGGGCCACAACTGCTGTTGTAATCTTCAAGATATTCTACAGAAGTTGGATATTGATCAAGCCCAAGCTAAAGCCATAGCCAAAGCCTCTCGGTTATGCCATATGCATCGCTTTGATGGAAAAGAATAAGGGTCTGTCAAGGTACTTATATAGAAGTTTGCTCAAGACTTTATGTGTTCTACTCTGAATCAAACTCTTGTTGTCCATATCCAAATTAAATTAGAGAGATATAGTTGACTTGGAAATGAGGAAGTCGGATACTCCTTGATTTTCGAATCCCATAGCTGTCACAATTGAAGGTTGTCTACTGGTAGAATTCTTCTTCACAATGGAAAGCAAAATTTGAAATTAGTTTATTCTTATTCAAATTCCAATGTTTGGAGATAAACTCAAATATTCAAAGTTTTTCCAGTAATGGGTTTTGGCATGAAGATTTAATGTGAGCTACAAATTTGAGAATCAGATTTAAAGGTTCTTGCAAAAAGAAAAAGGAAATTTGCATTCTTGCGCGAGTTGCAGAGGCATAGATGAAGATGATGACTTGAGGAATGATCCAATGTTACAAGACCACCTACACCACAATTTTGTGGGACCCAATTGATATATAAATCTCAAAAATCTTCTGCTTGCACGACGACTATATATGATGGCAAAGGATGGACTTAAAGTTGTATTCTCAAGTAAAGCTAGTGGGCTTCCATGATAAAGTTAAATTGAGTTATAACTTGGCCCACTTTCAAATTGATGGGTGGATTTATTTCTTAAGTTCACAAGGAATTCAATTTAGGTCCATGTTTTCTTTCATTAAAAAAAAAGGGGGTGGCTTGGTGTTCTAAAAGTAAATAAGTAAGCCCATTTCAAAGAGGCAATTCTCATGGGACGGCCCACTGAAATTCAGTTCGTGCATACATTATGGGATCGCGAATGTTTAAAAGTTGAAAATGATAGTCGCGACTCATTCACTCCGAAGATCGCTTTCAAGATAAAAGTTCTGTGAACGAGTCTCGAGGGGGCATTTGTAGACAAAGCAATTTTATGTCCAATCAAATACTGACAAGTGGAAAAGATAATATATTAATTATCAATTTAAGTCTTTAATTTATATTTTGGAATTTATCAAATTTAATTTCAAAATTAAATAATTGATATTTTAATATTTATTTATTGGCAAATCAAATCGCGCCACATGTCAAATTGAGGTGTTTCAGCCAATTAAATTATGTCTTGCAGTAAAAAAATCAGCGACCAATCACACTGCGCCAAATGGATATGTTAGTCAATGAAATGACTCCAAAGTAAATGATATTTATCTCTTTAAATTAATTTAGATATTAAAGAGATAATATCTATTAAATTTATCCTCACCAAATATTAGCCAATCAAATGGCCCAAAAGTAATTGATCTTTATCTCTTAATAAATATAAATATTAAAGAGATAATTATCAAAGGTGTTTAAAGAATTTGTCGCTTCTCCATCTTACACCTATAAATAGGGTCCATGGGAGCTCATAATCAGGACAGACAAATTAATTGAAGCTAGAGAAGACAAGAGAAGTTTCCAAATTCTTTCTACAAGTTCTTCAAATTCAAGGAAGCCTTCAAAGCAAACTTCAAGGTGTTCTTAGAGAAATTTATCAAATTATAACATTTGATTCGAGATTAAGGTGCTAAACCCTCGAATAAACGTTATAAAAGTTCAAATCAGGTTGTAGGAAGATTAAAGCGACGAGTCGACCTTGAAGCTTTCAACTTTCCCAAATCATTTACATCGTTTGATCCGAGATTAAACTGTCGAGCCCTCGCATCAACGTTATAAACATTCAAATCCACATTGGAGAAGATCAAAAAAGTGATTACTGCTCCAATATTCAAATCAAAGTTCTTGAAGGAAGAATCAGAGGATTAGATTAGGAATTGTATTCCAATTTTTTAATTTAATCAATATAAATTCATTTGTCACTATTTTTTTATGTTTCTGTTTACAGACATAAAAATTCGTTGTGTACAATTGGTTCACCAATGAACACTTCGGTCGTCAAAAAAGTCCACCTTCAGTTGATATGGGAGAATTGTCTAGAAGAAGATGACTTTAAAATAAGTAAAATAGGTACATTTTGGTCCTCTCATGTGGGTGGAAAACAAGGACAAAAAAGGTTTGTGAAACAGGAAATGCAAATTTAAAAATATGATATGAAGAGAGCCAAAATCATGATTGAATAGGGTTTGAGCAAGTTTTTATAAAGTCCCATTATCTGGGCTTTTTATTAAAATAATATAAAATTGTAATAAATTTCTGAAACTAATACTATTTGAGAGACTTTATGAAATCAACACAAGACGGCATTTAGCATGACATCTTCCCTGTTCCAAATTTTGCGTTATTAGTCCTTAAGCTTTACTATATTATACATTATGACCCCAATTTAAGAAAAATGATAATTTTAAACCCCAAAATGATTAGGTTTTAGAGCAAAAGGTTGGGAAAATTTAGCTTGTAACGAGCGATTCATGATGTGAGACCGATCCACAGAAAAATGGTATCAGAGCCTAGGTTTATTGATGAAATACTTAAATAATTTTACAAGATTTATTCTAAATCCCTAAGTGAGGAGAAATGAAACAAGAAATGGAACCGAACAATAGTTCGATTTACGAAGAAAATCAAGAGTATTTCCAGATTTTGGAAAGACAGAAGGAAAAACGGTTTGACCGTTATATCCGAAACGTACTCCGGATATCAGCCGGAATCAAGAAGGAATTAGCAAAGGAAGTTCCACCCCAAGCTGAGCTCCAAGAGTCGATCAGATATTATCAACGGAAGTTTGATATGGATGGTCACTTCGAGGGCAATGTGGCAAGGAAATTTCAACTTGCACAAATCGAAGGCAAATGGACAAAGGACCAAGATTGCCTTACAAGAAGCAAAAGAGGTAACCCTTTCATTTAATTAATGAATTGGAAAGAAATTGAACCGGATACATCTAAGATTTCTAAAGATCTTAGAGAAATCCAAAAGACCGTTCAAAATTACGGACATAGGTTAGAACATCTACCTATGAAAATCGAACACTTGAACCATAATCTTGAAAAACTCCTCAAGATTATTCCAGATCTGGATAGATCTGTCTCAGATCTAAAAACAGATGTTTTAGATCTCAAAGAAAGACTAGGAATCGCAGGTTCTTCTAAACAAAAACAAGAAAGAATTCGTGATTCACTGGGTCAAGTACCTCTTCTGCATCAGAAGGGAAAGGCTAAGGAAATACCTAAGCCAAAAACTCAGGAGGAACTAATGCTTGAGATCCTTAGAAGTGTTAAATAATGGATGTCTCAAGAATAGATCCATCTGATCTACAAGAGTTAGCTGAGTCTTTTTCTCAACTAGCTTTTGTCGACTTGGTCAACGTAAAAGCCCATGAAACGAATCCCTTAGCATTGGGATTTTCGGGTGAAAGTTCTGCATCTAATAACCCCCCACCAGAGGTTATTCCTCCAACACCAGAGGTTACGATGAGAGAACAAGGAGATTTGCATACTAACGTGGGACCCCCTCTTGTGGGTACAACGTATAGAGCAAATCCTGCCAGAAATCCAAACAGGGTACCAGAAAATACACCATGGGGAAGGACTATGTCTCAACCCTTGCACCCATATGGTACTATCCTGAATTTGGACATCATCGACTTTAGAAACATGGAAAAACTAATCGATGAATGGGTAGCAGCTATGAAAATAGCGGCAACAGCTCTAGATCTTGATAAAGAAAACTTTGTCAGATTAATAGAGTTAAGTTTGGAAGGTTCGGTAAAAATCGGATGGAATCATACCCCCGAAATTACCAAACAGGGAGTCTTAGAAGCCGAATCGAAAAGCATGATTGCCGAACGATTCGGAAGACTTCTTAAAATGCATTTTGTCGGAGATGGCTACTTCGATCAAAGTAATGCTCAGAAAACCAGAGAGTATACCCAAGCTCTTTATGGTATTGAGTTAAGAAATATCTGTGCAATAGATGAATACATCTATTGGTATAGGAAGTATTTCTTTCAGAGTGACGTTGATACGCAGATTGCGGCACCAATGTTCTTTGCAAAAATTTGCAGCCCTTGGAGAGAAATGTTAACACATTCCTACAAGGTACCGGAAGGACAACTTGATTCAGTAGCCAGACGTATGTCTTTCTTAAAAGACAAACTGAAGGACTGGTGTTATCAAGCATCCCTTCAAAAGAACATGAAGAGGCTTAGAGGAAAAATGAAGAAAACCCCTCTTCGATGTGATAACAATGATTTTCCATTAATCATAGGCGAATCATGCGAGCCAAGAAAGAAGAAAAAGTCGTTCAAAAGCTCTGATGGCAATCAGAGTTATAAGAAGCGTTCTCCTTTCAGGCGAAAGTCTTGGTGGTCAAAATCTAAAGCCCGATCTTATAAATCTGGCCAAAGAGCAGGACCATCAAAGGCGTCTTCTCAAGGATCTCGAAAATCCGACGGAAGGAACGCAACAAGATGAACTTTCAAACGGGCTCACACCCGAACAAATGAAAGTTTCAAGGATTGTAACTGCTGGACGTGTGGAGCTCGTGGCCACATTTCCCCAGATTGTCCGCAAAAGGGTGGTGACGTAAAAAAGTTTGAAGCCACTAACGACATCCTGGACGCAGTATACTATGGCGACTTGGTACCAATCTACCAATTCGAAAATATCCCCTCAGACGAAAGTGTTTATGAGGAGGATATCTATAGTGATTCAGAAGAAACATCAACTGAATCAGAATAGTAATTTCATGCCTGGAATTCCTATTTACACGGTTCAACAGCTTAGAACTGTTGTGTCCGATTTCAAAGAAAAAATTGAGGGAAGTAGAATCATGATTCATAGTTATGAGACTACTATCCAATTATTAGGCAAAACTCCTCTTCGCTTAATGAAGATCAGACAACATAAACATAAAATTGAGGTTTGGTCAAAACATGTTCGTGATCTTGAAGATCATATTGGAAATATGATCAGATATAATCGTTCTACATTTAGAGAACGAAACGATCCTCCCAATGGATAAATCCAATGAGGGAGATAGGCTCCAAACAACGGATAGTCTAGCTGGTTTCTTTTCCAAAGCGTCTATTTCAGAAAAGACCATGGAACAAATCATGAGGCAAGACTCTAACATTCGTAAATACGATGGGTTTAGAGTTAGCGGCATGAGCAGAATCCTGTCATGGAACTGTCATGGAGTTTAAACAGCGCAATGCATAACATCAAGTACAAAGTTAATACTGGGGAATTCGCAATTCCTATGGAATTAACTGGTAACGTGAATGGATACTTGACAGCTTATTCCATCTCTGTAAGACAGACCCACATTCCCCAAGCAAAATCTTTTGAAAGTGGAAATGTCAAGCGATTAGCGCTGACCAACGGAGCTTCCAATATAGGCTGCCATGTCTGAAGTAACTTAATCAAAATCCACTTTCAAGGAAAAGCCGGAGTTGATTTTCATGCCATTTCTATTTTAGCTCCAGAATGGATAAAAGGATCAACAACCTCGTTTGAGATGATTGGTTGTCTTTGGTACCATGGTAGGAAATTTATATGCACGGCAAACTAATGTTTGACATTCATCCAGTCCGGTAATTTGGAGATATAACCTAGCCGGACCAAGATTAGGTGACATCGAGTATGAACTGAAGCCCTACCAAAATCAGGACCATTCAAAAGAACGGACCTCCTAATGAAAGCTTGGAATAGACCGTCCTATTCTATCACACCCTAGGATAACATATGCACTTTCCAATACTGATCATTTCTACCAAGGATTTATTTGTCAGGAAAGAATATATTGAAATTCCTATGATCAGTTTTTCCCAAGGAATTCGCTAAGGTAATGGCACCAGATCCACTATTAAAATACCAAAAATCGGAGGTGTAGTATTAATCTTAGAAGTGCCCGTCGTTTGTGGCCTAAGATCATCTCAGTTTTTCTTTAGAACCCCAGAGGTGTTGAGTTGACTTGAACTAGTAGAAGCTTATAGCAGCTTTCTTTTGTTCAATTTTCCGTTTTCTCAGAATCTGAGAATGACTTGTGCAAGTGGTATTTGAATCCACCGCTCCGGGTATAGAGCCCCGTTCTCTAAACGCAGGAAAAGAATGTAGTTGAGTCCTAGCTCTCTCAACTTCCCTAGCCAGATGGTGAAGCCTTGTGATTCGGCGCGATAATGTCAGAGTATTCCATAATGCCCCGAAGTCATGGAAGGACATACAAGTTGTATTTGACATTCTGAACGGTGAAAGATCAATTACTTGGCCTGCTGACTGATCAGCGTTAACTGTTAGCTTGCAGCAAGCCAACTCTTGTCAAGCCAAGGTTTTCCCTGAGGGTATGCCTGTAGATGATAGCAGGACTTCCGATACTATCTCTTGTTACAGGCAAATCTGCAGGACGAGAACCTGGAATGGTTATTCTGGGATTGAGATTCCTTGAGGAACACAAACCTTGGGGAAGAAAAGGAAAAGGCATGGAATTTAACTTGGACGGATTCATGCTTGCCATTCAAGTGAGAATAAATGACTAGCCCCTTTTCTATTTTAGATTCAAGTTTATTTTTCAAAAAGGCTTTGACATTCGTATGTATATGAACAACTTTTAATGTCAGAATATCAGCTTATATTGATTCTAAGAGAAATCAAGGGCCAATTTGTACATCAAAACCTGGTGTGTTTCCTAGCAATGCTATGGAATTCTTTACTCGTTTATATGCCACAGATTGGATTTCTGTCAGAACAATCCTCCTGCATATCTCAACAAGGGAATAAGGGAAACCCATATCCCCTGATCGGAGGAGCATTCGGTACGCCTTGGTTCATGAGGTCAAAATGCTGCCCAATATACTGTAGTCATGATACCGGCGCCGATATTTTGCTGTGGAAATAGATTTTCTACCAGAATCATCCTTGTCCTGTGGTATGTGGCAAGATTACAGACAAAAAGTTGTTGATTTTCACTACTCATCCGTTGAGTGGTAATGAATACAAGTTCTTCCCACTTCCATTTGAGCTTTCTGCCTCCTTTAAGAGGGGTCGGAATTACCTTTTCGCAGCAAACCTTGCTAGATCTTTAATGAAGATACCTGATTCCAAAGTTAACCCAACTCCCCAAATGAAGCTTTGGAAAAGCTCTATTGTTTCTTATAGACGATTTGGGCTAAAACATCCGAACGTAGAATGTGAGATTCCTGAAGAAGAACTTAATACCTGTTTCGTCAATAAGAATTACCAAGCAAATTCTATGGATAACTTATTAACGAGGAAAGTCCAATGCTTTCCCTTGAAAATGTTAAACGGCTAATTCAAAGGAACTTTAATAAGGATCCTTTGGCGTTGGTGGGAGAAACATGCATTAGAAAATACTCTCGAAAGTAAAAGAACAATGCAAGTACGAGTATGTTCGATACAAGCCAATTTCCAGATGCAATATGGAAGATAAGAAGTCGAATATGCAGACGAATCATGAACTCAAGAGCATATCAATCTTTAACCTCATAGAACTTGGAGTCCATTTTTCCGCTTATAGTATCTGGATTTGCTAGTTATCCCATTGGAGAACGTTCCAGATATACTTACCTTGCGGAAAGGCAAGACTAGTAATCAACTGCAAGGTATCATTTTCTGGAATCTTGATGGTTACTATATCCCAAGCCGAGAACCAGATTTACATCGAATGTATCGAAAGACACTTTAAAGCGTCTTTCGAATACATTCGATTGTAAGTGTTCTCGGTTGGGATCTATCAGTAACCATCAAGATGGAAAAGGAGTCCAGTAAAATTGATACCTTGCATAGTTGATCTACTCCGCAAGGTCAGTATATCTGGAACGTTTTACTTCCAATGGGATTTCTAACTAGCAAATGCACCCCAGGGCTACTGTAAAGCGGAGGACTCCAAGTCTATGAGGTTAAAGATTGATATGCTCTGATTGTTCATATCCTTCTTATCTTCCATATTCATCTGGACGTCTTAGGCTTGTATCTAGAACATACTGTACTTGGAACATTGTTCTTTTAAACACCTCAGAGAGCTTCAATTTGTTTTTCTCCCAATGCAAAGGATGTTTTAACGAAGGATTAGTGCCGTTTCAGAATTTTCAAGGGAAAGCAGACTAATTCCTCGGAGTTAATGTTATCCATAGAGTTGCTTTGTAACTCTCTTATTGACGAAACAGGTATTAAACTTCTTCAGGAATCTCCTTCTGGAAAAAATACGCAATTCGATGTTTTAAAATCGTCTATAAGAAATAGAGCTTTTCCAAATTTCCTTTTATCTTTTTGGGAGTTGGGTTAACTTTGGAATCAGGTATCTTCATTTGCTGCGAAAGATCTAGCAAGGTATAAAAAGGATTTTCGACCCCTCTTAAAGGAGACCTCAAAATGGAAGTGGCAGCGCAAAACTTCACACTCAACGGATTCGTGAGTTGAAACAACAACTTTTTGTCTGTAATAACTTGCCTATTTTGCAAATGTCTCGCAATATTTCCACAGGACAAGGATGATTTGGCGCCGGTAGTCTATACAAGATATTGGGGCCAATTTTGACCTTGAACCAAATGGGCGTAGCCGAATGCTCCTGAAGCAGACGATTACATGGGGATAATTCCCTTGTTGAGATATGCAGGAGGATTGTTCTGAGAGAACTATCCAATCCTGTGGCATATAAACGAGAAAGAATTTCCATAGCATTGCTGTATGGAGAACACACCAGGTTTTGATGTACAAATTGGCCCTGATTTCCTCTATAAGCTGCAAAAGAATTCTGACATTATAAAGTTGTTCATATATACGAATGTCAAAGCCTTTTTGAAAAATAAACTTGAATCTAAAATAGAAAAGGGCTAGTCATTCTCACTTGATGGCAAGCTGAATCCGTCAATAAATTCCATTGTTTTGACATTGTTCTTCCCCATTGTGTTCCTCAAATCTCATCCCAGAAAACCATTCCAGTTCTTCCTGCACTGATTTCTTAACAAGAGATGGAAGTATCGGAAGCTAACTCCATCATCAAGAGGTACAGGCATCTCAGGGAAAACCTTGAGGAGCTTGACAAGAGTTTTGCTGCAAGCTAACAGTTAACGCTGATCAGTAGCAGGCCAAAGTACAACGAGCTGATCTGAACACCATTCTCCGAATCAAATCAACGAGACAATGTATGCCTTCCATGACTTCGGGGCATTATGGAATACTCTACATGCGCCAATTCACAAGGCTTCACCATCGGTGATGGCTAGGGAGTTGAGAGAGCAGGACTATACTTTTCCTGCGTTTAGAGAACGGGGCTCTATACCCGGAGCGGTGGATTCAAATACCACTTGCACAAGTCCATTCTCAGATTCTGAGAAAACGGAAAAGGTTGAACAAAAGAAAGCGCTAAGCTTCTACTAGTTCAAGTCAACCCATTGACACCTCTGGGGTTCTAAAGACTGGAAGAGATTAATCTTAGGCCACAAACGACGGGCACTTCTAAGATTAATACTAACCCGATTAATTTACAGTGGCAGGTGTTATCAGCGTTCTTGGGAAAAACTGATCTCAAGAAAAGGAATAAATCCTAATAAATCCTTGGTAGAAATATCAGGGAAATATCCTATATGTGGATGAAGGACGTCTATCCAAGCCATTAGAGGAGGTCCGCGAAGTCCTGATGTATGAACTTTCTTGGTCGGCACTTGCTTCAGTTCATACTATGTCACCTAACTTTCTGGAAATCTCCAAATTACCGGACTGGATTTCAAGTGCCGTGTATGATTCATGGCAAAACAACCAACACCTCAAACGAGGTGATATTTTGGAGCTAAAGTTCATAGAAATGGCATGAAAAGGGTCTCATCCGGCTTTTCATTTTATTAAGTTACAGAGACCAGACATGGCAGCCTATACACGAATTAAGGCAGCAACAGAGGAAGCTCCGTTGGTCAGCGCTATCAACGAAGATGACATTTCCACCAGAAGAGCATGGGGAATGTGGGTCTGTCTTACAGAGATGGACAAGGTCAAGTATCCATTCAAAATATTCACAAATTCAGCGAATGGATCATTCCTGTTAAACTCCATGACAGTTCCATGACAAGATTCTGCTCATGCCGCTAACTCTAAACCCATCGTATTTACGAATGTTAGAGTCTTGCCTCATGATTTGTTCCATGGTCTTTTCTGAAATAGACGCTTTGGAAAAGAAACCAGCTAGGCTATCCGTTGTTTGGAGCCTATCTCCCTCATTGGATTTATCCATTGGGAGGATCGTTTCGTTCTCTAAATGTAGAACGATTATATCTGATCATATTTCCAATATGATCTTCAAGATCACGAACATGTTTTGACCAAACCTCAATTTTATGTTTATGTTGTCTGATCTTCATTAAGCGAAGAGGAGTTCCGCCTAATAATTGGATAGTAGTCTCATAACTATGAATCATGATTCTACTTCCCTCAATTTTTTCTTTGAAATCGGACACAACAGTTCTAAGCTGTTGAACCGTGTAAATAGGAATTCCAGGCATGAAATTACTATTCTGATTCAGTTGATGTTTCTTCTGAATCACTATAGATATCCTCCTCATAAACATTTTCGTCTGAGGGGATATTTTCGAATTGGTAGATTGGTACCAAGTCGCCATAGTATACTGCGTCCAGGATGTCGTTAGTGGCTTCAAACTTTTTTACGTCACCACCCTTTTGCGGACAATCTGGGGAAATGTGGTCACGAGCTCCACACGTCCAGCAGTTACAATCCTTGAAACTTTCATTTGTTCGGGTGTGAGCCCGTTTGAAAGTTCATCTTGTTGCGTTCCTTCCGTCGGATTTTCGAGATCCTTGAGAAGACGCCTTTGATGGTCCTGCTCTTTGGCCAGATTTATAAGATCGGGCTTTAGATTTTGACCACCAAGACTTTCGCCTGAAAGGAGAACGCTTCTTATAACTCTGATTGCCATCAGAGCTTTTGAACGACTTTTTCTTCTTTCTTGGCTCGCATGATTCGCCTATGATTAATGGAAAATCATTGTTATCACATCGAAGAGGGGTTTTCTTCATTTTTCCTCTAAGCCTCTTCATGTTCTTTTGAAGGGATGCTTGATAACACCAGTCCTTCAGTTTGTCTTTTAAGAAAGACATACGTCTGGCTACTGAATCAAGTTGTCCTTCCGGTACCTTGTAGGAATGTGTTAACATTTCTCTCCAAGGGCTGCAAATTTTTACAAAGAACATTGGTGCCGCAATCTGCGTATCAACGTCACTCTGAAAGAAATACTTCCTATACCAATAGATGTATTCATCTATTGCACAGATATTTCTTAACTCAATACCATAAAGAGCTTGGGTATACTCTCTGGTTTTCTTAGCATTACTTTGATCGAAGTAGCCATCTCCGACAAAATGCATTTTAAGAAGTCTTCCGAATCGTTCGGCAATCATGCTTTTCGATTCGGCTTCTAAGACTCCCTGTTTGGTAATTTCGGGGGTATGATTCCATCCGATTTTTACCGAACCTTCCAAACTTAACTCTATTAATCTGACAAAGTTTTCTTTATCAAGATCTAGAGCTGTTGCCGCTATTTTCATAGCTGCTACCCATTCATCGATTAATTTTTCCATGTTTCTAAAGTCGATGATGTCCAAATTCAGGATAGTACCATATGGGTGCAAGGGTTGAGACATAGTCCTTCCCCATGGTGTATTTTCTGGTACCTTGTTTGGATTTCTGGCAGGATTTGCTCTATACGTTGTACCCACAAGAGGGGGTCCCACGTTAGTATGCAAATCTCCTTGTTCTCTCATCGTAACCTCTAGTGTTGGAGGAATAACCTCTGGTGGGGGGTTATTAGATGCAGAACTTTCACCCGGAAATCCCAATGCTAAGGGATTCGTTTCATGGGCTTTTACGTTGACCAAGTCGACAAAAGCTAGTTGAGAAAAAGACTCAGCTAACTCTTGTAGATCAGATGGATCTATTCTTGAGACATCCATTATTTAACACTTCTAAGGATCTCAAGCATTAGTGCATCCTGAGTTTTTGGCTTAGGTATTTTCTTAGCCTTTCCCTTCTGATGCAGAAGAGGTACTTGACCCAGTGAATCACGGATTCTTTCTTGTTTTTGTTTAGAAGAACCTGCGATTCCTAGTCTTTCTTTGAGATCTAAAACATTTGTTTTTAGATCTGAGACAGATCTATCCAGATCTGGAATAATCTTGAGGAGTTTTTCAAGATTATGGTTCAAGTGTTCGATTTTCATAGGTAGATGTTCTAACCTATGTCCGTAATTTTGAACGGTCTTTTGGATTTCTCTAAGATCTTTAGAAATCTTAGATGTATCCGGTTCAATTTCTTTCCAATTCATTAATTAAATGAAAGGGTTACCTCTTTTGCTTCTTGTAAGGCAATCTTGGTCCTTTGTCCATTTGCCTTCGATTTGTGCAAGTTGAAATTTCCTTGCCACATTGCCCTCGAAGTGACCATCCATATCAAACTTCCGTTGATAATATCTGATCGACTCTTGGAGCTCAGCTTGGGGTGGAACTTCCTTTGCTAATTCCTTCTTGATTCCGGCTGATATCCGGAGTACGTTTCGGATATAACGGTCAAACCGTTTTTCCTTCTGTCTTTCCAGAATCTGGAAATACTCTTGATTTTCTTCGTAAATCGAACTATTGTTCGGTTCCATTTCTTGTTTCATTTCTCCTCACTTAGGGATTTAGAATAAATCTTGTAAAATTATTTAAGTATTTCATCAATAAACCTAGGCTCTGATACCATTTTTCTGTGGATCGGTCTCACATCATGAATCGCTCGTTACAAACTAAATTTTCCCAACCTTTTGCTCTAAAACCTAATCATTTTGGGGTTTAAAATTATCATTTTTCTTAAATTGGGGTCATAATGTATAATATAGTAAAGCTTAAGGACTAATAACGCAAAATTTGGAACAGGGAAGATGTCATGCTAAATGCCGTCTTGTGTTGTTTTCATAAAGTCTCTCAAATAGTATTAGTTTCAGAAATTTATTACAATTTTATATTATTTTGATAAAAAACCCAGCTATGGGCCGTGGTCAACTTCTGGTTTTTAATCTTTTCTGTTTCCTAATTGCTTTATTCCTAACGTTCTGTTTGGTTCAAGAATATTGTTAGAAAAAAAAAAACACACAAAAAAAATCATTTTTCTTCTTTCACCCTTTTCCGCACCAAATAAAAATATATTGTCTCAAACTAGTATTACATCTTCTCTTATATTTTCTTTTCCTTTTTATTTTCTCTTGTAACCAAAATAATTTTTCTAGTGTTTATTTTTCCTTTGCCTGACAATTTTTTTAAAGTAAACAGAGCGTAAATCGAGGGCAAATATGTGGCTTAGTTTACTTTAGAAGAATTGCTCTCAACCATTAGTAACAATTAAGAAAAGGACGCTAGAATTCAATAACATGAATCACAGATAAACCCCTTTTATCTTTCAAATTACATCTACTACCCTCAACGTATGCACAAAGTTTACAGATAGCCCCTCCAATGACTTTCAACCCGAAAATGATGACGTCAGCCACTTTTTTGTGGTTTTCCTATTTTGCCATTGACTACTATTTACATAATAACTATGGACTAAAATGCCCTTGGGTCTAATTGTAATGTTTCTAAATTTTAGGTTAAGTACTTTTTTACATCTAAAAATTTGTATTCATAAATTGCAATAAATAATATAAAAAAAGGTAAATAATAAATTTAATAAATAAGACAAATTACAAATACTTATAATTTTTATACCTTCTCTAATATTTATCTTTTAAATTGCATAAAGAAAATATTACAAATAAAAAAATATATATAATTTCTCTAATATTTACTTGTTGCAACTTTAATTCAGAATCAATTTTTTAAATTGCAAATAAATAAAATAGAAAATCAATTAGAATAGATTAAATTATACATAAGATAAATAAGATATATTACAAATAATTATATACTTTTCTATTTTCTGTAATAAATAAATAAATAATTTTAAAAAAGAGAGCGAGGAAATAGTCTTCCCCAACCCTCCCTCACCTGTAACCAACGTCTTAAATTTCGGTTTCGGGGTAGATATCGATATAGTAAATTTACGAAAATTTCGGGGATATTCAAAATTTCGGTTTTGATTTTAAAGAAATCATGAAAATTTATAAAAATATTTGAAAATTTACAATAAAATTTTGAGTAACTTTAATTATTATACTTATGCATCTTTTACATCAATAATATTCTATATATAATATATGGATAATGAATTTGTTAATTAATATCATTAAAAACAGTTGCGAAAAATATGAAATAAATATAATTTGATAGTAAGATAATAACCAAATTTCATGAGAACTTCATTAAAATAAAATGTACCAAAATTCAAGTAAAAATTACTTTTCAATACCACATCGAGTTTCTAGGAGGATCGAAATCGCTATCACTAATATTTGTCCTACCTCTACTTTCATATTGCAAGTGAAAATTATTAGTTACATGTTGACAATATTCTGCCCATGACATGGAATGTTAGTAGTACTGTATATAATGATGATGATGATATCTTTCTGGTGTTGAATCTTGAAAAACCCCAATGGAGTAGTACAATTTCTTCAATCATAATCATTTTCAATTTTTTGCTTTACTGCTTCTTGTGGTTGGGGGTAAGTGATAGGTGTGGTCCTTACCAAGTATAAATATAATTTTCTAATTATATAATATTTAAAAAAAAAAAATTGGCCGAAATTTCGGTTTCGGTGAATGTTTCGGGAAATATCGGGTTTCGGCCGAAATTCTGATGGATATTTGACAAAAATATTTTAAATTTCGGAAAGTTTCGGGTTTCGGCAAAATTTTTTGAGAAATTTCGGGTTTCGGTCAAAATTTCAGTAGATATTCTGCAAAATAAGATCGAGGGTTCAATTTCGCTTCGGGACCCCCCGAGATCTGAAATTTCGGTGTTTCGACCGAAATTTAAGACCATGCCTGCAACTGCCCACAATCCATCATCCCTTGCTCCTCCACCGACATCGCTAACTGCTCTATCAACATCCTCCACCACTTGAAATAGGCTCGGTATTCGATTCCTCCACCATCAAGGTTTGCCCAAGTGTGACCCCATTCCACCAAATGCTAACTGTCACCTCTCTACCGACATCGCTAACTGCTCTATCAACATCCTCCACCACTTGAAATAGGCTCGGTATTCGATTCCTCCACCATCAAGGTCTGCCCAAGTGTGACCCCATTCCACCAAATGCTAACTGTCACCTCTCTGAAATGCTTCGCGGCGTCGGGCTTGGTTACACGGAACTCCACTCCCACGGCCCGTCGACCTATTGCTCTTCTTTGCAGCACTGGGCGGCGACGGCAACAACAAAGGTGCTGATTGAGTAGGAAATTAGGTTAGGAGTGGGAGTGGGGTGGTCAGGTGGGGATAGGGAAATAATCTTTTTAAAAAAATTGATAAAATCTGAACTTTTTGAATTATTTTAGATCAATGGTTAGATGACTTTTAATCCTATAGTTCATATTTAACTTCAAATATTAAGATGTGAATGGGCAAAATTGACTTTTAACATTTTTTGGTTTTCTAGCTTTTTTTTCAACTTAACGGCGAGGGCAAAACAAACTTTTTGTAAATACCAACCATTTTAAGCCACATCTCGTGATTTCCCAAAGTTAGAAGGGGTGTAGTTGTAATTTGAAAGATAAGAGGGGTTTATCTGTAATCCGACCATACCTCAAGGGGTCTACATGTAATTTTCCCTCGTACTTATTTCTAATTTTGTACTTCATCTAATATTTCAGCTTACAATGTCTCAAGTGCAAGTGAAAGGACGAAATATACACTTGAAAAGGATGAAATATACACGTGAAATACATATATGATAATGCTGAATAGATGATGAAATACCAAATTGAAAAGGATCCAAAGAGCTATGAGAATTACCAAGTACATGAATTAATTGAATCTCACCTAAACAGATCCGGTAGAAGTGAGTACTTGATCAACAAAATGAATTATGAGTGGACATAACAGTCCGTGAATTGATTCCCACATACCACAAAGAAAACGCTAACGCTAACCTAACAGCAACTGACACAAAATGCAACGGCATACAAAACTAAATAGACCATTGGAATTGATTCCACACCACCAAGATAGAGATGTCATCACACTCACTTTTACATTTCCTTCATGGCTACTTCATCTCCTCCACTCTTCAGCTCCTTCAATTTTCTATAACCCTTATCAGTACCGAATATCCTGGAATAATTATTACATTATAAATAAGTTAGAGCCAACACAATTCTGCACCACTATCTACATTTGAAAATTAAAAGACATTCACTTTGTAATTGACGAAATTCAAGGGGGCCGGTTAAAGAAAACAATAAACATCAGTAAAACGGCAAAATTTCCTTCAATAGCAAGAAAAAGTGCTCACATTCAACAGCAGCTCAGATTGTACAAGAATTTATCTACAGATATAAAGAAGCAAGATCAACCAGTTATCCCTAAACTTCCATGGCTAGTTTCTTCTCGAATGAACTCCTTTGCACTAAGCAGTTTCAAAAGATGAAGAAGCCTTAAAAACCATTAGGGTGCATTCAACCATTCATTTAATAGGTAGGCATAGATAAATGAACACTCATGTTGAATACAGGAAAACATAAAGAAAAAAAATCTACAATTGACAAAATAATAGTGCTTAAATCTATATATGCAAATTTGTCCCATAACAGGCCATCAGTGCTTTCATCAAATGTGACCTGTTGCAATTTGACGACACTAAGTTAAGGCTACTGATCACAACCATGTAAAAGGTTTTTAAGTAGAAACTCACAAGCAGGATCTTAAATTTTGCCCGAAATTTCGGGTTTTTGGGGATCCCGAAGCGAAATCGAATTTTCGATCCAATTTTGCAAAATATATTCCAAAATTTCGACCGAAACTCAAAATTTCCCAAAATTTTTGTCGAAACCCGAAATTTAAAATAATACTTGTTAAATATCCATCAAAATTTTGACCGAAATCCGAAATTTTCATCGAAACCCAAGGCTGTGTTTGGTTTTGTTTTCAAATCCATTTTGGCCAAAAAATTTAACCAAAACTTGTTTGTTTTGTGTTTTTTTGACTAAAAATGATTTTTTTGTTCAAAAAAATTGTCAGCTATTGTCTCCCTATTTGTCTCTACTTTAGGGTACCTACTAATTACATCAACTACAATATAATCATTTAAAACTTATATTATATTATATTTTTCAATCATTAACTAATTATAAACACAACTTTTCAGACAAAAACTTACATGATTTGATTGCTACAGTAACTTTTGTCTCTTCTGAAAATAAAATCAAACACTAAACCAAACACATTTTCATCAAAATACACAACTTCCAATAAACCTTTTCACCAAAATTTTCACCAAAAAAAACCCCCAAAATAAAACCAAACACAGCCCAAAATTTTCCAAAATTTAAAATAACATATTTTTTTATTTTTCAAAATATTTTATAGTTAAAATTTAGGATCAGTGATCATTGATATTAAAAGAAAATATAATAAATGACTAATTATGTAAACCAATAAGCAATAAATTTAAACAAATTTGAAAGTGATATTAGGCAATAAGTTGCTAAAAATCAAGGTCTGAACACAAAAATTATTTAAATAAGATCTCACAAAAATCCTTTTAGAAGCTTGATGTGGTTTTGAATAATGATTTTCGCTAAAATTGTGGTACACTTTATTTTAATGAAATCTAATGATATTTGATTATTATTTTACTACTATTATTTCATATTTTTCACAGCAGGTTTTAGTCATTCTATTTAACAAGATTCATTATGCATATATTATACATAGCATATTATTAATGTATAAAAGGCATAATTATGATATTTAAAGTTACATAAAGTTTCATTGTAAATTTCCAAATATTTCTATAAATTTCCATGATTTGTTTAAAATCGAAACCGAAATTTTGAATATCCCTAAAATTTCCATCGAAATTTCCGTAAATTTACTACGCTGATATCAACACCGATACCGAGATTTAATACTTTGCTCACAAGAGGGGGGGAATTTTTTTAAATAAAAACCTTATACAGAAGCGTGTGATTGGGGCTTTGTTGAGTTTCATGTTGGACATGTTTCCTGATTACTAAAATTGAACATGCTTCTAGTTACAATACACAGCACCTGGCCTTCCAGCTTCCATTGCAAGCCCGACTGTCTTTAGATCTGAGAGGAATGGACATGTAAGAAGCACAATCACTGCTAAAAACATGGACTGAATTGGAATGGAGTAGTCTTCTCCATTCCTTTGTTCGAGTATGCAGTTGAGTAAAATTTTGCTGCTTGTTATTATATTGTATATTTCACTAACTCTAATCCAAGCACCCCTTTTTAAACCTAAACCATATGCAATAATAACTAACAACACAAATTATTTCCTTAAATACAAACACACATAAATGTGCTTATACTTCGTTATATTTTCATAGTAAAACAAATAAGTATTACAAATTTAAATTTACTTCAACAATCTGCAATCGTATAATCAATCAAATGGCGAAAAATTCAAGAAAGAGAAAAGAAGGTTCCAGCGAACCCAAACAAAATACAATGAAAAATCAATTTTGTCCATTTGCTGAGAGAAATAATTGAGTGGGAGAGAGTGGAGAAAAGCCGCCTTTGATGTACTTTTCATTAGATTATGGGCAAGGCACAAGACAGCGAAACCAAGGCGTGATTATGAGAATAAAGTATACTATTTCAGGATGTTGAGTCCACAAACAGCCAAAAAGAGTTAAAAACAGCATCATTTACAGAACCACGAAAAAAAATATAGTACAATATTGACCATGTGGGGTTGACCGACAACAAAAGAGGCCAAAACGGCGTCATATATGACGATGAAAAACATATTCAGTACTGATAAGTATCCACATCCATTTGAACAATACCCCTATTTAACACTCAATGTTGTTCATAATGTCATAGTTTCTTGTGAGTATTATAACCTTTAGTAATCTTGAATAATGCCCTTCTTGCCACTTTTTTGGTTGTTTGTAGACCCCACACAATGAACATTGTACTTTTCTGTTTTCTATTTCTGGATTGGTCATAGATTAAAGTTATTGAAGTTAACAGAAATGTGAGATATATACGGTTAGTTACACTCAAGCCTCCATTGAAATTGATAATTACCAATGCATCAACTCCATCTTTGATAATTACAAAAATCTCCCATCTAAGTTTACCACATTTACAAAACTTTGCATGCCCGTAGGGTTTTAGACGGAAAATAATAGTAGCAGCAAAAGCATGTTCTTTGCAGATAAAAAAGATTCCTTTGTAAAAAAATATTAACTGCTCGTGACTATACACATATATATGAGATTGCCACCTCCATATTTTTGTTGCATCAAGTTGTCCCACTTTATTCTATAAATACATATTTAATCATAAGATTCCTTGAAACACTAATGTTTACCAATTTTGACCCAAATCTAAATTGAAGCAAAATATCGGAAATCAGGAAAAACAATGCTCCAACCTCCTCCTATCCCATCCCACCGATGTCTTACGCTTCAGTTATATATATACGCACACATACGTGCACATACACAATAACTATATATGGTGTGGGTCTCAATATATATATTGCAACTTTTAAGTTGATGAACATCATAATAAAAGACTTTGGAAAAGACTTTTGGGGTTGATATTTTTCATCAGTTAATTCCACTAGGGGACAATGATTTTTATTCACGGTTAATAAGGAATGAGTTTTAAAACTTTTAGCAGGGATAAGTTATTCTTAAACTCTTCAATCCCACTTGTCTCGATCTTTTCAAATAAGAATGAGATTAAAATAGTCCGAAAGGTCTTTCCTGAAATACCCATATCTCATACCATAAGTGCCATAATGGTAATTTTAGGAATCAATTTTTCATAAAATCGAGGAAAGTCATCAGAAGTACGCAGAAAAATGCAGGAGTCAAACTAAATTAGGTAACTACACAAACAATGTGAAGACTCTCACCTTCACTTCGCCCAAGTCTGAAATTACTAGCATAATACTTCTAATTATCCATATCAACTATCATGTGCATAGCCACCATATTAAGTAATAAATAATGAACTTAGCCATTGAAATCTCCTTATGTAGCTAAGACCGGCTGAATTATTGCGCCATGGCTTATCCACAATTTTTATTTCAGAAAGTTGTCTCCAGGGCGTCACTCTAGTTCCTAAATCAAAGTTTACTGGCAAACAGTAGAGCCTACAATTTGCACTCACATGGTCAAGCTCGACTAACATATTGCAAGTGCATAAGATCATTACTTCTTCCCAGCAGTTCAAGTTGAAACTTTGAACCCAGGTAAAGCATACACTTTTTGGTGACACAACTTACATGTAACTCGGTAATTCCATAGTTAATTATAATGTGAAAAGTTTTTACTCATTATTTTTTCTGTTTAATGGATCTTCATGAAACACATTGCAGACATGTAAAAACTGGTAATAACTAATTCCTTCTGTTTCTCAATTTGCCTTACAAATGTAACAAATATCAATGACATTTTAAACAAACAAAACCAAAAATGCATGTAAAGAAGCAGTGTATTAAAAATCTCACCAGTCCATGTAAACAAAAGTTGATGAGTAGTTGCCACTCTTTGTGTACAGCAGTCGGTGATGATAGTCATGAAAATCAGCTCTGGAAATCAACATAAGAGATTTCAGACGTGAAGGTGATTTAGAAAAAGAAAAAATCTCATATTACAGGGGTAAATTAAATAAGAATACAGACCCCCCATATAAAGGCAAGAAGTTCGAGAGACTCCACGGGAAATGGTATCCACAATGTGCCTCAACTGTTTCAAGGACTCTAAGCATCATCCACAACCACAATGTTATCAGATGGGGACCAGTGATGGCAGGACCAACTATTGTAGCAAATCCAAGAAACAGAATCTCAGCAGGGTGAGCATATTCCGAAGTCAATCCAAATGGAGTCGCATATCTGTAAAGATGTCAAGCATATCCGGTAAACATATAGAAAGCAAAAGGACATAATATTTCTAACCAAGGGAATGAAGGTAGATTTGTAGGAGCACATGCTGATGGTTACTCACTCGTGATGAACACTGTGGACATGCTTGTAAAGCCATTTGGTATGTAAAATCCTATGTCCCCAGTAGAAAACAAAATCCTCCAGGATGAAGTAGAATAGAATCTGAGTTGAGATCACTTTCCTGCAGAAGCAACCATGATTCGATCACAAGAAAAAACAGGGAAAGAATATCGTGCAGCTTAAGGGACATTGTAGAAAAGAAGAATAAAAAATAGAGATGGCATAAAGTTTTATTGGGTTTTATTTGTATCAACTGTTTGTTGCTTCTCTCTTAGTGTTGTGGATGGATGGAAAAAGAATGATAAGATTATGAGGTTATCATCCAACATCCCAAAGTACATGCTAAATCTATTCGCAATGACCCGTTCCCAAAATGCACAACTCTGTGTATAAGTGGTTTTCAACCATATTATTTAGCCGATTTTCAGATAATAAAACTACTGACATTTTTAATCAGCCATGCCTATTATTTTCTATTAGGCATCGTTCACTTCCTTTGACGGGGTTGAGTACCCAATGATTATTCAAAGAATAAGGAAAATTCTGTCCATTAGTTAGTACTTGGGCGATGAGGTTCACAAAGATGGTGAAGTCATACAAATTCTAGGGTGCATTAAAACCATCTTTAGTAAACTTGATTACTTAAGATGATGTTGTATGTTCTCTAAAATTGCACAAATGATTGTTATATCACAGCTCTTAGACTGTTTTATATATCCAGCACTAGTGAAACCCCATGCCAAGGCGCGGGATACTAATTACATTGATAAAAATAATCAAATATATGTGTGTGTGTGTGTGTGTGTGTCTCATTATGAAATTTATTCATATATATATATAGTATACAAAATTAAAAGTTCAATTCAAATTTGATGACTATCATTGAAATTTTTATTTATATGGGTATTAAATCATATATTTTAGTTTAAGAAATAATAATATATGAACAGTAAACTGAGTAAAACGAATATTAAAAATAAAATGATTGATAAATATCATTAATAATAAAAATAAATATAGGAAAGTTAGTTTTTTTTTTTAATTTAAATTATATTTGTAACTACCTTATTTTAAATTTCAAATTTTGAATGTTTTAGATAAAGATTAATAACTATATTTATCCAAATCAAATAAAATAAATATAAATTAAATTACTTATGTGGCAAAATTGACTTCAATTAGGTCATCCACATGTGAGCTTATTTGGATGGCCTCGATGGTTGTATTTTATTATATATAGATTTGTGCATTTTGTATCTGGCCATCTATTCCAAAAGAAGATTGGTTTACTTAGATACAATAATATATACATACAAATCATACACAGTGAACGGGGTCTTAATGAATGAAACTTTTCATAATGCAGTAAAATTTACATGTTAAAACAACTAACAATACAAAGAAATATTTGTTAATTTTGATTATCAAGAAAAATCAATTAGAGGGGCATCTGGCAAAACAAGTGCTGACAGGACAAATTCCATTTACTACATTTCCAACTCATAATACGATTTTGAAGCAATTATATAGCCGAGGTATCAGATTCCAAACAGTGTTGGTCTGGTAACTCAAGCTTTAGTATATAAAGAACCTCAATATACCAGGACGGCAGTGGTAGAGTACTTCGCATCCCCATGAATCTGAAGATAGGATATGATAGGATCATAACAGGTAGATTGACACAAAAGTGATAGAGCAATAACCGAGTGATACATTTCTCTTGAGCGGCAGGGGTGTTGTTTTTAGTCTGCACAAATAAAGAAAACAACAATTATCATATATACGAGTTTCGTCCACCTGATGAAGAAACAAGAAAGAGAAAAGAAAATAAAAGAAAATGTTTTAGATGCTTCAAAAGTGTGTTCTTTAGTATAAGGTCTGCAAGTGAAATAACATGAATGTTATAAAGGAATCACCAAAGCCTAGAGAAAGCCATCATTAACTCAACATTTCGCCTATTCTACAATTTTGTGCTTAGCCAATGAGTAATTCCTAGGTTCACTCTCTAGAGCCCACTAACTCACCCTTTGACTCTTCTTCTCATTCAGTCTTTCCCCTGCCCTCGCCATATTGCAATGTTGGGTTTGCTTTTCAACTCTATATCCCATGTACCATGAGTAATGGAGAAAAATCACATCTTAAACTCAATAAAGATCAAGTAACAGCTTTCACTAGTAAATTGTTCATCTTTTTCTAGTACGAGAACTATATCATAGTGAAGGACAAAATCTGCGCTTGTGCACAGGCAGAGCCAAAAATAGAACAATGGCCTCATTTGTAATAATTAAATACATGCAGTCCTTTTTCTTAACACCAAATTTGGGTGTGCAATTTGGAGAAAACGAAGTTGTAAGTTAACTTGATCTGGAGCATTCAGACAAAGTCCAATCATTGTGTCTATTGGCAGTCTCTACCTCAGCACTATTTCGGAAAATCATCAGGAAGATCTCAGTTTCATGACAGTACATGCAGTCGTGCTTAACCCACTTGACGAGAGAACATCAGAGAAGTGCAATGCAAATCATTGGCTAGTTTCAATAGAAGGGTCACAATTTCTAGGGCAGATTGTAAGAACAATGGCCTGCTACATAAACAATGAGCAAAATGATGATAACAGAAACAAGGCAGGTTAAGGTTTGAGTCTTGCTTCACATTTTGAACTGGGTGAAGTCTTGATTTTTGATTCATTTCAAAGGAAGATTTGAACATCATCAAAAAAGTATCTAGAAGGCCGTGAGTGTTTATGTTGAAGGGAAGAAAAACTATTGGTATATTTTTAGTGTCCCCTTCTCCAAATATTCAGAAATATTATATTTTAAAAGAAAAATGCTAACACAAGAAACAATGGAGAAAAAAAGAATCTAAAAAAAATGATTTTGAACATATAACCACCATTGCCCGAGTCAAGATTGAGTATTTGAAGTTGTTACCCTTTTACAAATATCAAAGAAAAATGGTGCACTTACCCTAATTGCATTTAAATTAAAGTGGGTAAAGTTCTGAGTATTTTGAAATCACAACTTTTTAAATGCAACCGCCCTGAACTGAAAACAAGCACAAATACCTATTCAGACTAAAACTCTGCATTTTTCTTATGTCAAAATGCTCCTAACACATACGTGATATGACTAAAGGATTCTAAGCATCATAGAATATGTCAGTTCCATATTTCATTCTAAAAGAAAGTTGTGTGACAACTGCTGAAAGCCAGATGCATGTTGTGACAGTGACATTTTTTAAAATGAGAAATATTGGACTTCAACATTGTTTCCACAAATAGCATCTATGCAGTATATTTGAGAGATGCAAACAATAATATAATTAAAGAATAGGAAGAAAACCACTTGCATCCAATAATATGAATGAAATTAATATTTTCAAGTTTATTCTTTCTCATCTTAATTGCAGGAAAATGAGTGTCCACAGTACAAAAAACTTGACCAAAATGCAAATTCATATAAGCCTTGTAGCATCATGTCATTTGAACGAACTAGAATAGAAAATAAACAACAGTGGCAGAAAGATAACCAGTCTCCAGGGAGAAAAAGTTAACAAAGAAATTATTAGAGTGAAACCTGAATTTTGTACTTGCTCAGCCATCCCGCCCTTTCCATCAATATAAATGGAAGCCCCGACAAAAAGAAGATACTTTCATGAAGAAAGAAACTTCCAAGACATGCCAGTTGAAAGTCATTAAAATGGGTGATGAGATACTGCAATAATGATATACCAAATTCAGGTTAAATAGGAAGCAAATAGGATGTACGAATGATTCTAATCACTAAATTATACATAAACATGGTAAAATACAGACCAATTTCCAAGAAAGGATTGGTTTAAAGTACTAAAAACTTAAAATCCATAATCTCCTTTCCAAAAAATAAGCAAACACATTCAGCTCCTACCATAAAGCAAAATAGACCACACAGTATGTCAAGAGTATAAACCCATACCCAGCGTTCCAGTAAACAATAGCAAGTCATCGGGAACTTGACTTTACAATTCCTAAATGAACATCGTCAAATACACCAAATGACATAATATTTAAAACTTTTCAGTTTCAAAGATGAATTTTCTACCTATAAAGATGAACTCATGTTAGAAGACATTTTAGGACAAAGTTCTTCTCACTGGGAACAATATTAAGAGGAAAAAATGATGGAAATCATTCTTAAAATCTGTATCATTCTTCTCCATAAGGTCTATCGCAAATAGAAGTGATTACCACTGTATAAAAGCCCAAAAGTCATGGGCAATGAAGCTCTATTGATTCCATAGTGCGTATATTTTTGGATTAAATCAGCGAAAGCAGAACATGCATTCCCTTTCAATTCTTATAAAAGAGATCCTGGATGAAACAGGTACCGCTCAAATTCTTAAGCTCTACACGCATTGAAGTCGAAGGCAAGATTTTGAAGAAAATTCTCTAAGTCAAGTGATCGGAACGTGAGACTAATACAAATGGAAGTGCCCAATGTAATCTCTGAATATGAGAACAGAGAGTCTTCATGCTGACACAGCTTTGAATATACTGAAGGTAATCTTGAAAGAAGATGAGAGAATAAAAGATCAACTTGAACTAATAAGCCAATTATAGCAATCAGTGCAGTTCAAAGAGCCAGTAACACCATCCAGCCAGCCTTTTATTTCAATTATCCACACTTCACAGAGACTTAAGACTGCTGATATCTTTGTTTTTACGGCATAAGTTTATACATCAGTGTCCTCATATAATAGTGTAGAGCTACTGTATTGGGGCTCATCACTAAATTCTTGATCCATAGTCCAGCATGGCTCTACATGTTTCTCTTTAAACAATTAATTGTGTAAAAAGAGGCAGTAACCCAATCCAACCAGTCACTTTTTTATTTCGATTATCCGCACACATCCCAGAATGTGAAGAAATGCAATTACTTTATCCATCATGCAACTAAAAAAGTAACATATCAGAACAATATAACAACAGAAGAGGTGAATCTATTCACTAAAAGAATCATCTCTAGTTTTGAAGACAGTGGTTAAATCAAGCACATGCATTGTTCAATATCCACGACTTTCTTCTCTAAAAAACTGGGTAAAATGATATATATATATATATAAAAGAAACAATCAAATACGACACACAAATTAACCCGCTATTAAGAGGACGAGAATAGCTTGCGCTGCAGGAAATCAGCATGAACAGATCAAGAAACGGCGAAAGTCGATGTAATTGAATAATGTTCAACAAATATAGGGAAAAAGAACATGTAAATGAAGCCGATTACCGTCCAAGCGGACTCGACGATTGAAGCCATGGAAAATGAGGGGCTGATTTGTCTTGATCTCCGCGCAGCCGGACAATGAGAGAGACAGAGAGAGAGTAGTAATGAGGAGAGAGTGAAAGAAATATTAGTGGTGATTGTGATTTAAAAAAGGAGCACGTAAGTAAATAGACGGGTCCAGAGAGAGGAGAGAGAGAGAGAGAGAGATGAGACAGACAGTAATACAGACTGTCACGGGGGAATCTCAGCTCGTGACCTGCCCTCGTATGTGTTTCTCCGCCTGCATTTACCCGAGATTTTTTGATTGTGACTCGTGTGAATATTTATTTTAAGAGTAATATTTTTGGGGATATTAATCCCTGCTCCCAATATCTCATTTTGTGATCAGTCCCCAATAGTAATTTTAAATATTATACTCTCTAATTCTTCAAAATGCACATTTTGATTTATTCTTTATTCACTTTTTAACAAAAATATCTCTCAATAATACATTTCTTTACCTGTCTTCTGTTCCATACTTCATTTCCCCCACCTTCCTCTTCTGAAATTACACTCCTCCATCTCCCTCATACATTTGTCCCTTCTTTCCTCCACCATCGCCATCTCCTCCAATATGGTCTCCCAGACCCCGTTCGTACCGGCGAACCAAAAAGTCCACCGAGCCATAGAAATTCATTTCAACATGTGTTACGCCACCATACATTGCGCCCCCACACTACCGTATCATCGTCGGAAGAGGAACATAGTTCGCCTCTGAACCCATTGACGGAAGTGCAAATTTTCATCGACGAAGAAAATGACGGCAAAGAATATCCATTACCACCAGCGTCACTGGCGAAAATTTGCTCAATTGGAGAGGGAGGTCCTTTAGGAGCTGTCAAATACAACGGTGAGCTATACGTCATGTCATCATAGAGAGCATGAACTTGATTGAGTTGTACGATGATTTGACAAGAAGGTGGGTGGTGATTGTTAGAGTATTAATAATAGAAGTATTATTAGACTAGGTTTCTTTATTATATTTTATTATTGTTATTTCCTTATTTCATATTTCTTGTACTCTATATAAACATCTGTATCTTTCAGTATTAATCTAAGGAGAATTATACCTTAACATGGTATCAGCCTAAACCTAAAATCTTAGGCCTTTATTATTTTTTCTTCTAGCAGCCGCCGCTACAGTATTCCGGCTACAATATTTCTGCTATAGTACTATTCCTGCTACATTATTTCTGCTACAGTACCGTGTTCCTGCTACAGTACTTTTGCGTTTTTTCGGCCTTCACCTTCCACCTAAGTCGTCGTCATTTTCCTCAACGCAAAATTTATCACTATATAAGCCTCCATCCGCGCTGCTTCATCCGGATTTTTTTGGTGCCTCTGCATCCTCGGCTATCATCGTTCGTTGTTATCTTTCAGGTAATTTTTTCTTGTTTATTATCTTCTATCTCGTTCTTTCGTAATTTATTTCGGTTCGTGTTCTTTGATTCTCCATGGCCAATCCCGAAGAAACCCAAGAACCCTCACGTCCCCCACCAAAATTGACCACTATTCACCCCGCCCTTGCCGCCAGTAATATTTATTCATCTTTCGGTTTTAAATTATCTAACAATGATTATAATTATAAGCTTTGGCACGGTATGTTTATGGACCTCTGCCGTAGTTACTCTGTTTTTCATCATCTCTCCGGAAAATCCAAACCCTCGGGTAATACCAATGAAACTTGGTTTGCTTTAGACTCCACCATAAAACGATGGTTTTATTGTACTGTTGATACTGAGTTTCTCAAAAACATTAATTTAGAATATGCCACCTCTCATGATTTGTGGCTCGCCATTGAAGAAAATTTCCTAAATAATAAAGCCTCTCGCTCTTTAGAAATTAGTGAGCGTTTTCATAATCTTCAAAAAGGCTCCCTTTCCATCACTCAATATTGTCAAGAGATGAAATTTCTCGCCGACACTCTCTCTTATTTAGATAGCCCCATTTCTGATCAAAGTTTTATTTTACACTTATTAAAAGGCTTACCCGAATCATATCTCCCTCTAGTCACTATAATCACTACCACCAAACCTCTCCCAGCTTACTCTAAAATTCACAACCTCCTTTTACTCCATGACACCCGTGAGAAACATTTTCAATCCACCCCCCAACCCATGATTCATCCACTGCCCTTCTTTCCCAAACCAACAATTCCACCCAATATCGAAGCACAAATCGAAATAATTTTCGGGGTCGGGGTTGAGGTCACTGTAGTAACAGGTTAAATACTCGGTTTAGTTACACAACAATGGCCCATCTTACTCAGGCCCAAATCAGCGCCCCCACTAGACCGCCTGCAGCTCCACCCAGTTTCTCATATCACTTGGTTCCCAATCTTGCACCTGGGCCTCATCTTCCTGGCCCACCTCACATGCACCTTCAGCAACGATCACAAGGCCCACCTGCCCACTCCTACAACTCAGCCACATGGGCCCCTCCTTCCCAGCAGTCCACTTCCACTCCTTGGAACAATTACTCAAGCGACAACATGGCCCAAATCAGTGCCAATTTTCACTCTTTGCCCACGACCTAGAATTCCAGCACCATCACAAAGAGCCCACTGCCACATTTTTAGTAAACCACCTCGGCTTCTGTTACACCCGGCTCTCCTAACCCGACGGATCTCTCATCTCTCTTCTCCACTATGACTCTTCAACATCCTGACGAGCAATGGTATATGGATACTAGAGCTAGTTCGCACATGACACCTCACCAAGGTAAGTTACATACTATCGCACCTTTTCGTATTTCTACTTCCATAATTGTTGGCAATGGTGTTGTTCTTCCGATTCACTCTTTCAGTCATTCTACTGTTCACTCTCACTCTCGCCCCTTTTCTCTTAAAAATATTCTCGTTTCTCCTTCATTAGTTAAAAATCTTGTTTCAGTTCGTCAATTCACTAATGATAATAACTATTCAATAGAGTTTGACCCTGGCAGTTATTCTGTCAAGGATCTTCAAATTGGAACCCTCATCCTTCGCAGTGACAGCACGGGCGACCTTTATCCACTCCATGAAGTCTTTTCCACACCCGTCTCCTTTATGTCTTTCCTGGTTCAGTCACCGTCTGTTTGGCATCGTCGTCTTGGTCACCCTGGAAGCTCTATTTTTTATTTTCTTCTTAGACTTAATTTTGTTTCTTGTAATAAATCTAGCTCTAAGTTTCTTTTCTCCGCTTGTCAGTTAGGTAAAAATAAACGTTTGTTGTTTTCTAGTTCTTATTCTCGTAGTTCCAATTTATTTGATATTATTCATTCGGATCTTTGGACATCTCCAATTCCTAGTTTAAATGGCTTTAGTTATTATGTTCTTTTCTTAGATGATTTTTCACATTTTTTATGGGTGCTTCCCTTGCGTAATAAATCGGATGTTTCTAAAAAATTTGTTGATTTTTTTTCCTATGTTAAAACTCAATTTCACTCCCCAATTAAATCTTTCCAATGTGATCATGGTGATGAATTTGATAATATATTTTTACATGATTTTTTTGTAAATAATGGTATCCAATTTCGCTTTTTTTGTCCTCATACCTCCCAACAAAACGGTAAATCAGAATGAACAATTCAAACTGTTAATAATATGATACGCACTCTTCTTTTCCAAGCTAATCTCCCTCCTTCTTTCTGGGCTGAAGCTTTACATATGGCTTCTCATCTTTTCAACATCTTACCCACTACCATTCTCTCTTATCGCACTCATTTCGAGCTTCTCTACAACACGCCCCCCACTTACACGTATCTTCGTACCTTTGGCTATCTGTGCTTTCCGAATCTCTCTGCCACTACTCCTAATAAATTGTCTCCTCGCTCTACCGCATGCTTATTTTTAGGCTATCCTTCCCATCATCGCGGTTATCGTTGTCTCGATTTATCCACAAACAAAATCATTGTCTCTTGTCACGTTATTTTTGACGAGTCGACTTTCCCTTTTTCCTCTATCTCTTCTTCCTCGCGTCCTCCCTCCTATGATTTCCTCTGCCCCGATGACGACCCGTCTCCCCTTCTCTTTCACTTACCCACTTCTCCACCGGATCCTCCTCGGCCTCAATCCCCTTCACCTCCTCCCGCTACTCTACCCGCGGCTCCCACCCACCCTATGGTCACGCGATCAAAATCCGGCATTACCAAGTCGCGCCACATTTTTAATCTCTCTGCCTCTCTTCCCTCTGGCTGCTCTCCTATCCCTCGCTCTTATGCTCACGCTCTACGTGATCCTCAGTGGAAAGCTGCTATGGATGACTAACTCTCTGCCCTCTCCTCCAATCATACATGGGATCTTTTTCCGTGTCCTCCTCATGTCAATCTCGTCGGGTACCTTAACAGCAATTAATCCCGAATCGATGGAATTGAAGTACATCTCTCCCCAGTACAAGCTTTACATAATTCTGAACGACAAGGAGGACTTCAAGAACATGCATAGCCTACACAAAGTCCTTGACATGGACGTGGACATGGTGGAAATATTCGTGTTTCACAAAAGATCACTGCGGGGCCAAGGAGGTACTTCCTATAGGTAGTTTACATACAAATTTTGATGCCTTAAACATACTGTCTTTGTTGCCTTTAGCATACATCATGTTCGAGTTAAACATATTCCATCTTGACATTTACCGTAATTCATGTTCACAATAATATTACTTCATGGTCTCTTCACAAATATTTCATTTCATACATACGTCATGTTCCTTTAAAAATATTCATTTTCTTATTAACAGCATTTTTTGCTCGCTTAAAAATTACTAACTTCATTTGTTCTTAAACATACTTCATGGTCGTTGTATCAATACCACATTTGTGCTTTAAACACACTTCAACGTTATAACGATATTGCATTTGTGCTCATGATTGCTATAATAATACTTTGTAAATGTAGTTGTTGTCATGAGTTAATGGTAGTAAAAAGGTGTCCTAAATGAATTTGTTCTTCACGTATAGACCTAGTGCAGTATAATACCATTATCCTAATGTTCTGAGAGCCTCCGCAAGTGCCGCTTTTCTGTGCAGAAGCTCTTTGGAAGGTTAAGATAATGGATTTAATATAACACAAGATCTCTACGTGAGGACACTTCTACTTCAAAGACACGCGAAAATGTGGCCTAACATATGTTTTCTCGCTGTTATTGAATCATTGTCCTTCACATTAGGGGTGTACGCAGTCGGTTTTGGGAGGTTTTATGAAAAATTCAACCTGACCCGACATGTGCGGATTAGAAAAATATCAAACTGGGACCACATAATTATCTTTTCAAACCGAGCGGTTCGGGTAGATCGGGTTTAATATATTTAGTGGGTACGTTGTCAAATTATAATTACAATTCGTACAAATTACTTTTTGTTACACTGTTACGTAAGAAACTAAAGAATATACTTGTGTTGTAGATTTAACTAAAACTAATCGAATTGGTGAATACAAAAATAAGCCGTGTTATTAAATAAAAATCCTATTATCATGACTTATATTGAGTGCAAACTCTAAAATATTAGTAATTTATAAATATATCATAAATATAAATATGTGTGTGTGTGTGCATAAATTTTATCTTAGTTATGAAATAAAACTTTCGTTCAAATCAAGAAAAAACAAGTGTTCAAACGAATCAACTTGTTGCTCAAATAAATAATAAAGTTTGTTACATTAATATGAATAAAATCATTCTTATGAAAGACTATATATGTATATATTATTTCAAAGTTTAGTGCTAATATTTAACTATATATACATATATCTGCGACATATACAATTAGTGGTCAGGTAGCGGGTTGCAATTATTAAACCCACCACCCAACCCGAAAGTGGTGGGTTGTAATATTTGAACTCACCATTCTTATTTAAAAATTCTGAATCTACAATTTTCAGGCAAATCGACTCTGTTTGAGCGGTTTGGCAGATTGTGAGGGTTTATGTACACCCCTACTTCACATACATTTTAAGAGATGTTCTAAATGTGGTAGTTCTGCATATAACAAATTTTATTGAGTCTGACTCATAGTAATCATTTATTAAAGAATGAATATCTCGTATCCAAAAACTTGCAGTTCGCTCTGTTAGTCCTCCATGACATACCTATCCAGAAGTTTTTGCAACTCAATCATAGATGATGGAATCATCAAAGATTTGACCTTTTCTTGGTCTGTGAAGATGCATTGGGGAGGAAGATTAGAATTAGACATTGACAGAAAAGCAAGGATATGGCTCGCGTTAGTAGGAAATAAAAATAATTTATATTTCTTATTTTTCTTATTCACTATATATTTGACACCTAACAAAAGAAACAACTCTTCTGACAATTACATATTTTTTATTTTGTCAGAAGAGTCCTCCAAGTATTTTAGTTTTGCATTAGATTCTTTTTTTTTTTAACGTGGTTGGATAAATCCTCCTCTATCTGTTGCGGGTCAAGGGTTCTTTCTCCCTCTTCTTCTTCAAACTCTGATTTATATTTTTCATAGAGAAATCTCTGATCAAAGATTGAACAACATCCATTTTGCATCATATCTAAGGGATTCCTCGATTCGGACCGACGAAGCAATGTAACTCGATCATCATCAAATGGACTGCAATCTTTTCTCAGATTGAAATGAATCAAGATTGATAAGGAATTGGTTAATGATGCTAAAACATATACTCATTTTTGAGTGCCTATTTATTTTCTATTGTTGTCTATGTGTTGATCACAAGTCGAAATATGGTTAGAGCCCGTATGTGTCTTGTCATGATGTACCGAATCCATGCATAATATCATGAAAAATGGATACAAATTTTTGACTGCTACTATGAAATTTTTAATCATTGACACAGAACCCTTTACATGTAAGACCTATTGCTTAAGCAAAATTGATAAATTATATGGCTCGGATCTTTAGTATTCTCTTATTTATTACCTTTAGTTATGAACTCCTAATTTTCTGAATTCAAATCACTCAATTCAATTTGAAATTGGATTTACATATGGGTAAAAAAGGATTGGTACATACCTAGTGCGGTATAGAATCATTATATCAACTCTTTGAGAGCCTTTGCAAGTGCCACTTTTGTATGCAGATGCTCTCTGGAAAGTTGATATAATGATTTTTATATCTCACAAGGTCCCTACGTGAGGACAATTGTAGTAGACGCCTTTTAACTTCTAAGACACGGGAAAAATATGGCCTAACATATGTTTTCTCCCTGTTATTGAATGGTTGTCCTTCACATACATTTTAAAATGTGTTCTAAATGTAATCTCTCTCCACGTAGGGACCTGGTGCGATATAGAACATTATACCAGCTTTTTGATGGAGTCTACAAGTGCTGTTTTTATATGCAGATTCTATATGAAAAAGTTGATACAGTGAATTTTATATGCCACAATGTCCCTACGTGAGGACACTTGTAGTTTGAAGCCTTTTAACTTCTAAGACAACGACACTAATATTTTGACATTTTTTATCGTGTATTGTTTTGTTTACTTATATTTAACTTTATTACCTTTTTGATCCTACTAATACCCAGGCGGCAGCAATGGAGGAAGAAACTGAAACAATGCGAAAATCAATTTTGGGAGAAATTTATAGCTGCAACTTAAGAAGACAGTGAAGAAGAAAGGAACTTGTTAAGAAGACGATGAAGAAGGCGAGAAGACACGTCATACATGTTCTAGTCCAGCAACGTACTTTTGTGTTCAAATTAAGGGCATTTTGGTCTTTTCACGGGGTTAGGGAGCTCATGCAAATTTTAGTTTGGATCTATGGAGTGCAAACTTCAAAATTATTGCTAGGGACTGAAACATGAGTTTAAATAGGCATTAGGGATTTATTTGCAAGTTTTCCTAATATTTTCATGGATGTATCTCCTTTTATATAATTATTAACTAATAGATGAATCATTTTGATATGCCTAAATTAGACATATGTTGATTACCAAAATAATCCTAATTTTATAAGGTTTGCGTGCTTTAAGGGTCGAGTCGACCGCTTCATCAAGGACTCAATCCTACAACCAATAATCTCAATCATAGATTGTCTATACTTGGCAACATTACAAATTCACAATTCACAATGTTCTATGTTCACTAGGGATGACAATGTGGCAGGTTTGAAGCGGGTTTGGCTAAAACCGCAATCTGATCCTTTTTGCCTTTATTAAAATGTGTGCCCTGCCCCACCGAATACTCGGTGAAGTAGGGCTCAACCCGTAGAACCCGACTGAACATGAAAATTATGTGATTCACCTTATGACCGCGCCTTAACCTATGATGACTAGACCCAAACCGAAACTCCACGAAGCCTAGTTCAATCTGAAATCAACTTAAATAACATACTAAAATTGCACACAAGTAATAACTAGATTAACTATAGGTGTTGGTTCCTCTAAAAAAAAACTATAGGTGTTGGTGTATATTTTGGAGCTCTATATTTATGTAAGTTTCTCTCAAAACTACAATTTCGTTTTAGAGAAATCATGATATTTATAAAAAAAAAATAGTTAGGAGTTCTCAATAAATTTTGATTGTTTCCAATTAATGTGATTATGCGACAAATTGAAAATATATATAGAGTGAGTTTTGATTAATTGTTATAATTAATGACTATTGCGGCAAATTTTACAAATAATTAAAGTAAACTTAATTGGTAGTAAAATAGTGATTAAATCTCATTAAATCAAATCAGTTATAATTTTGATAAACTTCATCATTCTAAAACACATGGATCAAAATCACTACCATTGGTCTCTCTTACACCTTCACATTCATATTTTGAATGCAAATTATCAGTTAGCTATTAAAATTCAACTCATGACATCGAGTGACAATAGTAATGTAAACATGAAAAAATACACTTCTAAATTTGCATCTTGCAAGATCCCAATGGCACAATATACTCAATATGAGTAGCAACATAAACATGCGGCAATATGCATATCATTGTACCCAAAGCGGTTTATTCTTGTTCATTTATTTTATGATCAAATATCTTGTATTATATATTATTGAAATAATAGAAATAATAATACTTAATGTTAAAAAAATTATAAAATTTCAGATTTTTGTGGAAATTTTGGATTTTCGATGGAATTGTTGTGAAATTGAATTGAAAGTAAGATTTCATTATGGGATGCTTGGAAACCCGCAAATTTGTCCAAAATTGTGGATTTCGACAGATAGTTAATGTGCGTGTTATGTGTCCATGGAGCCAATTAATTGCGTAGGTAAAATGTAAATCAACACTTTGTAATAGTCTTCTTTTGACAATGTTAGTCAAATGGTGTTTATGGGATGCTTGGAAACCCGCAAATTTGTCCAAAATTGTGGATTTCGACAGATAGTTAATGTGCGTGTTATGTGTCCATGGAGCCAATTAATTGCGTAGGTAAAATGTAAATCAACACTTTGTAATAGTCTTCTTTTGACAATGTTAGTCAAATGGTGTTTAGTCATTATCTATCATATTCTTGTTTTACTTTGATAATATCTCATGCATTATTGATAGATAAGGGGATGGGCACACACATCGTTGGAGATTGTGGAATGTCCCCCAAGGCAGTAATTTTAAATTATGTTCTTAATCTTAGGGACTATGAAAAAGTGATATTACTGTCTCGTGAAGTCTTGTTCATGCGCTGAGTATTGGTCAAAGACCGGTGCATGCATAGAGACTGAAGAACTCACTAGGATTCCATATTGGTCAGATTTTGAACTTAATCTAATGATTATATAGGTTTGAGATTAGTCCTCATGACTTGAAGTCACGGTTGTGACGTGTGCAACCCACTCAACTTTGATTTATCATATGGTTCCAAGAGAATCACTAAGTGTGTTGTTTTGGATGTAGTCCCACTGTATGACGAAGCAAATGGAGCGAATATGGATCTATCCATGGTATGGTACTGATAATCTCGTATGTAGTTGAGAGACATAGATGGCCGAGAAAAGACTTTTGCCAGAGAAAAGACTTTTGCCAGAGCAAACATCAATAAGAGGGTTTGGTAAACCCTGCTTGATTGACAAGGTCACCATGGTCCCAACACAGTCACAATTTATAAGTAGTTGGATTTCGGCTGGCAACCAAACCTTAGACTTAGTCGTGAGAATTGTTGGAAGGATTCTACTCATTCGAAGATCATAATCATGATATATTTTCCTGTAATTGTTAATTCTTTATTTTCGCGACGACGTAGCTAGACATCGAATCACGATTACTGAGTGTCTTGAATTAACCTTTTGTAATTAATTCAAGACCTAATTAATTACTTGGCATACTAATTAATTTTGACGAAATTGGTCCTGTCTTGCCATAAAAGGAGTGAACCCGTTGCTAGCACATTAGCGAACCTAAGAGGTCATACACTATCTCGATAGAGAAGATGATTAGTGGATTAGGTACTTAATTTTTAGTGAATTAATTAACGAGATAAGCTAATTGATTTAATTAATTTCATGAAAATGATTTAATTAGAGTTCTAATTGAGAAATCCTATTAATTAATCTTGGTAAAAGAATTACTAATGGATTTAAATATTCAAGCTATATTTTGTTAATTTTGCTAATTAATAAATAAAATATAAGTTAACATTTATTTAAATACTAGGAAGTATTTGAATAAAAGAAGAAAACAATTTGAATAGATATCCAAGACATGTGATTGGGATGTACAAGGAAAGAAGAAGTTGGAAACTTTCCAACTTCCTCTAGGTTGCAAGAGAAGAAAGTTAGGTTGCTCTATAAGCCAAAATTTTCGTCCACCTCAATACACAAGAGTTCTTTGTGAATTTTCTTCTCTCTCTTCAATCTCACTGCATTAGAGATTAATTTTTTATTTTTTTTTTTGGTTATACCAAGAGTATCCACCGCCGATCGCAGTGACTATTCTCTTCCGCAGATTGCAGGCACCTCAAAGGGTGGGACTGCTGGCCAAGAAAATCTGCTCCATTCCCAAAGTCAAGGATCGAACCTTTGACGTTTGGTTAAAGGTGGAGGAGCCCCTACCACTCCACCACAACCCCTTGGTTTGCATTAGAGATTAATAGTTATCTCCAATCCAACCCTTTGCTTTCACTTAGACAAAAAGACTTAAGTTTCTTGCTATCACTTAAAAAATTTAATCTCTTCGTAGTTAGAGGTATAAATACTCGTATATGGGTGGTGTTGATTCTATCGCGCTAAGAGAACTATGGTGAACTCTCTCGGACAAATCTGGATGCAAAAGGACGAGAATTGGATTAGATCCCATTTGATTGATTTACTATAGGCATGTTCGAGCTCCCCGGAGATCTCCCGTGACAGAGAATTTCAACTGATATAATTCGTATACCCTTTGTATAGGGTTCCAAACGGCAAAATAGGTTCAATGATCTCTTTCTTCGATAGACCGGTCCGGCGCTCCGCGTGGTTCTATTCGTACATGTTCCAACTCGCCGGTCACTATGGATGTAGTGGCATGGCGAGTCAAAGGGGAGGAGTTATTTAGTTCTTTTAAAATTCATTGGTACCATGTAGCTTGATCCCTTTTGAAGTATAGAATTTTTTTGATTATTTATTCCATTCTGATCTTCGTGCATCTCAGGATTGATCCACTAGCTTATTCCGTCCCAACAGTTACCACATTGGTGCCTATAAAAGGCGTCTAGTTGTTTTCATTTATGATAATAAAAAGCTGGCTTGATGATTGTTTGATCCCAACTTCAAACTTGTAAAAGTCAAAACCACTAAAGCAACCTAACTATAATCTGGATAGAAAGCAAGATTCTAACATGGGCTGCATGGCTCAGATCTGACTAAAATTAAATTTTATCACATAGCAATTAGCAAGTTGAATCAAAAATGAAATTTTAGCTTATATCAAATTTGACCAAAATCCAACTTATTGCATTACAAGTGACTTATACTTGCCACGTAATTAGAGTATACTGAGAAAAATGGTCAATCACAAAATTAAGTGTTTTTGCAACATGAAATGGACAAGAATTTCTCCCACAGAAATATGATCCGGCAGATTGGTATCAAGTTAATAAATACAAGTTATGTAACTCAAATAGTTGGTGGAGTTAATGAAGTATGAAAATGTGCACTGATTGAATTGCATCTAAGCACGAAGACACCAAGGTGGAAAAGAAAACGATAAGGTTTTTATTCATATACTCTCAGTATCAATGCAAAGTACAAGCTTATGTAGATTTCCCAGGTCAAACCCTCAAAAATACGTGAAACCATTTGAGACAGTATTCAGGAGAACGACTAAAGTTAATTTCTATGCTTTGAAGTTCTACATGTACAAAGTGTTATAATATTCTGTGATGAGTATAATAATAAGCAGGAAGTTCAAATCGATTTCTTCACATAAGTTACCAATAATCCCTACATGAGCACTCTCCATCTCTGAAATGGTGGAATCGATTAATATCTCGAACCATAATTTCTCTATTTGTAAATTTGGAAATGAATTTGGTGAAAGTGTGACAGTCTTCACATAACCTGAGGTTCTTTGTAATCCTGATAGTTTCCCCTTTACTGCAATTTATCAACCCAAAAGCAACTGCTAATTTTTCGCTATGACCCAAAACTATTCGTTCTTTTTCCTCAGTTTCAAGATCATAAAGCACAACTTTCGTCTCTGGCACATAACCCTTTTCCATCATCTCCTTTGACAACTTCACCAGTAAAGCATGGATCAGCTCAATTTGTGGATTTAACTCATCAACTGACGAAAGCGAGTAAATTTTCCTTTTCACTTCAATCCAGCTACAACCGGATACCTTTTGCAGGCCTTTAGCTTCTAAAAGCTTCTTCACTCTTTTTACCTCATCCCACATTTTTGCCTCTGCATAAATATCAGCCAAAAGCACATAATTACCTGCATTTGTCGGTTCAAGCTCAAACAGCGATCTACTTGCTCTCTCTCCAAGTTCAACATTGCAATGAATTCTGCATGATCCAAGAAGAGATCCCCAAACCTTTGGTCCTGGTTCGTCCCGCATATCTGATATGATTTTAGCCGCTTCACCCAGTCGATTGGCTCTGCCAAGAAGATCCACCATACAAGCATAATGCTCAACCGTAGGGTGAATTTTATGCTCTTTCACCATAGAATCAAATAACAATTTTCCCTCATCAACAAGTCCCGAATGACTACAAGCTCCCAGAACACTCACAAATGTTATTGGACTAGGTGACACGCCAAGTCGCACCATCTCTTTAAAAACCTCAAGAGCTTTCAATCCTAAGCCATGAATTCCGTAACTTGAAATCAACGAGTTCCAAGAAACAACATCCCTCTTACCCATCTGATTAAAAACATTTAGCCCTAATTCAAGAGCACCACATCTAGCGTACATTGTCACAAGAGCACTCATAACTGGTAAAATTGAATCAAGACCTTTCCTAAGTATGTAGCCGTGTATCAACTTCCCCTGCTCCAACGCAGACAGTGCAGCACAAGCTTGAAGCACACTAACCATGGTAACTGAGTTAGGCAACACATCCCCACTCTCGACCATCATCTCGTGGAAAAGCTCTAATGCTTCAAAGGGCCTCCCATTCTTCGCAAAACACGCAATCATCGCACTCCAAGAAACCAGATTTTTCACCGGCATAGAAGAGAAGACAAGGTTTGCATCCTCCACACACCCAAATTTAGCATACATATCAACCAAAGTAGTCATAATGTGGACATGGCTTTCATAACCGTGTCTTAGAATATGTGCATGAATTTCCTTCCCTCGCCACGGCGAAGAAAGCTTAGACTCTGAAACCACACAAGCCTTAAGCGCATACGTGTAAGTGAACCTATCGGAAGGCATGCCAATCCGGTTCATTCTCCAGTACAGATTGAGAACCTCTTCTCCATAACCAGATAGAGACAAAGCACGAAAAATGGCATTCCAGACATAGATAGTTCTTTGTGTAATTTCATCGAACACCTGGCGAGCATGTTCAATGGAGTCCAGTTCATAGTACATATCAATGAGCTTTGTGGCCAAGAAGGGGTCCTGATCAAACCCATTATCAATGAGGTTTCTGTGAACAGTAAAGGCGTCTTGGGTACTCTTTTTATGGGCACAAGATTTAATGAGAAGCTCGTAAGTGTGCTGGGATGGGTTTTGCTCGTGTGATAGTAAGTGGATAGCTTGTTTGAGTTGGCCCTTTTTGCAAAGAGATTGGATTGAAGGGTTTTTATTGGTGAGAGTGAGTGTGGCGGAGAAGGAAGGGGAAAGGCGGAAAGCGGCGGTGGGGCGGCGGCGGCGGCGGTAGTGGTGGAAGGATGTTGTTGGAAGGTAAGTTGGTTGGAGAGTTTGGGGAGTCTGAATTTGGAACATTCGGATTCACCTTGATTTTTTCTTCTCACACTTTTGAGAGTTTTCAATGTTGTTTCGCAGCCTTAGTGCTAAATATTTAGATAGCAAAACAATTTTTTTGGCTAATTTGCAAATTGCACCCTGAAAATGGCTCACTTTGTGAAACGCACCCTAAAAATGGCAACATGCCTCGAACTCCACCTCATTCATTGTCTGGCACTGCCATATTATAAATACCGCGAGAGAGATATTCAAATAAAATTGAAGCTTCAGTTTATGTTTCACTATTTTACCATCATAAGGCTAAGAACATAAAACTTAGAAAAACAAGTTCCAAATTTTATTTAAGCTACAAACTTTTTAAAGGGAGGACTTAAAATTATTTTCATTGTGTAACTCGAGACCTTAGTGCTGAGAAATTGAATCTATTTTGTTCAACCGATCAAAACTGAAATGAATTTCTTTTCATCAACAGTATTTGTTGACGCAGTCTAACGTCGAGAGCATTCCAAGCGTCAAAAATTTTGAATACGGGTTTTTGAAATTCAGAAAACTTCTAGGGTCTATTCAATCTCCTTCCCATTTCTTTTAGACCTTATTTATATGTCACTTAAGACCAACACTATTAATAAGAAAACAATCATTGGCGGACCATGCCCACATCTCTTTGTTTGTAGTGGATTTAGTAGGGAGTGGAGTACTACAAATACATTGAATAATATTTTTAAGGAGAAAAAGGAATTTGATCATATGGGAGAAAGTCAGAAAGTAAATCAACGGTACGTGCGTGAATTAAAGAAATTTGAAAGAAATTGCAAATGCATGAGTCATGCCAAAAAGAAATGTTATGATAATCCCCGATGATCCAGAGATGATGGATTGTTTCACTTTGGGAATACATTTGGCTATGTTTTTCCATAAGCCACTATGTTGGGGTTTTGGTCGGGCAGAAAGAAGATCGGGGTGTTTGAAATATTTGGCTATGAATAGGCAAGAATAAAGATGATTTAGATTGGTATAGAATTCCAAGCAAGTTTAAGGAAATGAGCTTTATTGAGGATTTTAGATGCCAAACACCCTCCCCCTCTGACACTTAGGTTTATAGACGGTACCCCCACTTAATAAGGCTGACATTTTTGGTATCGAATGACAAATGTCAAAGAATTTTTTTTACTGAGAGTATCAATTCGTTGGATGATAACGACAGGTAATTCAAAGATACTTATTGAGTACTGAGGTAGTGTATTGAAGAATGATTTGAGCTGAACAGTGTTATCTACAGAAAAAAGAAATTTGGTGTACCAATTGGAGATACAATCTTGCGTTTTATAATAATGTCAAAGAAGAATTCTTTTGTAACGCGACCCAATATGATGGGCTTAAAGAAATATTTGACATTATGTCAACCGATTGAAGATTAACATCTTTAACAATAGCCACACGAATGTGGGATGTGGTATATTTTGAGAAAAAGACGGAGCATTTGGACCAATTAACAATTTGACCAGAGGCAAAAGAGAATTTTGTAGGATGGGCTTAATATGGTTGGCTAAATGAGTATCAGTTCCAAAAAAATAAGAAACAATGATCATTAAATTTAAGAATAGGAATATATAGTCCATGAGATTTGATACGCATAGACTGACTATCTTGGTACAGAAAAGGGAGACATAAGATAAAAAGAGTACAGAGAAAGTGAGTAAGGGAGTCATAAGATAAAGAGCATAGAGAAATGGAGTCACCCCGGCGAAGGCCACATTTTGGGTCTAGACATAGGAAATGTGTCAACTAATAGCGAGCGTTTAAAAAACTATTGTAACACATTGCATAATATGACAAATGAGTCGAGATGGGAAGTTGTAGTATTTGAGCGTGAATTGAATGGACTAAAAATGTGAAGGAGAGGTGCAGTCAGATACGAGGACAATACAAAATTCATTGATAAGAGGTGTGGCAAGTAAAAGATGGTGGAAGGATGGATACCCGTATGGAAAAATTGTTAAAGCTATTCCTAAACATTGGGTGCATACGAGTAGCCTAAAGTGCTAAAAAAATGAGCATTTAGACCGTCAGAACCTGAGAATTTTGTAGGTCCAATCCGTTTTAAAGTTGACCAAACATATTTCACATCCTTTCATTCTTATCCCCCACAAGAATAATTCATGTTCACACTTCACACTGTATAATACAGCTAACTAAAATCAGATTCAGATTAGGTTACAATGTTGAAAGGTCTTTGGCTCTTTGCCAGCCACATGTCCATCTGCTAGTTGCATCAATACCAGCTATAGTCAAGGTTGCACATAATTCAGCAGATTTGTAGGAAACTATAGGATGAAAACACAATTGGAGGATTCATCAAACATCGTCCAAGAGGAGGCAACTTCTACAATTTCACCGCAATTTACAAACCAAGTGTATTTACAGTCATATCGTAAATTGCCTTGACAAAATTTGAAAAGAAAACAAATCCAGCACTTGAGCAGAATTGCCTCCAAATTACAGTCTTTGATGTTACCAATAATATTTGAACAAGATTCTAATTCATTCAGATAGCATAATAATATGATAAATACCGCATTTATGTCCCCAAGTTCTACAAAGTTAAGATGACAACAGAGCATATTCTGGCACCAAAAGACAGCACATCTGTAACAAATAATCAAGCATTAGGAACCAAGTCATAACAAATACAAGAATATAGATAATATATCTCAAATTCAAAACTCAGACAGAATTAATCCAAAAAGAAACGCCCAATGTTAAATAATCAGCTTTCACAGGATATCAGTGTTCTATGTGACAATTATGATGTCTCCTTCAAATTTGTAGTTGCAAAAAAATAAATTAAAAACATTAGATTCTGTCAAACTATCTCGATCCTTTCTAGCATCTTCCAACCACACCACAATGTGGCTTAATTATCCATCATACATCAATTAGTACTAAGCATATTATACTAACTGATTATTCTCTTCCATACCGTGAATTATTTATGTAACAATACTAAAGTCACTGATTGAAAACAATTTTAGAAGTGAATACAAGTCAAACATGTCAGCCCATCCCATAAAAGTGAAAAATGTGACCCCAACACTACACAATTTATTAGCCAGGTCAGAACCATTTCTCACTTCATGTCCCAAACCTAATGATTTTGTACCAGATGACTGATAATAATTTTGAGACACTCTTGAAATATCAATTAGACACAACAATCAAGTATTTGACTGCAATAAGAAATTTGGTTTTATTCAATTCTGAATTATTGTTGTTAATTTTCATCGAATACGAAGATCATCATACAATGAACCCAAAATTTAGGACAAAACTGAAGGAGATGATGTTTTACATCATTAGGCTACTGGAGACAAAAAGCCACACATGAAACCAGCATACAACCCAAATTCTGGAAGCAAGGTAATTCGTTTACCACCATTTTCTTTTAGGAAATTAAACAGCCTTACTCGTACTAAACTATTTATGTACATATTTATAACTTATATGCAAAGGTGTTAGCATGAGTTTACGATTTTATACAAAGTTTAAAGGCAATTACAAGCAACTCTATATAGGTGAAAATATTGTAGATTATTAGATTTAAATATTTCATCAACCACCAAAAAATGAATGGACTCGGAGGTTGAAATACAGAAGAAGAAAACACTAAAAGAAACCATTACAGGTCTTTTTGTTACATCAGTAATTGGAAAGAAAATTATGAAGAACAGAAGCCAATCAGACTTCAACCAAAACGTCTCTAGCCGTGTTAAAATTTGCAACCTCTCAGTATATTGATGTATATTGGATAGTTGGCTATATGTCAAATTGTCAATAATGTAATGCAGAAAGACTCAAAAATTTCCTGGCAAACAAACTTTCGCCTGTAACGATGTTTTGCCATCAAAACTAAGATCTTCAAGTCCCCATAGCCAAATATGTTTTTCCTTTAAGAGGATTAGTGTACAAGTCTAATCATGCTAACCCATCCAATAAGAAGAAGAATATCTGGCACGAAGTCGATGCCAGACTATAAGTAGATATATATGGTAAAAAATAACTCAAGATTGCTTTTTAAAACATTTCTGTTGCTCTTATTACAACAATCTAAAGTAAGATGATTCTTTGGACTTTCAAAATACATGTGAAGCTTCCTTTTAAGGTTGGTAAATTTTGTTAACACCACCATTTCTTGCTATATGGTTATTGATATGCAAAAAATTTTGCATATCAAACGCCACCAAAAATACTTAAAAATCCGGCAAAACAAGGAATGGAATGTCTTCAGACTAATTAGGAAAGTTCCACCACCAGAGGGAATTAAGGCTTTCCGTTACAAGATTGACTAGAAAAAGAGTGTCTAACAACTATTAAGTTCAACATGTGATCATAGCATCATTAAGGTGTTTCATCACAAATTTTTATGGAACTACTCTGAAGGGGAATAAATAGATGCCAGAATGTTGTGATCACTCAGGAAACAGAAGGCATAACTCATCATAGAACACATATCTCATGCTTTAATTTGATTTGTTATGCCAGCAAAATTATTGGCACTCAGATGATTTTGCATGAAATTGTATTATAGAGTGCAACTTAAAAACCCTTGATATAAATGAGATCTCTGAGGATCTGACATGAAAAACATGGACTGTATCAGTTTTCCTTTTCAATGCAAACGATGTATATATGCCTTGAGAGTGTGGGTTTTGAAAGGGATAACAGAGCAATTCATCAAAATATTCTATTCAAGTCTGAAATAGCAACACGTAAAAATAATAGGGAAAACTACAAAAAAAAACCCTAAAATAAATTGTTATATATAAAAAATCCATAAAAATATTTTTTAATCCAAAAAATCCACTCAACCAATTTTTTGATCCAAAAAATCAAACAGTCAATTTTTTTGGCATTTGTAGACTATAGTACCCTTAGACTTGTTACATTAAGAAATTACCAACTTGAGTTATTATTATATATATATATATACACGCACACATATCTTACGTTTTTCAAATTGATAAATTGTTTCTCCGTGAATTGAATAAATTTTTTTGAACTTAATAATACCATGTTAATTAACTTTAAAATGTTTATTTTATTTTTGAGGTGGTACAAGAAAATTCATAAACAATATATTAAAAATTAAAAAATTGACAAATCCTAACATCATCAATTTGAAAAACATAACTAAAAAGTATTTGAGAAATGTCAATTCATTAAGTTCTTAACATGACAAGCCTAAAAGTAATCTAGTCTACAAATCAAAAAATATTCAACTTGGGTTGTTTCAAATAAAAAGTTGGTGGACAGCCTTTCGGATGGTAAACTTTGTGTTGTGGATGTTCAGGATTGAATTCTTTTTCCATGGATTTTTTTAATAAAAGGATTTATTTTAAAGGTGTTTTAGTAGTTCAACAAAATAATACAAGTAACCAAGAAAGAGAACACACAAATGAGTTCATGCGTTCAAAGCAGTGAATTGAATGTTAGCATAAGAGTGGCATACCATAATTCTTTCTTAAAACACCAGTCAGTAATTCACAAAAAAGGCTACATCTCTATACTCAGGTAACTTAATGTGAATAATGAATTCAATTCTTTTAAAGAAAATTCTAGGATTGCAGCATGAAATTCAACAAATTATACTAGAAAATGTCCACAAGGAAAATTTTACCAGCCATAAACAGAACAATACAGAAAATATGGTCTTTCTATAAGAACTAGAAAATGCTGGAAATACTGCTTGATGTTAAACATTCATAATTAGGAGACAAATAAACTAAAACTAGCCTGGGTATTCATGGAGAACAAAGCCCATCAATTCGGAGGAACTCACTTCACATGAATCGCTTTCTATCAGATGGTTTCAGGATCTGAAATGAGCACATCAAACTCTCATCAACACTCATCATAGCGCCAGCATTATCAAATTCACCGCAATAGTTTGGAGCAGAAAATACGGTAACTAGCTGCCTATCAGCAAAAAATTCATATCCATCTTCGACAACCTGATCAAGAAAGAATCTAATGATCAGCCAGCAGACTACCAATAAAGGAATTAAAAAGAAAGAGAAAATATAAATACCTGATGAGCACGACAAACAAGGTCCATGTCATGTTGCATTAGAAATTCAGCCACCTTATCTGGACCAAATGTGTATGAGACTCCCCTGTCATTCATCCCCCAACCTTTAATTTCTCTACTGGGATCAGACCAAAGTAAATCGCAAAGAAGACCAGAGTCAGGAACATCAGTTGGACGAGATAGATTTCTTATTTGATCCAAGTCCGTTAGATCAGGAGAGAGACCACCATGCATGCAGAGAATCTTATCATCTATAAGAGCTGCCACAGGAAGGCAGTTAAAACAATCAGTAAAAACTTTCCATAATCTCACATTGAAACGGCGTTTACATTCATCATAGAATCCATAAATCCTATTAATAGAAGCACATTCGTGATTTCCTCTTAAGAGAAAGAAATTCTCAGGGTATTTGATTTTGTAGGCAAGAAGTAGGCATATAGTTTCTAAACTTTGTTTGCCGCGGTCCACATAGTCCCCTAAGAACAGATAATTGGCCTCTGGTGGAAATCCTCCATATTCGAAAAGCCTTAAAAGATCTCCATATTGCCCATGAATGTCACCTGGAATCCATGGAAAAAAAAAAAAAGTTTAATCACAATTTTCTTTGATTAAAATAAATAGAACAACATAAACGAACCCCCAGAAAAAAAAAATTGGTACAACTCCCAGAAAAACTAAAAAGCACTTTTGGTTAACATACTGTAATAAAGTAGCAAAGAGACAAGATAAGTGCAATTTTTTATTTTTCACCAAGAAGATACTACCACAGAGTGTGTTCTTTGATTTTCTTTCATACAAGAAATAGTACTAACTACCACGCTAAATCCATACTTGCATCGAGCAATGAAGGCGAAGATTGATCCTACCAATAACACGCACAAGAAAATAATTTGACAGACTCACAGACGCAACCTTAAAGTGATTAAACATGAACAGAGACATGGACACACACGATATTTGGACACAGAAAATTTGCTGAAAATTTAGGACACAGAATTTAATGTAAATACAAACCTTTTTTCAAATTTTTCTTTGTTAGTTAGCATATCTGTTTCAATATGAAGATTGGGCCATTTGTCAAACATTCTGTAACTTTTTCATCCATAATGGGAAAATGTGCAAACCTTTTTTTAGATTTTTCTTTTTTAGTTAGCATATATGTTTCAATATGAAGATTGGGCCATTTCTCAAACATTATATAACTTTTTCGTTCATAATGGGAAAACGCGCAAACCTCTTCACTTTAAAACCTATTAATTAATTACAGTTAAAATAACTAAAGCAATTCCTCCTAAACCCAGAAAATTCTTTGTTTCTCAGTCAACACGGTCTTTTCTCCTCTACCTGACATCTCTCATTTTCCTCTCTTAACTTCTCGTATCTAACACATATCTCTTAGAATCCATTGGCAAAATTATATTAATGCAGTTATTCATGCATCCATAGAGATCTCACTGCCCATGTACTTTCTCCAATGTTAAGTGAGGGCTGAGACATTGACAACTGAATATTTCTTCTCTCCTAACACTACAGATCTATTCTATCCAAATTTTGAAGATCTACTATCTGCAACAGATCTATTCCTCTACAGACTCCAGGGGCAGTCGGCAGATCCATAGTTGTTAATGGCGCGCCATGGTGCATGGCATGGCGCTCAGCCCACGAATGGCGAGCGCTTCAGGCGACCCCATGGCGCGCCATTTAAAAGAAGTCATCTAATCAAATTTTGGTCAAAATTGTAGGGTTTCTATTCAATATTAATAGAGTTAACTTAGAAAAATTCGAGCAAATTAAGGATAATTCTCCTCTCTCTCTCTCCCTACTGCATACGCTCCTCTCTCTCTCTCGCTACTGCATACACTCCTCTCTCTCTCGCTGAAAATTGACCGCCACCGTTGCTGACCGTCCACCTCCCATCCAGCACCGTTCGTCCAGCAGCAGGTAAACTTTGGTATTTTCTTTGATATTTTTTCTTATTTTTTAATTATCTATACTTATATATGTAAAAGACTGTATATTTTTTGTTGAAATATGTATATTGCTAATTATATGTTGCTGAAAATTTTAGGGGTTTTGTTTTCGTATACCTAATATCATTATTTCTATATAAATATATATAATCATATTGCTGACTTTTGTAAATGGTCAATTTTTATGCATATATGTTGATGTATATTGCTGAAAATTGATGTGTTAATGCGTTATTACTGTTATTGTTGTTAAAAATCAGTATATATTATAATAATATGTATAGTAATTTATTTTTGTAATTATGCGTGCGTTTCAATAAGGCACGTGCACGCCGCGCTGTGTGCCATTTGACTCTATGTGCCACGTAATTCGATAGTAACAACTATAGGCAGATCGAAGAATATTGAGTAAATTTTGAATTCATTTGTCAAACACGGTGTTTTGTTTGGAACTTCAACGAATGTGTACGACACCGCATCCGGACTTCCTATTTTATTTTTTCAGTTGTGACATAACCAACCGCGTCTGACATATGTAAGAGTCGTACCGGGCGTGTACACATGTCCTACATGCGTCGGACACCGTGTTGGTGTATTATAGGTGATTCATTACCAGTCCTTACCGAGAAATGTGCTATGGTTCTAAATAATAATAGGATAAACTCGTACATCTATTGATGTTCCGATAAAAATAACAGAAAAGTATACGGGAATAGTAATGGTGGCACACTTGATGCATGTGCTTAAAAAGAAAGATATAAATTATAAAAGAATATCTTAATTCTTATTTGTTTTACGTGATAATATATTTTTACTATTTCGACACATTTGTTTAGATTTATGAGATTAAAGAAAATAATCATTCAAAATAAGATTAAAAAATGATAAATAAGAAAAACAAATAGAGGGGAGAAAGATATAAAAACACTAGAGAGCGAGAAAAGTCGTTGGAAGTTATCTTGACATTATATATATTCAAAATGAGGCTAACTTGTTCTTTGCGCTTAAAAAGACCAAGGTAATAAGTCTAGGGGATCCCAATTAATAATTAGCATAGATAGTGTCAGTGATCAGCCAACAAAGTCCCAAAGATTTTCTTTGAGTGTAGCAGTAAAGTTTTTCATAACGCAGAGATTAATGATACAATTGCCAGAATAACCAGGCATATTTTGTTAAATGGGGATTTTACACAATAGGTATGCAATTTCAGCAGCTGATAAAAGACATGTTTACAGGCTTTATGGAAGATATCTTGTCTTCTTGATAAATTCTCCAATATCTCATTTGTCTTCATCATATCTTGAAATGTAATAAATAAAGTGAAAAGCAAGAGATTACGTGACATGCGCAATAAAAGCCACGAGAATTGAGACTTCGAAGATCAATAGAAAAGACTTTTTTTTTTTTTCCTTTTAGAGAAGACAAAGTTATTGTCACCAAGATGTTGGAGCTTTCTCTAGATGTTGTCCTCTAGGGGAGAAGCTGATAGGAAGATATACAAACGGGCTATGAATAATATATCTCGTAGAGCAAGTTTTCCTCGAGTCCGAGCACCACCAATTCACTGACTAGAATACATAATTCAATTTTGGCGGCCATGTAAGATTATATGTGGAAAAAAATCATGGTAATACAGGCACTTAAAGAAGAAAGCAAGGATTCAAAGAAAATCTAATAAAACGAATAGCACTAAGTAAACTAAACCACCATGGTAAATAAGTTATTCCACGGGTAAGTAAATAATTCTTCCCACAGTTAAATGTACTACTGATAAGAAAATCAGAATTGTGTCCATCCTCTTACCATGGAAAACATTACGGCGTAAAACAGTTTCCAGAATCAATACACCAATCATAACAAGCCATTAAAAATGAAAACTTCACAACATGAAGAGAGAGAGAGGAAGAAGAAGAAGAAGAAGAAGAAAAAGGTATACCGCAGATCTTGATAGGGGCTTCCAGCTCAAGGAGATTAGGCTGTGAAAGGAATACTTCACGCGATGTGGTACAGAGAGCTCGGATCTCGTTCTCAGAGAGCTGCACCTGCCGCACAGTCCTCGCGTTCCGAAACTCCAACAGCCGATTGATGATGTCATCCAACACGGCAGGCTCTATCCCCTGCCCATTCGCCGCCATCTCTCTCTCTCTCTCTCTCTCTCTCCTCTCTTTTTCCTTCGATTCTAGGGTTCCGCCGCACACAAATAACAAACCCTAGATTCCGAAAATAACTCAAACAAACAGAAATCAAACTCTTCTAGGTCTAAATCTGTCGTCGTCGTCGTAAACAAGAAACAAAGCAGAGAATGGATGAATGAATACAGTAAATAGCTATAATTGGGGGCGGATTCAAACAAGATTTGGATAAAATTACTTTTGAAAAAGAGGAGAGGAGTGAGGGTATCGGCGGCTGCAACACCGATGAGAGGCGGAGAGGACTATATATATATTGTGTGTATATATATATATGTGTTATGCAAAAGATGTAGATATGAATATATGATATGAATATGACTTTTTAAAAAAAAATATTATATATATATATATATGATATGACAATAATAAAATCTAATTTTATGTCTCTAATGAAACTAAAAGAGTATCTTCGGATTCGACAAAACCGGTGCCCTCGTGTGGTTCACTATGATACTGATTACTGTGGATGCAAGAGATTTTTGACCTGACCCCCCACCCTCCTCTTCTTGTGAGGTTAGGATTAGGATACTCTCTTCTATTCTCTTCTCTTCTCCTCTCTCTTTTATGTTGTGTACTGAATGTCTAGGGTTTGCATTAATACTTCAATTCATATTTTCGTTTTCAACTAAGTCCAAATAATATTAGGGTTCGGACAAGAAACGTCCTTTTAAGTCCAAGGAAATAAATATGAGGGGTGTTTGAAAGTACAAATGGTTTATAAGAAAGTGATCATAATTGTGAAATAATTAGAGTTGAGAAAAAAATAACATGGAAGTCGATATTATTTGTAAATACAAGTGAAAAGCAAAAAAGTTGCAGGGGAATGTTTGCATATAAGACACAACACGGCTCCGACACGAGTATCAAATATATATATATAATATAAATTAGACATTGATTTTAATTTCAATATAATTTGTTAGAAAAACAAACTATAAAAATGTTGTTTACTTGTTTATTGTTAAATTTGTATTTTCCTTACTTCTTTGTAAATCTCTATATATTTGAAAAAATTCAAGTACTTATTAGCAATAAGTCAATAACGAATGCAAAACAAAATATATAAACAACCACAAATTCCAAAGCAATTATAAATACAATCAATGTATCAAATGCTCAAGAATTAGAATTAGAATTTTTGAAGTTTTTCTATTTACAATTGGAACCCCACACTTTTTAATTTCTCAGGAACCAACCGTGTCATCGCCATGTCGGACACACATTTGGTTGTGTCCGACATGGTGTCCGAATTGCTTTTTTTATTTTTTAACCGTGGACATATATTAGTTGTGTCCAACACGTGAAGGAGGCATGTCGTGTCCGACACCGCCCGAGTATAATTTTCGGAGTGGCCGTACTTTATAGTGCATAATTCATGTGTGAAGTATGTTTAGTGCATAGTTGAAGTATTTTCAATTGATAAATGTTGACAGTTTTGCTCGGTTTCACGAAAACGTCCATTACGCACTACAGGATGCTCGGAATCATAACCCCTTTTTTATTTGAAAATAGATAGAGCTTTCAAAAATTGTATGACACATTATCAATAAACGTCTCGTATGAAATAGTTTATTCTTCAAATGTGAGCTGAAATTTGTAGACAGTTTTATGCATTTTCACGAGAAAGTTCATAACGCACCGTACGACGGTAGAAATCATAAACCCTTCAAATTAGAGACATAGGGCTTTCGGAAAATGTACGATGCATTATCAAGAAACTTCTAGTATGAAAAAGTTTTTTCTTCAAACGTAAGATAAAATTTGTAGATAGTTTTTTGCGACTAAACGAGAAAGTCCATGACGCACTGTACGATGCTCGAAATCATAAATCGTTTCTTTCCTTACAAAGTACACACATAGTGATTTTCGAAAATATATGACATACTATCAAGAATCATCTAGTATAAAATAGTTTTTTCTTCAAACGTATGCTAAAATTTATCAATAATTTTTCGCAACTTCACGATAAAGTTCATAACGCACTGCACAATGCTCGAAATCATAAACCGCTTTTTAATCTTCAAATTAGACACATAGAAATTTCGGAAAATATATCGCACATTATCAAAAAATGTCTAGTATGAAACAGTTTTTTCTTCGAACCTAAACTAAAATTTGTCAATAATTTTGCGCGACTTCACGAGAAAGTCCATAATGCACTATATGATGTTCAGAATCATAAACCCCTTTTTTACTTTCAAATTAGACACATAGGTATTTTTGAAATGTATGGAACATTATCAAGAAATGTCTAGTATGAAATATTTTTTCTTCAAACACAAGCTAAAATTTGTCAATAGTTTTGCGCGACTTCATGAGAAAGTCCATAACACACAGTATGATGCTCGGAATCATAAACCATTTTTTTAATTCAAAGTAGACAGACCAGGATTTTAAAAAATGTATGACATATTCTCAAAAAACGTTTAGTATAAAACAATTTTTTCTTCAAACGTAATCTAAAATTTGAAGACAGTTTTGCACGACTTCACGAGAAAGTCCATAAAACACAGTACGATACTCAAAATCATAAATCATTTTTTTCCATTCAAATTAGACACATAGGGCTTTCCAAAAATGTATGGCACATTATCAAGAATCTTCTATATGAAATATTTTGTTTTTCAAATGTCCGCTAAAGTCTGTTAATAATTTGGCACCTATGATATGAGTTCTTCACTACTTCCTAGTGATTGACGGGTACCTTTCTAGTCAAAACTCACACCATACAAGTCTTCATGATTTTCAACGCCCAATTGAGAATCATTGACTTGCAGACTATTTTAGTACACAAGTATTAAACTCCTTTAGTGCCTTAGAGAGTCAACTCTTGTGTTCATGGATTTATAAATGATTACAATATATAAATGTCAATATAATAGTAAACAACTAAATGCCTTTTTATTAATAGAATAAGAAACAATTAAAATTTAATAATGTCCTTACATTCTCTAATTCTCTAGTGGCATTTGAGTACATTAACGTAACAATTAGATCTTAGCTCAACATTACTAGTTTGAGCCTAACAATTTGCCAAAAAAATAAATAAATAAATAAAGGAAGCAAGAAATGCTGTGTGGATAAATGAGAAGGAGAAAAAAGGGGAGAAAGATATATTCACAATCTCCGGAGAGAGAGCAACTTTCGATTTCAGATGAGGAAAAAGTTTGAAGCGGTGAAGGCTGCGTTCTCTTCTGACTTCTGCGTGAAGGGTTTCTGCTTCTGCGTGAAGAGGTGAAGGTTAAAATGAATCTAATTTGTGAATTTGGGGGGAAAATAAGTCAGATTTTTAACTAGCCTACGAACCGGCCAGTTTGACTGACCTAGGAATGGGTTGAATGGTTCACCTGTCCAACCGGCGGGCTGAATGGTTTTCACCGGTTTTGAGCTATAAATGGTTTTATGAGATACCCGGGGCAATTTTTGGTCCGGTTCTGGTTGTGGTTCCAAGCAGTATGACTGGCCGATCCCATCTGGGTTGCAAAACCTTGGTTGTAACGATTTGTCCTATTCTATGTAATAATACATCCTATCAGTTGTAACGATACTTACTATTTTATGTAACAATACATCCTATCAGTTGTAATGATACTTACTATTTTATGTAATGGTTGTGCAGCGGAGAGTTTAAGTCTTCTTCTTTAAAAGATTTGGGAAGCGTTGGGTTACTCTTAGTTGCTTAGTTTAATGCAATCTTTTTCAACTTGTATGCTTTCAATATGAGTATGAATATAAAGTAAATACCGAAAGCAATAAATAGAGATAAGAGTTCATTAGTTTTATGTAATCCTAACTATGTCCCTCTTCTACTTGATCACTCGGAGGAATCCACTAAATGATTTTCAAAATTTCACAAGAACACTTCTACAAACTAGTAGATACTACAAAGGATGGCTTAAGCTCCTTGATCACACAAATTTCTACTCCAAGGTCTTTTGAATTAGTTACTTATTTAACCATAAACAAGGCAAATTTTCAGCTACACTTACACGGAGATCGCTGATGGATGATTGTTTCATCAAGGTTAGTGTTTGAGTAATCAAACGAATGGTCTATCCCTCTTGACAATGAAGTTCTTCTTCTTAAAGATGTAAGAGATAGGTTGACTGTATGGGAATATCAAAGATCGTCGCTGGATGATTATTCATTCAAGGTTGGTGTTTGAATAATCAAACAAATGGTCTATCTCTCTTGACAATGAAGTTCTTCTTCTTGAAGATGTAAGAGATAGGTTGATTGTCTAAGAGATGGCTCTTATAGATTGAAGATGTTCTTTGAGAGCTTTTGGAAGATTGTTCAAGCTTAAATGCAACAGAGTTTTAGCTCTTGAATTCTCAGTGTTTTGCATGTAGCTGGGTGATCTATTTATAGATATTCTGAAAAAACAAATGTTTAAAACATTTACCGCTCGTGGACTTCACTTCAAGTGCGTGAACAACTTTTCTTATCTTTTTCCTGAAATTCTGCTGCAAAAAGTATGCGGCACAGTCCAATCGAAGAGGTCTTTTTTGTAAGTCCGAAGTACTTATCGTATTTAATGCCCTTAATTATCAGCATTTAATGCATTTGAAACTTAATGTCGTTGTGTGTATGCTCGTTATTAAATATTGCATTTAACTCCTTCTGGACTTGAAAATAAATTCAGGTGAAATCTTGTCTCTTGGACGCTGACTCAACACAGAGATTTCTTTACAGGTTGAGAAGTCTTCTTTGACTCTCGACACTGCTCAGATAACTTATTTCAGATCTTAAGTTTCGAACTTTTTCTTTAGCTTGATTGGCTCACCAAGAATTCAATCAACACTAAAAACGATTAGTTCATAAGCTACAATCTAAAATAAAATCAAGGACTTCTAAGTTTCAAAGCTTATACAACTTTCTATGAAAATTGAACTTACATATTTTGGGGTCTAACAAATATCCTAATCGTCATCATCAAAACATCTAACATAAAATTCTCTAAGGACTTGTTTGGTTCAAAGGATGGAATTGGAATGATTAAATTGATGATGATGGATTACACTGTTCACTATCAAGGGAGCATGATCAATCAAGCGCTTGTGATGCAGGATTGAAAGTTGGATTAGAACCAACAACTTATCCAGTTTATCTTTATCAAATGTTTGGTTCATGTGACCTAGAGATTGATAAGTAAAATTACACAAATACCCTTGTTTGTTAAAAGGATAGATGAAAAAGTATTTTTCTCCCAAAGCAGTGGTAGTGTTTAATTTAGAATATACTTGCGGTAAGATATTACCGCAAGTCTATCTAGTGTAATTTTCCTGTTTTCTTTTGTTTTATTTCCTAAATTTGTAAGAATTTCCTCAATTTTCAAATATTTATGGAAGTTCAATATTTATAAGATCTGATTTTTGGCATCAAATCGTCTCATTAGGAAACCTTTCGATTATTTGTATGAAACAATTTTTCTTAACCTTCTGGTTATCAATGTGACCAACATGACAATAATTTTTTATTATGCATGCATGAGTCGAGCTTGGTTTGATTGTTAATCGAGCTGAGCTCAAAGAATATTTAATCGAGTCGAACACTAGTCGAGCTCGAGTAAAATATTTAATGTATATATGTATTAAATTTTTCTACTAATTGAGCTAAGTTTCAAAACTTATTTGCTATTTTTAGTCCGTTTGGAGAAAAATGACACAATAACAAAATTAATATAAAGTTGCTAATAAGTATTGCGAATGATGTAAAGTAAATAGAAAAAATTATGGTTAAGGGAGTAAGAAGTTTTCAAATTTATAAAGACACAATAATTTTTAATTAATTAGGGAAAAGGGATTGCTAAACGATATAAAATATTAGAAGGCCAATTGTATTACAAAATCAATATATGTTACTCCTATTCTTTTCTTTTCTAACAAATGATGACAAATTCTCCATTTAATAATTTATTTTATCACTAATGTGAAGTATCATATGATTTATCAAGCATTCACTGCCGAAGTAATTTACATATACTTAATTACAATATTTAATATATTATTTGTTGTTAACCTCTTATTTTTTGTTCCAGACTGCAACTTAATATGAAGTCGTTATTTGTAAAATAAAGTAAAAACTTTATTCAATGTAATTTTCAGTTATCTTAAAGTGTTATGGATTTATTTTTAATATATAATAAAAGATTACTTGCATTTTTTTCATCAATAGAATGCTCAACATTGTAAAAAAAAATAAGAAAATAAATGTCAACTATTGATGAACGTAACATTAGTGAGTAGAGAGTATGTATCTTTTCAGGAAAATTATGGAATAGATAATACATATAAAAATTTCATAGAATTTGGTATTTTAGTCATTTGAAAAGTTTAGGAATCCATTCTCACTAATTAATTACAAATTATTGTCTTCATTAATTTGAAAACTTCATATTCCCTTAACAATAATTTTTCTAAGTAAATAATATAAAATCAATCTTTTCGGAGAATAACATAAAGTTAATATAATTTTTCGAATATAATATTAAGTCAATGAATGGTTGAATACATGAGAATTTTATTAGTTGTGAGGATAATATTGTCTTTGCCAACAAATTTTAAGGGGTACAAAAGTCAAACAATTTTTTTGGTTTACCACCATGAGGGTGGGATTATTTAATCTCACCCTTTTGTTGAGGATATATTATCCAGAGATTTCAGGATATAGTCTCGGGCCTTACATCAATATAGGGCTTTAGACACTCACACCAAACATCTGATTCACCCAGACTATTTAGTCTATTCAGGCTAATCAATGAAACCAAACATGTTCTAACAAGCTACTTATTAGATTGATAAGAAATGCAACTAATCTTTTATTATATATCTTAGACACACTTTAAAATAATTAAGAATTACATTAAATATGTCTTTTATTTTCTCTTCATTTTTCTATACAAATAAGGGCTTCAAATCGAGGTGCAATCGAGTAACACGAAATGAAAAATTAACAAAATGTCAAATCATATGTTAAGTATGGCAACTAAGTATATTTTAAATTACTTTGTTGAAGGATGTGTTAGGAATTAATTTTATGTTAGAAGTTTTGATGATGAAAATTAGGCTTCATGTTAGACCTCAATATTATGTAAGTTTGATTTTCATTAGATATTTGTATAGGCTTTGGAGATTAAACTTTGTATAGGCTTTTATCTTTTTAGATTTTAGGCTAAGTGATTGAACGTTTGTATTGTTGATAAAATTCTAGGTGAGTCTGTCAAGCTAAAGTAGATGATCAATGCTTGAAGTCTAGACCTGATCAAAGCATCGAGGCGTTGACCAAGCTATGACGATTTTTCAACATCGAACAAGCGTCCAAAGGACGAAATTCACCTGAATATATTTTGAAATCCATAAGGTGTTTAATGCAATTAATTACAGGCATTTAACTTAATTGATATTTATTTCAAATACATTTAATGTTAGATAAGAGCATTTAATAAGATGATTACAGAGAGGCCTTTGTGATTGGACTATCAGAGTTGCCACACTACCATGCAGCAAAATTTCAGGAAAAAAAAAGGAGGAAGTTGGTTCACAAGCCTACTATGAGTCGAATGAGAATTTGTCTAAGTTTGTCAATAAATAGGACATCTCAGGAAACTAAGAACAAATCTTAAGCTGAATTATTGTTGCATTGAACCTAAAACTTCAAAATTTTAGAGACTCCATAGCGAAATTCATCAAGCTTTTTATCTTATCCTAGATAATAAAAAATATCTCAAACATATTTCTTAAAAAGAAACTTACATTATTATTGAAATATTCCAAGTTTGCTTCAACAAACAAAAACCATTTGACAACCAACCATCCAACCTCATCATTCTGTGTGCAGAATAAGTTAGAGATTCAGTGGCATTTCAAGGTGAAAGAGACTGAATAGTTAAAGGACCTTGGAGCAAAAGTCTAACAGACCAAGGAGCTCAAGTTACGCCTTTTATCACCATTGTGTTGTAGAAGTAACCCGTGTGATACTCCAAAGATCAATAGTGGATTCTTCCTAAGTGGAAAAAGGAGAAGACGGGTGTAGTTGAGATTACATCACCCAACGAACTTTGCAAAGATCTTGTGTTATTTACTTTATCATTTACTGCTTTCTGCTTTCGTAACACTCAACACATATCTGAAAGCACATCCTCATAACGCTATAACTTGCATAAAACTAAGTAACTAAGTGAAAATCTTGAATGTTACCAAATTCATTAAAACTCAAGAAGACTAAAGTCTTCCGCTGTGCAACTCGTGATACAAGCGCTGTAAACTTGATTATTAAATCAAATAATCAAACCTTTCGTTATGAGTTAATCTCATAAATAGTCTCTAGTCGACGCTTGCTATATCGAGCTTTTACAAAGCATCCAAAGATTTTGAATACGAAGTTTGAAAAACTTGAAGGTCTTCAACCCGCCCTTTTAGACCCTTTTCGTATGCAACTTAGGACCAACATGATGTTTGATTAACTATATGGTGCTTCAAATTATGATCTAAAAAATTGTAACAATGAAGCCTATGATACTTCAAGTTATCATAAATAGTTATTTTCTTCTCCTAGTTTTGTTAGTCTCCTAATTGAAGGAACTACTCGCAAAAATGCGTTTAATGAATAAGATTGATAGTGGGGTTAAAAGTGCTAGAAGGAGAAAATATAGAACCATCTTCTAGAAATCTTTTTATGCATAATGCAAAGATCTTTTAGAGCAGATCATTTGTAGATTATTTATACGCTCATGTTTTAATAAACAAATATTATTCAGATCAAGACTAAATACTTTGAATTGAAATGATTTAAGAAAAACGGTGAAATACATTAAATTATAAGTTCAAAGACGACATAAATGTCAACAAACAATTCCCGCTTGTTGCTCGACTACAAGTCATTATCCATATAGAAACAAACTTATATAATGTTGTTTTGAATTATTTTAATTTTTTTACAAGTGTTACACCACTTTTTCCCACTAATAGTGCTCTTCGTATTAAATGTGATGGGTCGATTTGTCAAGAAATTAGTGTTGAAAGAAATAGCGAGTGGAGAATTAATTTGTTAGAAAAGAATAAAATCAGATTTTGCATTACAATTAAGTTTAATGAATTGAAAAAGTTTAGCAATTACTTCTCCCTAATTAATAAATAATTATTCTATGTTTATTATTATTAATTTTAAAACTTCCGACGGCCTTCACTCTAATTTTCCAAATCAGATTACGGAAGGAGAGAAAAAGATTGAATAAAAAATGGGGCACTTTAAATTGTTGGGGAGTAAACTCAAACTTTGAAAGTCAGATGAGGAGTGCGAAATAAAAAATTCTAATGAATTTTTGAGAGATTCCAGGGTTTTTTATTAAAATAATATAAATTTTTAAAAAAATTCGAAAATAATATAATTTAAAAACAATTATAAAAATAATATAAGACGGCATCTCATATGCCGTCTTCATCATTTTTCTTTTTTTATTTTTAATTAAAAATAGATGACGTCATTTACAATGGCGCCTTCAATTTTTAATGTTTTTTATTACCAATTAATTAATAGATTTTTCTTTGTTTTCAACTCATTTATCTCCCTTTTTCGTGCATTTTTAGGTTTCGACTTGAATATATAAATTGTAGATTTTCATATAAGCTTTGTAACCACACAAGAATGGGATCATTTCGATGCCCGATTGAAGAAATATGATAAAGGAAAAGAGCGACATTTGAGCATTTTCTTAAAGAAAATAATGACTTTTTCTTTATTTACGGCTCCGTTTACTCCCTTTTTCGTGCATTTTTAGATTTTGGTATAAACATATAAATTGTAGACTTTCATATAAATTTTGTAACGTCACAAAAACAGGATCATTTCAATGCCCGGTTGAAAAAATATGACAAAGCAAAAGAGCAACATTTGAACATTTTCTTAAAGAAAATAACGATTTTTTCCTTATTTTCGGCTCATTTTTCTCCCTTTTTCGTGCATTTTTAGATTTCGACTTGAACATATAAATTGTAGACTTTCATATAAAATTTTTAACGCCACAAGAATGGGATCATTTCGATGCCGGTTTAACAAATACGATAAATCAACAATTGAGCATTTTCTTAAAAAAATAACGACTTTTTCCTTATTTTCGGCTCATATTTCTCCCTTGTTTGTGCATTTTTAGGTTTCGACTTGAACATATAAATTATAGATTTTCATATAAACTTTGTAACGCCACAAGAATGGGATCATTTCGATGCCCGGTGTAACGCCACAAGAATGTTGTTTTATCGTATTTCTTAAACCAGACATCAAAATGATCCCATTCGTGTGGGGTTACAAAGTTTAAATGAAAGTCTACAATTTATATGTTCAAGTAGAAACCTAAAAATGCAAGAAAAAAGGAGAAAAATGAGCCGAAAATAAGGAAAAAATCGTTATTTTTTTTAAGAAAATGCTCAAATGTTGCTATTTTGTTTTTTCGTATTTTTTCAATCGGGCGTCGAAGTGATCCCATTTTTGTGGCGATACAAAGTTTATATGAAAGTCTGCAATTTATATGTTCAAGCCGAAATCTAAAAATATACAAAAAAGGGAGAAAACGGAGCCGTAAATAAGGAAAAAATCATAATTTTCTATAAGAAATTGCTCAAATGTTGCTCTTTTGCTTTGTCGTATTTCTTCCATCGGGCATCGAAATGATCTCATTCTTGTGTGGTTACAAAGTTTATATGAAAATCTACAATTTATATGTTCAAGTCGAAACCTAAATATGCACAAAAAAGGGAGAAGAATGAGTAAAAAACAAGGAAAAATCTATTAATTAATCGTTGATAAAAAAACAAAAAATTAAAGACGTCATTGTAAATGACGTCTTCTATTTTTTAATTAAAAAAAAAAGAAAAATAATGAAGACGGCATATGAGATGCCGTCTTCTATTTGCCAATTAAAAATAAAAAAGAAAAATGATGAAGACGGCATATGAGATGTCGTCTTCCATTTTTTAATTAAAAAAAAGAAAAATATGATGAAGAAGACATATGAGATGCCGTCTTATATTATTTTTTAAAATTTGTATTATTTTAATAAAAACCCCAAGATTCCATCTACATTTTTTAATTATTATTAATAATAATTATTATTATTTATTGTTGAGAAAGTCAAGGTGGGATTGGGTTTTTTTGTCTGAATGTTTATGTCTGTTGTAATAATAGATTAAATACCATTGTTTTGTTCGCTCCTTTACACTTTTCTGATATTACTATGCATTATTACTTTTTCTGGAAAGACATGCATTCAATGGAGGAGCCTTCTCTCATCTCCGATTCTCTCCAAAACCTATTGAAAACCCTAAAATAAAATCTTCCCTCTTCCACATTAATTTAATTTCCGTTGCCATCAACAGAGAAAAATGAAATATTTATTGTATTCGACATGATTATACTGATTACATCCTGAATTAGTAGGTACGCAATATTGAATTGTGTTTTCTAGATTAATAGGACTCGCTTTATTCTGAATTAATTCTCTATATCTCTCATTCGACGTTTGTTGAATTGTTTTGTTGATTAATAAACGGCTGCCATTGAAGACTTGTGTTATGATGAGGATTTGATCAATCTTGGGGCATCTGAACCATCTCAGTCCTCAAAGTTTTGAGGATTCAGGTAAGAATATGGCATTTGATTCAGAACTGTTAAGAGTTATGCAATCTGCTTTTGGATTAATGCTAACGCTTTCGAAATTGGTGAAGATTAGCTATATGATCTGCAAGATTATGTCTACTTTTATCCTATTCTAGAGATAGGTTAGCTGTGGAATATGTGTTTGAGATATGGGAATGCTCGTATCTGCTAGCGAAAGGCTAATTTGATTCTGAAATCGAAAATTTTGAGATCTTGGACATGCTAATATGTTAATATTTTTCTTGATTTGGTTTTTGTATTAGCTGTAGAGAAGAAATTTTCTCTCGGTGGAAGATTACAACTCACCGAGGTCTAGAGTTAAAGAATTGTCTAAAAAGTACCATATTGGTGCAAGTTTGTTTTATGTAACGGGTATTCAGATTGTTTGTATGTTCATAAAAAGTTAATTACATCCATGAATTTGATTACGATAAAATAAGAAATTATTTAACATGGTTGACCTAAAGAAAAGCTAATACGCTCCAAATTACAAGACTAATCTAGTTTTATTTATATCACGACTTTTCTGACATGTTACTAGGATTTTGCAAATTATCTGTGCTGTTTGCGAAATGTTTCCGAAAAGTTACGAAACATTAATCCATGAATCATCCTTGCAGATGGAACAAGGGAATTCTCAGTCGACTGAACTGCATCAAGTAAAGTTAGATGTACCAAAAGCATTTGTAGAAGAGAAACATCGATTTTCTTGCAGCACCAAATGTTCATTCTCAAAGCAAGAATATAATATTTTAGATGCAGCACAACGGTCAAAAACAAGTGCTAAACTTTGTGGGCTTATACTATTTTATACTGTGGTAATGGTAATTGAGATTGTTGGTGGTCTTAGAGCCAACAGCCTAGCAATCCTTACTGATGCAGCTCACTTGCACTCGGACATTGTTGGATTCTCCATTTCTCTTTTCACAGTATGGGTGTCGGGTTGGGAGGCGACGCCCCGACAATCTTTCGGATACAATCGTTTAGAAGTGATGGGAGCCCTTTTATCTGTTCAGCTAATATGGCTCATTTCTGCAACTTTGATTTATGAAGCCATTGATAGGCTTATAACCAATCAGGCAAAAGTAAATGGGAAACTCATGTTTGCAATAGCTGCGTTTGGTTTCGTGGTTAACTTTCTCCTTGTTCTATGGCTCGGTCATGATCATGGACATTCCCATCATCATGAACATTCTCATGAAATAGAAGAAGGAGAAGAAAGCACGAATCTTGTTGTGGAAAGCCCTTCTCATGGGAAGAATGAGATGTTAAACATAAACATACAAGGGGCTTACTTGCATCTCATGACTGATCTAATACAATCTGTCGGAGTAATGATTGCTGGATCGATCATATGGCTAAAACCAAAATGGTTAGTCGTTGATCTCCTTTGCACACTCATTTTTTCGATTGTTGCTTTGGGAACAACTTTTCCCATGCTGAAGAATGTGTTTTGTATATTGATGGAAAGGGCACCGAGCGAGATTGATATTGATTGTCTCGAAAATGGTCTTAAGGGAATTAGAGGAGTTAGTGATGTTCATGATGTTCATGTTTGGGCAATCACAGTTGGGAAATATGTATTGGAATGTCATGTTGTAATAGGGCCTGAAGTTGGTTCAATTGAAATCATGCATAACATCAGGGAATACTGTGAACAAACATTTAAAATTCATCATGTAACTATACAGATTGAACAAGAATTGTGATTTATTTTGTGTTTCCTTCTTGCTTCTCTATTTTCTTCAAAAGATAGTACCTTCGTACAAGCAATAATTCTCAAATCTCTAATAAACACTTGTTTGGAATCTTGCATATTTGCTGTGATTGAATAACGATAGAATATTTATCCTCAGTATTCATCATTTGGTTACACTTAGTCCAAATAGCCATTTATTGACAGCTTTATTATTAAAAATACCCTCGTTCTGGTGAGATCAGATTAGGCATAAGATAGAATGGGATAACTACATTCACACCCCTTACTTATGGTAAATTACCAAAACATCCTTCACTTTTGGTAAATTACCAAAACACACACCCCCGTCAGAGGTGAAGTAATATATTTATATACTGATAGTGGGTGAAATGGTAATCTGATAGGGGGTGAGATTGTAATATTCTCTTATCGACTGAGAGGACTATGGTAATTTACCAAAAGTGAAGGAAATTTTGGTAATAACACAGTGGATGTAATTATCCCAAAAATAAATGCCAAATGATGTTAAAGAAACAAGGTCATGTGTATTTTATCAAAAAAAAAGAAAGAAACGTGGTCAAGTGTTTAAGAGAGTGTAGCATAATTAAGAAATTTGTTCTAATATGTGGGAAGAGGTGAAAAAATAGAGCATCTTTGGGTTAATGTGAGACATCCTCTGCATCAAGTTGACAAAGAGTGCATACAGGACTATTTAGTTGGAAGTGTTGTGTGTGCATCCAAAAAAAAACTTATCCTTGGATGGGAGTTCCAAGGGAAGTCTACGGCTTGTTCTGAGTGAGTAGCTATCTTTATCAAGTCAATTATAAGCACTCTTGAAATCCCTTCTCTAAATCCTATTTTTCTTTTAAGAGTGTAAGGAGTTTGGTTTTCACATGGGAGAGAATGAGAACATATGCGAGGTGAAAGAAAAAGAGTCAAATACAAATACAAATTTTTTTTTTTTTTGGAACATGGTAAGCTTATATTGATATTAACCAAAAGTACATGTACTCCAGGCATACTCTATATTAAAAACACATCTATTTCTCTATACCCAAATATGATAAATCATTGCAACAAACAGGGCACGTTTCTTCCTACTAAGAATTGTATTACCTTTACTTATCTATTGTATGCATCCAACATGAGCATCCCACGATGTCTGTCTGCACCTAATTCCAACTTCAGCCAACATTTCTTCATTATCTTCTGTACAAAACCACATTAAAAAAAAAGTGATTTATGCTTTCTTCCTCTCTACTACAAAACAAACAATTTGGATCATCTATATTCTTCCATCTCTGCAATCTTTCCTTAACTTTCAGTATGTCCAAAAAAGCAAGCCATGCAATGAACCTGTGCCTTGCCACTGGCCCCTTGCCCCAAACAATCCTTCTCCAATCAACATCCTCACTATGTTCCAATGCAAATGAATAAGCACTGTAAATGGAAAATCTCCATTCTCTCCACTTATTCTGAGCAACATCTACTGCTTCCAAGAAAATATCTCTAATGGTCAACAATTTCTTCCAATACCAAAACTGTGAAGTTTTAGCTGTAATTGTCCAAATACTCCCTTGTTTTATATAATATGAATGAACCCATCTAATCCACATGGTATCTGATTTTGAGGTAATGTTCCAAATGTGCTTGAATATTGCTGCCATATTCCAGGGAACCAGAGCCAGCAGCCCCAAACCTCCTTATTTTTTAGGCAAACAAACTGTTTTCCAACTTACAACTGCTTGATACTTTCCATTAATTTTACCACTCCAGAGGTAGCTCTACATAACCTATCAATCTCATGCACCACTGCCAAAGAAAGGGGGAATATTTGGCTCCAATATAGCTGCGCCCCAAAAATTACTGATTTAATAAACATCACTCTACCTGCATAAGATAGGTATTTTGCTGTCCAAGAGGTGATTCTACCCATGATTTTCTCAATCAGCCCTTTACAATTGTTTACAATGAGTCTTGAGGATACCAAGGGAACTCCAAGGTATCTTAATGGCAGTTTCCCTTCCACAAACCCTATCAATGTGAGAAATTTTTGTGTATCCTCTCTACTCACACCACCACAAATCAGTTGGCTCTTCCCCAAATTTGCTTTCAAACCAGCGACCTCTGAAAATTTCTCAAAACAGCTTGTGATGTGTACTATAGACTCCTCTTTACCTTTACAAAACATCATTAAATGATCTGCAAAATAGAGATTAATGAGCCCTATTTTTTTGCATTTAGGATGGAACTTGAACCCTTGGGCCTTGTGTAAAGTCTTGAAATATCTAGATAAATAACCCAGTACAAGGACAAATAGATAAGGAGACATAGGGTCCCTTTGTCTAAGCCCTGTCCTGCCTTTAAAGTGCCCAAACACCCCCCTGCATTGCTATGGAAAAGCTAACTATAATCACACACATCATGATTAATTGTGTAAATTCACCTGAAAACCCATAAGCAAGAAGGATTTTCTCCCAAAAAAAAAACCCAACTGATAGAGTCATAAGCTTTTTTTATGTCCACTTTCATCACTGCCCTCGGGGAAAGATTCTTTCTACCATATCCCTTAACCAACTCATGGCATAAGATCACATTTTCCACAATAGACCTTCCCCTAATGAATGCCCCTTGTGCCTGATCCACTAATAATGGAACCGCCCTCTTCAACCTATTACATATCAACTTTGAGACAGTTTTATACAGTACAGTGCAACATGATATTGGCCTATAATCTCCCACTGACTCTAGATTTTTAATTTTTGGAATTAAATGCAGGAGGGTATGGTTTACCTGGCCCAACATTCTTCTTTTAACATAGCAATCCATGACTGCCTGGCTCACCTCTGACCCAACGATCTGCCTAGTACTATTGAAGAAACAGGAATTATACCCATCTGGCCCTGGGCTTTTCTATTCAGGTATTGAGAAAACTGTTTCTTACACTTTCTCCTCTGTAACAGGCTTGTTCAAGATAATGTTATCTTCTGCTGTCAAAATGTATCCCTGTCTCACAATTTCAGTGTCAACCTCTGTATTGTTCTGACTCTTTGTACCCAGCAAATCCTTATAGTACTGTAATATTGCATTTTGAATCTGCCCTGGATCAGTAATTCTCTCACCATCAGTGTTCTTAAGACATTTGATTTGCCCATTCTCTCTTTTCTCCTTTACTCTAACAAAGAGATATTTAGTAAATTCCTCACCTTGCTGCATAAATTGCACATTTGCTCTTTGTCTTAAAAACTCCCCTTCCAGCTTTCTTACCTGTTCGAGCCCTTTTGTAAGTCTTAATTTAGCTTGAATCAGTGCTCTTTCCAAAGGATCAGAGTTGAGCAATCTTCTAGTTTCACTCAACTGGTCCTGTACATCTCTCACCCTCTCAGAAATATTGGAATATTGTTCTCTGTGAAGCCCCTTTAATATCTGTTTAAGAGTTTTGCATCTTTCAACCACTCTAAACATTTTGCTACCCTTTATGTATTTCTTCCATTCCTCCTCCACCATTTTATAGAAATTTGGATGTGTTCTCCACCCATTTAAGAGTTTAAACATAGGGTTCCCCATCTTCTGATTTTGCATTGTTAAGATCATTGGACAGTGATTAGAGATATCACTATCCTCAAATTCTACTTACAATCCTCCATTGTCATTTTCCATTCCCCATTTGCCACAACTCTGTCCAACTTACAGTAAATTATTGTGCTAGGGACTTGGTGGTTGCTCCAAGTATACAGTCCACCAGTAAAAGGACTATCTGATAAACCAATATATTCAAAACAAGCTTGCAGTGTTTCATTTCCTCCTGTATAAGTACCATCACTCTGCATCGTTTCATGGTGGTATAGTGTAGTATTCCAATCTCCCATCAAAAGCCATGGCTCTTGATAATTCATACTTCTCAAATCAGTCCACAACCTCTCTCTACCACTCTCTTCATTATGTGCATACACAATTGTTAATATGAACTGATAATTCCCAATCTGCATTCTACAAGAAATCAACTGATCAGTGACTTTCAACACTGATCCAATCACTCTATTCTTCCTCCAACTCACCCATATTCTCCCATTTACTGCCATCACATAATTATTAACAGTTATCCACTCATCTCCTAAACTTCTTACCATTTTTATATAATTTTTAGGCTTAACTCTAGTTTCTACTATCCCCATAATATTTAATTTATTTGCTTCAATCAGTCTCCTAACAACTACTTGTTTTTCAACTATATTGAAGCCTCTAATATTCCAAGTACCTATATTCATATATCAGGTGGTTCAACTCTTTGAGGCTGTGGTCCTTCTACTTCATTATCTGCTTGGCTCAATACATGGAACAAAATTGTCAGGGCATGTTGCACTTCAATACTAGATGTTTTCACAAGCCATACATTCCCTTTTTTCAACTTGGAGCCCCTCACTTCTTGCCACTCTGCCACTTTAATTTTCCCTGCATCCTTCTGATTCTGGCCTCCTGATGGTTGCACTTTTCTGCTGTCAGTGTTTTGAGGATGATCAATGATCAATGGATGATCAATGGCCACCCTCCCCCCCCCCATATCATTTTGTTGTACCCCCACCTCACCACTGCCTGTATTATTACCCTCCTTCCTTTTCACTTACCAAACCTGCTGCACAGGTTTAGTACAATCCTTTTCTCTATGTCCCCATGATTGACATTTTTTACCCATCAAAGGATCCATTCATACCTCACTTCCTGCCTTGTAACATTTCCTTCTCTTTCATTTCTTATTTGAATAACTTCAAGCAATGTTTTCCCAATCTCAACCTTAACTAGAATTCGTGCATACTCCAATTTAAGCTTCTTAGCTGTCATCTCATCTGTATACAAGGGTTCTCCTACCCATCCAATCCACAACAAATCGAATGAAACCTGTGCTTGCAATCTTGCTTAAACTGGTCGAACCCCACATTTCCAGCGGCAATTTAGGTAATTGCATCCAAATAGGCACTGATTTTAAATCTTTCTTTGGATTCATACCTTCTTCCCATCTCTTCAGTATCATCGGTTTAGAGTATAAGAATTGAATCCCCCTATCCATAGCTGTCATCATGTCCTTCTCCGTTTCAAATCTGAGGATAAAGTACCCATCCTCCTGCTTCACAACCCGAGGCATGACAATCCCCTTCCAGCGAACCCTTAAGAAATTCACCATAACATTTACGGGACATTCTGGCTTAATATCGATGCATAGAGTGAACTTTTCTAGTACTGGATCTCTGGTTCAACATCCTCTACTGTCAACAATATCTCATCACCCTCACTCTAAATACAATCGAGTTTTAACCCACTACACTCATCACGGTTACCTGTAAACAGCTCCGTCTAAGCCCTATCCCCGTGCTTCCCTCTTGGATTTGCACCCTTCTGCAATCCCTCTGCTGGTTGACTGGGTTAGTCCTTCATCGCCTGAAATTCCAGCTCCTGTTGTGGTTCCGCAATGATTTCCTCCAAATCGAGCTCCTGGTCTTCAATTGTTGGAACCTGATCTGCCGCTGAACCCTGATTGCCTATGGAACTTTGCCCTACTTCGTGAATCGTATGTGGTGGTGTGGTGATTTGTGGAATTGGTTGCACTACTGGACTGGCGAGGACTTCCGCCAGCGCTCTCCCTTTTCGGCGAGCCATTTGCTGATTTTCGTGGTGCACGTTAGTGGACTGCTATCGTGCGCCGAGAGCCCAGCTCAGAAAATCTTCAATATTTTCATTATTTGTCTTTTTGTACCATTTTCATCTCTCTTTGATTTAGAAATTATTGATATATTAAAATTGTATCCATCAAAATTAATTAATTGCAATATATTTTTATCTTAATTAGGAGAATCTGAAAATAAAACTTGCTAGACATTTTTATTATCCATATTATGTCTTTTTCTATCAATAAAAATATTATATGTATAATTAATAATTATTATATTTCATCATATAGGGAAATATATTGTATAAATTAATATATATATATATATATGTATATTTGTATATACACAATTTAGATATATAGCTTTTATATTTGAATATATATATATTTACATGGTAATAAGATCTATAATTATATATGTGTATATATATATATATACAGACACATATGCGCGCGCGCACACACACACACATATATATTATATGTATGTGTATGTGTATATATTTCAGTATAATGCATATATATATAATCATATACTTTAGTTTAATTTTTTATTTATTTTACATAATATATATATATATGTGTGTGTGTGTGTGTGTATATATATATATATTCAACAATCTATTGTTCGTACTTCACATTTTGGACCCATTAATTGTTTGACATGTCATAGTCAAATTAATTTATTGTTTTAATAGTTAGTATTTAAATATTTGTTATGCGTACAATATTGCAGTTAGTATCAAAATATATTAATTTTTTTAATATAAAAATTTCACAAGTTTAGGTGACACAACGTATACAAATAAAGTAACTTTAAAATAAGGTTAATTTCATGAAAGTTTTCAAATGTGAATTTAATTTTTCGTGAAATGTGCATGAATTAAGCTTACATTTCATTTCTTAAGAAATGTGCATGAATTAAGCTTATTTTTTCCCAATAAAAAAAATTATGCATGAACTAAACATTAAGAAGATCTTTATTCTATTTTCTAGACACAACCAAACATTATTATGGAATCAGATAATTGGGAATCTGATTACTAGATATCTGATTCTCAATTTGGATTCCATTACCTGGCAAACAAAAAATCTAAATTCTTATTTCTTTGAGGGTTTCTTATTCCTTTTTAGGGGAATTTGAAAATAAAACTTACTAGACATTTTTACTATTCATATTATGTCTTTTTCTATCAATAAAAATATTATATATATATAATTATTATGTTTCATCATATAAGAAAATATATCATATAAACAGACACATATGTATACACACACACACGCGCACACACACACACACACATATATATATATATATTATATGTATGTGTGTATATAAATATATTTCAGTATAATGCATATATATAACCATATACTTATGCTTAATTTTTTTATTTATTTTACATAATATTTATTTCAGTAATCTATTGCTCATACTTCACATTTTGGATCCATTGATTGTTTTGATGTGTCATAGTCAAATGATTTTTACTGTTTTAATAGTTAGTATTTAAATATTAATTATGCGTACAATATTACAGTTAATATCAAAATATATTAACTTTTTTAATACAAAAATTTCACAAGTTTCGAAGACACAACGTATACAATTAAATTAATTTAAAAGTAAGGTTAATTTTATAAAGGTGTTCAAATGTGAATTTCATTTCTTATGAAATGAGCATGAACTAAACATTTAGAAGATCTTTATTCTATTTTCTAAACACAACCAAACACTATCATGGAATCAAAGAACTGAGAATCTGATTATCAAGTATCTGATTCCCAATTTGAATTCCATTCCTTGGCAAACAAATGGCGCCTAAGAGCTTTTCAATTATTAAGTAGTATAAATAGATATCCACAGTAGGGGTGACTAACGAGTCAAGCCGGCTCGAAAATAGCTCTATCGCAAAAATATCTGTTCGAAGGCTCGAGAGCTGTAATAAAAAATAATATTTTATTTATTTATTTATTAATATATATATATAATATAATATCTTATAATATTTTATATGTATAAATAATGATATATTTAAGGTGTTTCATGATTATATTTAATAATATATATATATACACACACATACATAAATATTAATTTAAAAAATAATTTTTTTTTTCTAAGCGGCTCGAGCCAATTCGGCTCGCCTCAATCCAAGTTAACTTGAGCTCGAGTCCATTTTCTCAGGCTCATGGTCATGGGCACCTCCAAAAGACAAAAAAGCCCACAGGCCTGTCAGTTTGTTATTAACAACACAAGCCAGCAACCGATAATCCTCTCTGCCGATTGAATAGTTCCATTTCTTGCTTGTTACAAGAAGTTAGGTTTGTTAGAGGCGTGTTTGATCGGCGATATTAATCAGGCCAGAAGATGAAGGAGGACATGGTGAAGTTGATAAGCGCTGAGGGATTCGAGTTCGTCATCGACAAAAAAGCCGCCATGGTTTCTCAGACCATCCGCAACATGCTCACTTCACCAGGTCTACTTTTTATCTATCCATCCTTTAACTAAATTCTGGTCACAAAATCATGAAATACAGGAAACATAGACGAAATTGGTGTTTGATGACTCAGTTTTCTCGTTTTTTGGCATTTCATTGGTGCGTATCTTGCCTTTTTTGGCCTTCTTTTTGATTGATGATTGAGGGTTGCTATCGACAATCATATAACATACAGAATCTTTCTTTCTTTCTTTTTTTTTTGATAATATAACATAGAGAATCTGATTTCTAGGAATTCTTATGAAATTAGTTGTTTTTGAAGAAAAATTGAAAATGTCTTTGTGGCTCGATTTTCACATCTTTTGCATTTGATTTGCGTTATGTATGTGTTGGCAAAGATAAATATTACTAATAGCGGAGAGTTTACCCAAGATTTGTGTTCTGAGAAAAATACTAAGATACTGTTTTGAGGTTATATGTGCAAAATACTTGGACTATGGGACCGATTGGGTCCCAACTATAAGATCATATTGATGAATATGAGATAGTAAGAAAACCATGAATCCTCGGAAAAAGCAAAATGTTATTTGTCATGAAATATCGAAAGATTTTACTACTCAATTTCAACATTGGGGCATTTGGTCATATGTTCATGTTATTTTTAAAGATACATTTTGGCATTTATGGGTGGATTCTCTTGACGTTTCATTTATGTGAAAATCAGGGGGTTTTGCTGAAACGGAGCATGGAGAGGTGACTTTTCCAGAGATAAGTACCACTATTCTGGAGAAGATCTGCCAGTACTTCTATTGGTCTCTCCAATATGCTAGGTTTTCTATTTTCCTTCATTATTCTTATTTTATTTCTGTCTTAATATGCATTTCCTGGAAGATAGGCAGTTATACCTTGGATTGGCTGATTGATTATTTTGGTTATTGCACATTTTATGTTTATCAAGGTATCCCGGAGCATTAATTCTGATTGGCTTTTATGAGATCATGTTGCATTCTTCTGGAAAGTTGTTTTCTTTTTTCTTAGTTGTTTGCTTTATGTATTGAATACACACTGCACGTCAGTTATGCACGTTCCAGTTGGGTGAGATCTTAGAGTTTGTTTCCTATTGAAGTAACGGTTAGCGGTGAGGTAAACTAATAAGGTTTGAGAAACTAAGTAATAAGGTTTTAACGGTGAGGTAAATTAACGAGGTTTTAGAACCGGATTTGGTATGCATACTATGCTTCCTTATATGAAAATGGAAGTGGTAATCATTGGGTTACATTACTGCCATGTCTGGTTGAAGAATTGATTTTCTTAACCACAGAAGTAGCACCGAGAAGTGAATTCGTTTCTTAGGGCATCCAGATAGGGTATCCAGCCCAGAGACATGAAGAGATTGGGTTACTAAAGAGAAACAGAGGCTATGTTTGGTTATGTTTTGGGATGGTATTTTGGTGAAAATTATTGGTGAGAAATTTATGGGGACACGTGCGTGTTTGATGAGATTGTGTTTGATTTTATTTTGGGAGTTGGTTTTTGAGTGTTTTTTTTGGTGAGATAATGTTTGGTTTTGTTTCTAGAGGGAACAAAAGTTACTGTATCAGTCAAATCATGAAGCTTTTGTCTGTTAGAGAGGAAAGAGAAGAGAGAGAGCACATAGAGAGGAATGCAGGGACAAATAGGTGTAGAAAGTTGGAAAATAATTATTATGTTTTTTTTTACCAAAAAAGTAGTGTATTTTTTATCAAATATTTTGTGAACCAAACATGGTATGGAAACATGACCAAACATTGCCAGAGTTGCTAGTTGAGAAATTGTTGAATGGGTATCGTTTCATAAGTACTTGTATAGTAGAAAACATATTACTCGTGAGAATATGAATCTATGGACCTCTTGAAGACTTAGATTAGAGTTGTTATAACACGACAGAAGCCTTAAAAGATGAATCTGGTGATGATTTCCGTTCCTGATGTCATTCTATGACATTTCGACATGTCTATCTGAAGTTTCTGCTATTTGGCAATTTAATTAAATGAATTATGTTATCTGAATAGATGCCAAAAAAGATATGTAATCTTGTGTGCATAAGGATTTAAAATTTAATAGTAATGCAGTATTTTTAGGCAGGAGTTTAGGCTTGAAACGACGACTGGTTTTATGTCTGAGTTATTTGAGAAATGAAATAATTTACTTTATAAATATGGTGAGCATTGTAGGGACAAGAACAAAGATCTCTTAAAACTTCTATGTTTGCGAAAAAAAGCCTTCATGGGTTTTTGAAGATGTAAAATATTATGGCCTCTCAGAAAGAAAACATAAAATAGTAGGCATGTTGTCATTTTCATGGATATGCATGAGTAAACTATGGCCATAGTCTGAAGTTGCGCAAGAACGTCTAGCAACTTTTAGTTGTGTATTTGTATTTATTGTTGTCAATATGGATGAATTTGCTCAACGATATACAGGAAGAGGTCAGATGGAGTATGCCTATGGGTAATGATGTGTTAATTGATGTTGGATAAGATTGAAAGGGAAGTTATGTCCAAGTTTGGAACTTGTGGAGTATATCTCTTATAAATTGATCTGAGACTATTACCTGGCGTATAAGTTTAGCCAATTCATAATATTTTCACAGAGAAGTGATATATAGATTACTGCCAAAGGATTAATGCTATTTAGGTTAAGTGGAGAAATGACGGGGATTAATGCTACTTATGGATTTCCTGCAGTTGAAATTATATGTAATTATATTAGCTTGTCATAATAACATAGATGCTGTATGTAATATGGGTCTGTATGTTGAGCTAATAAGATATATCTGCGTAAATGTCATAGATAGTGTTATACTAAAATTAGAATGCTAAGATGGACTTACACAAAAGACGAGACGAGCCAGAAATGAACATGTGCATCATCTGGTAAAAATGGCACCAGTACGAATACATACTTTTGGCAAAATGCTGTTACATGAGTCAGCTGGAGAAGGTGACTGGACGGATATTAATGTTTGCATCTGTTAGGAGAAGCAGCCAACCTAATTTTAAGAATTACCAGAACAAGGGATGACTTGGAATAGTTTATGTTTTCAGAATACTTTGCACTCTCAACTTTGAGATCTTTTATCATGGCAGAGAGTGAAAATTAGGACTCATTGGCACCTGGGTTCTACTGTTCCCAACATTGGGTTACAAAAAGAACAACACCAAATTTGGAAACACAGGAGCACTTGCAAGTGCGAATAACCTAATCTCCTAACCTTCAGGATATTAAATTCTTTTCATTCATTATTTTCGCAATACTTTTATCTGTGTGGCTTTTAGCATTAAACGATTTACAGTAAAAATTCTGAAACAAATTTGGATATATAGGTAATTTACTAAATTTGCAATTTGAATATATGAGGACAGCTGATTTATTCGCACTTGGGAGGGATGAGGTGATAGAAATTAAGTTTCAACTAAGCAACAGTGAAGGTTTAGGTAGTCCCTGAGACTCAACAGTGAATCATTCTTTTAGTTCTTCCTAGGGGTGCAAACACACCGAACCCAGAAGAATAATAAAAAAATATACAATCATCAAGCCTGATGTTGATGAGCCCATTCCTATTGAGCTGGAGCTCAATTCTGTTTATTTCAATCTCTAGCCTTGTATTGAGCCAATCAAGATCTAAGGGAAGAGATAAAATTGCAAATTGGAATTTTATGAACCAAATCAGTCAACCCTGAAATTTGTGGATAAAGTTGATTTCAACTTCAATTAATAATATTAGAAGCATGAAAACCTCGATTTTATTGGATCATCTTCCCGTAAAAAGGAATGGCAGCTTCCAAGAGTGCTTGGGTGTCCATGGGGGCTCCATGTGTGTTTGTGGCTTCTTGTTTTCTTCCCTCTTCTGATTTCTTCACACACCTGGCAAATGGCATCTATTGATTATGCAACATATGCAAGCCTGAGGGACTGCTGTAGCAGTTGACTGCTAAGAGGAGGAAGGATAGAAATGACATAATATTGAATCTCAGTCTAGCTGGGCAAGGGAAATGTAACATAATTTAAAAACAAAAAGTAACCGAAGGTCAAAATAGGTTTACTGGCAAGAATTGTGTTCACAATTCAATTGCTACTATAATATAAAAATAATATAGATGAAATATATAAAAGAAAATATCTAAAGTTAAACAAAAGCTTGTGGTGAGCTCGTGAGACATTGAAAAATGAAATGTTAATTAAGCTCTGGAAAGTTTTTATACTTGAATATGAATATCACTAGAGCCTAACCGAAAGCTTGATTTGTTAGCACTTAGCACTCATTTAGCACTTGGCACCCATTCTTTCGAGCTGCTTTAATGTAATGGCCAGCTTAGTGTAGCAAATTAAAATTGGCAGATCTGTATTTCCAGTGGAACTAGGATACAAACCACAAAACTGATCTGTTTTTATTACATCGCGGGCATCTAGCCATGTTAGCTGAAATATGATTGTATTTTTCCTTTTTCCAAGAAAATGATTTTTGTATCAATTTGCTCTTGCTGTAAGTACTAGTGTCTCCCACACTCCACTCTAAAGTATTCACCCCAGGTTTTCTTTGTTAGCTTTTTGGGTTGGGTGCACTAGGAATCTCGTTTAAGTCTGGGATAATGGATTGGCTTGATGATTTTAACCAGCAGGAGTCTGGTGAGATTATAGGGCTGTTTTAGGTACTGATCAATTATACTGAGAATAGTAGGCTTATTCCATAATGTCTTTTGGTGTTTATGGTAAAAGCAGGATTTATACCTATGTTGCACGGACACGACGGAAAATGGCGCCGTGTAGTGCCCGACACGTGTTGGACACGGACACGCGTCCAACACGCCTCCGACACATGTCGGACACATCTTTAAACGTGTCCCAGAAAGAAAAGAAAAAAATAAATTGGACACCGCGTCGGACACGGTATGACGCCGTGTCCAATGCCATTTCAGATTCTGGATAAGGAGTTCAAGACAAAAAAGATTGGACAAATCACAAATTGAAACATGGTATTTCCTCTTTCACCTTCAAGTCTGCAGTTTCTGCATTCCAGCGGTTGATATGGCTGTCAAATGATGAAGTCGAAGCATGACGGCGAGTTGGCAAAGAGCACAACAATAATTGATGGGAGACGTAGCGGCGCCTACTGTTTATGAAAGAGGAGATTCAAGAATTTCTTTAATTAGTGGGTTTAATGAGCCCTACTATACTCACTTGGGCCAAATAAGTGTGGGCCATAACTGTTATATTCTAATGTTCTCCTAAAGGCCAATTTCCGACTACTCTCTCTTGTCCCAAATTTTCATTTTATTGAGCCAAAAAGATATAGTATATTATTTTCATTTTTTATATATTATAACTTTCTATACAAGAAAACTATCCATATGCATTAAATATATTTCTTATAATACTTACTTCCAAGACTTCAATTTTTAAGAAAAATATTTTTAATTTCTACGGATATTAAATATATACATAAAAAAAATTTAGACGTGTCCTAGCCGTGTCGTGTCCTAATTTTTTTAAAGTTACCGTGTCGCTGTGTCTGTGTCTGTGTCGACGTGTCCATGTCCGTGCAACATAGATTTATACTAAAAAAATACATAAAAGCACTTAAAATACCCAAAACATATGTAAAACTATAGCTCTGTATGATTGTGTTTTCGAAAATGAAATTTGAGTTTTTATTGTTGAATGTGTATTATAGAAATTCGTGTGAAAATATTAATTTTTTTTGTTTGTTTGGATGTGTTTTTGAGAAATGTTTGAAAATTGTGTAGATGTGATATAAAGTTGATTGAATTAGTTATATGTAACGATGATAGGAGGAAAAATTAGAATAATATTTTATTTATGATAAAGTAAGAAAGAGAATGTGTTGGATAGTTGAATTATGTAATTAATGAAGAGAGAAAATTAAGTGATTGAATTGATGATATGATGAGTAGTTATATAGGGGAATGTGTAGTAGTAAGTATTTTGTAGAATTTACCTTGGAGTGTGCATTTTCATTTTCTGGATCATTCATTTTCTGATGATCCAGAAAATGAAAATGCTACTAAAAAAACCTAACCATACAGAGCCTATATTTTTGACTCTCTCCTGTAGGATGTCTTAGAAATCATTTTCTTGCGTCTGGAAAAAATCGTTCTTGAGTTTTAGTTCAAATGAATTCTTGTTGAGATTGGATCAAATTTAATTTAGGAGGGTATAGATTTCCTGATTTTTAACTAATCAGAAAGTTTGGCTTCTTCTATCTTGAGAATAAATCAAGGCTTTTTGTCCTTTACTTATGCAATGCAACACTCTACTCTTTCGTTGTTGTTGCTTTGATATCGTGCATGAGAAAGAGTACTGTCTAAGTAGCCCCAAATTTTATGACAGAATATAGGTGACAAAGTAAAATGTTTTTCATGCAACTAGTGTTTAAGTTGTGGCTTACAAATATCACATGCATGACCGACTTTCAACTCTTGCAAAGTGCTCATTGGATGCAAGTTTAGTAATTTCACTTCTCTTCCGATGTGGTATCACCATGCATATGAATGTGCTCTTCCAACAATTTTCAAGTTGGCAGCCCTAATTCTTGGACCATCCTAAAAATTATGATTCATCAAAAATAATGCTCCATAAGTTAGATTAAGTGAAGAAAACTAAGTTTTGTCTTTGCTGCAAAAATATGGAAATTCAACCGCTGTTGGATACGCTTAGAACCTGTAAATGGGAATTACATGGAAAGTAAAGCTTTAATATTTTAGGCTTTGATATCCGAATTGATGCAGGTCACAGCATTTAAATTTCTCATAAATTTTCCTATAATGAATTCTGTTGTTAACTTATTTGTGGGTTGTCGGCAATTATTTCAGTAAAGATTCAGGAGAAAAGGGGCGCCTTTTGTTGATTTTTAGGGCTATTTTAGGTGTTAATAAACTTTACCGAGAAAGTGGTTTCGTTTTGGCATTATCCATGTGGTATTTTTTTTTTTACTAATCCAAACAAGCACTAATTGGGTTGATGGTTAGGCAAGAACCTTACCTTTTCTTTGAAGTACAGAAAATGGAGCTTAAGAGGGGGTCATAAATCCTTTTTTACGTCCAAATCACCTGCTGCTTTTTTTACCCAAAAAACTTGGCTTTGTGGGTAGATTTAAGTCATCATTACCTATTCAACACAGAGAGCACATACTAGTCGCCCATGTCTGTCTCTGCATTTAAATCTCAAAGATCGATAGCAAAATGCAATTCTTCTTCATGAATAGTTCATTCGCTCTAAAGGATTGTCTGTACTTAGGTTGTGTGCTGGTTATTTTTTGTTTCTTAATCAGCTGAGGCATTTGCTTAAGCACATGCTCTGATGGTGTACTTGGAAGACTAGCCTACTTGATTTGATATGCAATCAACACCTATGTCTGGTAAATTATTGAGAATCTGAATTATGGCTAAAAACAATCTAATGCTTGATGATAAAATAGGAAGAGTTTACAAATGAAATTTCAAGCATCGAGTTTTGGTTATAATTCACTCCTCTAATTCTCACCATTTACAGATACCCTTTTTGCCTAGCATTTGCTCTACATGGGCTTCATCTTTGAGTTGGAAGATATTCCAGTAGAAAAAATGTTGAATTGTTCTGATTTCCAAATATTAATATATTTCAAGATTATAGGATTATGAGCTTACTTGAAATTTACAGATTTAATTACTTATTTTCTTCTCTTCAATTTTTGTTTAAAATCATTATGACGCCAATTCCATGAGACTTTTTATTGTGTAGTGGCAAGGAAACTGAGTTCCACATTGAACCTGAGCTGACTTTGGAACTCATGATGGCGGCAAACTATCTACACACCTGAACAGGCTATACTTGCTTTACGGGAAGCATCTCCAAGTTAACGCTGTAAGTATAATCATCGTATATCTTCCTAAATCGCAATTCTCGGTATCCTCATCTTTCTTCTTAACTTTTCCAGAAAAGGGGTGAAAAACTTGTTTCACATAGTTTTGTTTTGATATTTCTACTGTAATTTTGAAGAATCAGAGGGTGGGAATGAAATGTTGCAGTCTTATACTCTTCATGATTATGATTTTTAGAGCTTTTCATGTCAGGGAAGGTGCATGAGATGTTGCCCTTATGTCTGAAGCTTGGTTGCTCCTTCAATTTGTTATATTACTTACACCTATGAATCTATGACGATGTTAGGTATTGGTGAGTGAATTTAGTTTTAGTTTCTGCTATACTAAATGTAGATGATACAAATTAATGACCAAGATTGTATGTAATGTTGACAACTTGGGACTTTGTCATAGATGCTCCTAAGTTTTTTTTTTTTTCACTTATTCAATTGCTAGAAGGTGATATTGCTCTCTTAAGTTTCAGTTGGATCTCATAAATTCGTAATCATGCTGGTTTCCAGTGCAGTGCTTTGTCTTTTGACTAAAGCAATACAAGATAGATGCACCAAGAGACGAGGAGTGGTGCGGGATAGTGAAAATATGTTGTTTGTATTGTGTGTATTTAGGATTGTCCATCAGAAGCTCAACTTGTTTGTACCTAATGCAGTTTGAAACTCAGAAGCTTAAATTGATTGTTTTTTGGAAAAATTACTAAGAACACCTTGGGGTATATTTTTCATTCTAAATTACCCATTTTATCAGTTTTTCATTAAAAAAGAACATTTTTTGAGATGATTTTTTGGACTCAAATGCCTTTAGATTAAGAACTAACCCATTGTACTTGTTTTTATGGAAATTCTAAGAACTAACCAATTAAGAACTATCCACTTAGATTATAATGAATTAAAAAAAAACCAACAATCGTTGACTTCGTTGACCCGTGGAAGTGCCAAAATTTTATTTCAACATAATGAAAAATCGCCAGTTGGTCGTCGCATCATCAAATTTTCTTCAATTCTTTAAAATCTTCAATTTCGAATGTCACATGAACGTGATAGTTTCTGCCCAAACTCAATTTTTTCAGGTAATTTTATTTTGTATCGTTACTATACATAGATAGTTACCTCCATAGCAAAGTATCAAAACGCATTACCAAAGTCTTGAATTTGATGTAATGCCTCCCCTTCAGCAACTCTTGAACCAGGGTCATATAACCACCAAAATACACATTGATAACATACGATTATGTAAAAGTTTTAGGTTCTAAATGCATAAAAGAGGAGGAATAATAAATAAGAAGAGCAAGGGGGACTAAAATAAACAATGGAGTAACAGAAGCCAATGTATAGCAACCCCAACAACCCAACTTAATCTGCATCAACGCCAACATCAGAAATGCACACCCAAAGAGAAAACCACTGCCCGATGCCAAAATTCCAGCTTGAAGCACTCGCAAATTATCATGTCCACCACTATGCATTCTCTTGCTGTTTTTATAATAAATAAATGAAAGGGATTGCACCATTTTAATAAGTCAAACGAGCTGAAATTGAAGACAAAACTGGTGTGACACTGTGACCCATATTGGAGTATATAGGTAAATTAGAAAAATGAAAGTAAAAATAAGGGAGAACTGCAATATTGGTCCTATAGGATATGAGTGACTGCCAAAAAAAAAAAAAAAAAAAATGAAGGACAAGACCAATGAATTTGCAACAGTTTTAGCCCAATGTTTCTGGATAGAAACAAATTGACTAAGGAAGAGTTAATTGATTAACTCAAGCTCGTGATAGTTCTCCCCTTAGAATTATCTAACAACTCCCGCATTCGAATTCGATATGCTTGACGGTGGTTCAAACTTTAACACTTCGATGTGTTGTTTAAAATTGTTATTCGGACCGCAATTAATGAAAATAGATGATAATGGAAGATACAAGTCCAGATATAAATTTATCTACCAAATACTTAAATCTGATAAAGCGATAAATATTATACCTACATATTGATCTTCAATCGTGTATTACAAGGCTGGTGGAGCAGCAAGTATGATTGAAATTAACACTTGATCACCCAGAACTGATCTACAAGAACTATTCTACTAGACTATGCTACTTCTAAGACTACGCATACTCATAGAGAAAAAAAATAAAAATATGCAGAGTTGTTCTGTTGTTGTTTGTTCCTTCTTCGTCTTGCTCTATATCACGTACCCACGTCCTTTACGGTTGAGAACTGCCTTCAACTGCGTTTTCAAAATTATTTTGTTGGCGGGTCCCTGACCTGGATAATCTCTTACTCTTTTGGGCCTTCTTTCTCGGACTTTTAGGACCTATTCCTTTCAAGACGAATCTAAATCGCTTAGGCCCATTTCGAATTAATTAATCACTGTATGGGACATTCGGGCTTTCTCAGCTTAAACCCTTTTTCGTTTTCAACCAATTAATGAGGTTGCTTGGGCCCTTCAACTTGAGCCCAATTTCGAATTAATCCATTAATACAGATCGCTTGGGCTTTTTCATTTAAAACCCAATTTCGAATTAATGCATAGACCATTAGGGCTTTTTAAATTGCAAAGCCCATTTTATTTTAGGTGTAAACATCCACAAGACTAATTTTGCAATCCCATAAAGTTTGGGATTAACAATGCAACCGCCGATATTCTATGGTGCCAACATTGCAATTCTCCCATAAGTCATTTACCATTTGGATGGTTGGTTGTTGGCATACGGAATGTTTTGTTACACTTTTGGTGTAACACTTTATGTTACAAATATCTTTTTGACACGTGACAAATGAAAGAAGTAGTAGATATATAGTATTATAGTCCATCACTTTGTTGGGTTTGCATATAAAAACGCAGCGGCATCAATTAAAACAATAAAAATCTCAAAGTGCCCATCTCGATTTGCATATTCAAATTGATAAAGTGCTAAAACTTACCTCTTGTAGAGAAGTGGTTGGATAACCGGACTCTTCAAATTTTTTTGAATCTACTGGGGAGCTATCTACGCCACTCCTGGAATATCCAACCTTCTTGATTCTTCATTTGAATTCTTGAAGTCTGATCCGAACGATGAATTTACCCTGTCTCTAACTAATCATGCAAATTGGTGGAAGAAAAATCCTCCTTCTTTCTCTATGGTAGGCGACGACTAGTGTGTATAGAGAGGGAGACGAATTTTATCTTTTCTAGCTTAGGAAAGTTATGAAAGACTTAGGTCAAAACTCCAAAGCCTTGTGTTAGGCGTCCTCGGCCCATGTAGGCGTCCAAGTGGACGCCTACCCTTGACCCGACTTAGTCTTGTGATTTAATTAATTTTTAATTATTTAATAAATTATTTATTTTATCGAATAAATTAATTAATTAATTAATCAAATTAATTAAATGAATTAATTCATCAATTTATTTTTCCAAAAAATTAATTAATAATTAATCTTATTTATTTACTAATTACCTCATTTATTGAATAAGCAATTAATAATATTTAATCTATCTAATAAATTCAATTCTCCTAAACTTAATAGGAAAACTCCTTTTAGTTTTCTTTGTCAATCCTTAAGCGCGACTCTTTAGGTTAATCTCATTTGACAATGAGAGGAATTCAAATAAAGTGGATAACACCTAGCCACTCACGTGGCCCACTTCGTAGCCCAAATGAGATCAAATGAGTGGGTCATTCTGAAACCTTTCCAATCGTGAATTTCGTATACATATAAACCTTTTTTGTGTTCCAGTCAAGTGAGAGTCATGATTATGTCAAACTCACTAAACTTGATCATATGTATAAATTATAATATACGAGATCACTGAGTTTTGTTTTTGTTCCCGACACAAGCAACTCTTATGCTTTGCCCATAGATTTTGATCTCTATTATCTATAATCATATAGGACACTTTCTCATTCACTTATGAGAGAACAAATCACATCTTAGTAATCAGTTAAGATTATCACTCGCCCATCAAGCTGCATTTCAAGGTTGACCCTACCAACAGGTGAATTGGATCTAACTACTCTAGTGACAGATTTGATGTCAAGACTACATCTTCAGCCTAATACTTCAGGTCAAAGGTTCACTTATACCTATCGCGAGCCGTGTGACAGAACTTATGCGAGTTGTGTTCGAACATATCAATTCCACTGACGTGTTTACAATTATAAGCTCCCACTATCACATAGTGTCCGACAGACACTTCCATGTCAACGTTTTGATTATACAAATGTACTAAGTCTATATTACCAATTAAAGACTTCTTATTACTTGCGACCATATTAAATAATCAAGATCAATCTCTCTAGTGCCTTTTTCCTATTTCATAGGAAGTAGAGAGATTGCATTGATTACATGAACAAGCGTTTTGCACGACTTACAGACGATGATGAGATTCATGTGAAAACTAATAAATGCCTTTTATTATAAGTAGAATAAATCAATTACAAATTGAATGTCCTATACAATCTATCATTTATGAGATCTGAGGGCATAATCCCAACACACTTACTATATTGGTATGAATCTATTTGTCTCTATATACTCTCTTACTCTATCCATCTTCTCTCCACATTAAATATTTAATATCTTCCTGCCCCACTTGCTTGTCACATCCGAAAAGGTCACAAAATTGTAAATATTTTCATTATGTCTTCTTTCCTTGTAATTGGTCATTTTTTATTTAGTGTTTGCTTATTACAGAAAAATATCTTTTTCGAAACAACTAAGTAGTATTTTGTAGGTGGTGTTAATCAAACATCAGTGTTACTTCCCTCTCTTTTGCAGTAAAGTGAGGTAAAAATAAACTTTTGATTGGGACTTGATGCACCAACCATACAGCTTTATTAGCCTTAGTAATAGATTTATTTATACATTCTTTCCTTTATTATTAATGTGATTGTACACTTTGTAAAATTGAGGTAGAATTTTGTTGGAAATCCAGCTAAAATAAAGTGTGTTTTAGACACATTTTATATGAAAATTCAAAAATGCAAAGTCACTTCGAAGTAGAATATTATGACATATTATGAAACTACGTTCCGAGTAGATATCGATAACATTTTGAATTTCTCAATTCCGATTTCGGATGAATGAGAAATCAATGGTTAAAGATTGGCTTTTGAATTAGTGAAATATGGGATATTTCCATATGAATTTTGAACCGTTAGATTTCATCTACTGCGATGGTGGATCACAACCTTTTAATCGATGGCCACGATTGAAAGGGTGTAATACACCAGAAGTCCAAAAAGTGGACCAGTTGACCAAAGTAGGTTCGATGCACCTGCTGTAGAGAAAATGAATCTGGCTGGGTGTGAAAAGGTAGAGCGGATCTTCTATCCCACAATGGTGTCACATGTTTGACAAGTGGTTGGACACTTGTTGCAAAACTCCAAAAAGTTGTTGTCTCCAAAAAGTTGTGTCTTTTCTGTCCCCAACCTTTGGAAATCTATAAATAGGCCCTCCTATTTCAGGTTTCAAACACACCAAAGTATTAACTTTATCTCTCTTTCTCTCTTCTCTCTTTTAAGTACTAATTTGAGTACATAAAAGAATTCTTCATTCATGAATCGAGAGTTCTAGCAGAAGCTTGTTCGCTAGGCTTAGAAATTTGGAGTGGTCCTATTTCTAAGACGATAGTCGTTGTATCTTGGGACACAAACGCCGTATCCCGTAACCATCAAGAGCGGGGCATTATTGTGAAAATCGGGTAACCCGTGTCTCGACTATACCAATTTCCATAACAAGTGCTACTACATTTTTAAACAACAATCTTAACACAATAATTAGTGTTGTTGGAAAAATGTCTTCTGCTAGTTCAATTCCACCACCACCGAATGATACTCCACCGGATACGCCGCCTGTTGTTGCCCCCCCCCTGTGGCTCCAACCATACCCCATGTTCCGGTTCACGGGGAGAAACCTGGAAAGTTCAGTGGGGTTGATTTCAAAAGGTAGCAACAGAAAATGCTGTTTTACCTAACCACACTGAACTTGGCTAGGTTTCTGACTGAGAATGCACCTTCGGTACCCGAGGATGAATCAGATGGGTTTGTCGGAGATATTAATTTCCAATCGATGCATCCGAGCAATTTCAATCGAACTTGTGTTTAGAGAAGTTCATTAGCAACAGGGAGTTTACTCAATTTCGTTTAAATCAACAATTGTATTAAAATTGCTTTAGATGACTCACTACAATTGACTTTCGTTTTCTTTTTCTTGTGCATGGATTGGAAAACTTGTGTGATGGCATCTGGAAAAATTGGCACCATTTGGTGGATAAGACGACTCATTTTTCGAACAGATGAGACGAAGATGTTGAAGTAGAGCAAAATTCAGTAATCATCCTTCTGGTTCTGAAATATTGAATTGTTGGAATGCAATTATTCCTATTGTTAATTTGATTAAGTTATCTTTGCATGCGTAAGGTGCTTATATGTTATGAAAGCACAATATGTCCAAATAAGTTTTATGCTTAAATTTGAACGTCTTTGCCCTAAACTAAAGTGATGATTCTGGTAAGGCATGCTGGAAAAATGATTTGATCATATATGCTCAATTGTGGGATGTGATGGTTTTCTTGCTACTGCATTGGACATGTGTTTATGTACGCTTTGCAAACATGAAAATTTATGGTAAAAATATAAGTGTATATGGATTCCTCGGGAAATAAGTCTATCTTACTTTTATGATATTTCGAGGAAATATTTTAGAGAATAATAAGCTATAAATGCATGATAGCCTACAATGTATGCATGATTCTTTCAATTACATTGATAAGATTGTATTTTCATTTTTATTTGGCATGCTTTTGATTGTGACTACATAGTCAATCTTGATCTGAAATTTAATTTATGCTCATTGCCTAGAATGTGAAGGAATGTGCATAATACATGTTTTATGATTTAATTAAGTCCCTCATTGCGGTTGATGTTATTTCGGATTAAGTGGTATAATGGCGCTTGATAGTAAATATCCTATGAGATATTATACTTGGCTTAATTAGAGGCGTTTACACTGCCAAATCTAATGAGATAGATGGCACGAAGTGTGTGATCATTTTTATATGATAAATATGTGGATGAAAGTAGATAATCATTCAATGATGAGTACACTACTTGATGACTTTTTGAGTACACATCACACATACAATGAATGCTAGTCTCCTTTACATATGGTATTTCTTATCCAATGTATACGGATAATCAAATTATGTGGGCTAATTCATATAATGTATTCTCCTTTACATAGAGAAGTATTGATAGAATGATCTGAAATTAATACTAGATACATTCAAATTAATTGCCATCATAGGTGTGACAATTTTTTTAAGGCGACGTGTTATTTCATTTAATAGAAATGAACACTGAAACTCTAGAAATTATTCACATTGACATATGTGAATTGAAGTTGTGAACTAGAGAAGGGAAAAAGTACTTCATTACTTTTATCCGGTAAAGGCAAAGCTGTTAAGAAGCTTAAGTGTAATAAGAAGTTGAAAGTCAACTAAGCAAACAGATTAAAGTTATCCGACGTGATAGAGATGGAGAATATGGCACACCGTTTTGAGGAATTATGTTCTAGTCATGGAATAATTCATCAAACAACGGCACCATACTCGCCTCAATCTAATGGAGTTGCTGAACGTAAAAATCGTACTCTAAAGGAGATGATGAATGCGTTGTTAATCAACTCGGGTTTGCCTCAGAATATGTGGTGGGAAGCAATTCTCTCGGCTAACTATATTCTAAACAAAATTCCACATAGAAATAGGAGTGAAACTCCATATGCGAAATGTGGAAAAGTAATAAACCTTCATACCGATACCTTAAAGTGTGGGGGTGTTTAGCAAAGGTAGAAGTACCTAAACCTAAACAATTGAAAATAGGGCCAAAATCTATTGATGGAATATTTATTGGATATGCACTTAATAGTAGTGCCTATAGATTCCTCGTACATAAGTCAGATATTTTGGAAGGTATGATCATGGAATCGAGAAATGCTGTCTTTTTTGAAGACATCTTTCCTTATAAGGAAACAAACGAGACTAGCTCTTGCAAAAGACCTCGTGAAACTACGAGTGACAATCAATAAATTGAGGAAGAACCATGTCGTAGTAAAAATACAAAGGTTGTAAAATCATTTGGTCCTGATTTTCTGACCTATATGGCGAAAAACGAACCAAGAACTATTAAAGAAGCTTTATCAAGTCCAGACGCACTGCTCTGGAAAGAAGCTATTAATAGTGAAATTCAGTCAATTATGCAGAATCACACCTGGGAGATTGTAGATCTTCCAAAAGGTAGTAAACCATTGGGTTGTAAGTGGATTCTGAAGCGTAAATATAAAGCTGATGGAAGTATCAATAAATATAAGGCTCGTTTAGTAGTCAAAGGATATCGACAAACTGAGGGCCCTGATTATTTTGATACTTACTCTCCTGTGTCAAGAATAACATCCATAAGAGTATTCATTGCGATTGCTGCCCTGCACAACGTTGAGATACATCAAATGGATGTTAAAACCGCGTTCCTAAATGGAGAGTTAGACGATGAAGTCTATATGGAACAACCCAAGAGGTACATTGCCCCTGGACAAGAAAAGAAAATGTGTAAGCTCGTTAAGTCATCGTATGGATTTAAACAAGTGCCTAATCAATGACATGAAAAATTTGATAACACGATGTTGTCAAATGGTTTCAAGATCAACGAATGTGACAAATGTGTCTACATAAAACGCACACAAAATGAATATTTCATTGTGAGTCTTTATGTAAATGACATGTTAATAATGAGAAGTAATCATGAATACTAAAAGCATGTTGAAAAGACACTTCGACATGAAAGATATGGGAAAAGTTGACGTTATATTAGGGATCAAAATCTCTAAGTCTAATGAGGGAATTGTCCTATCACAATCTCACTATGTTGAGTCTGTACTTAGAAAGTTTAATGCATATGACAAAAACCCTATTAGGACACCTGTGGATCCTAATTTAACGTTAGAAAAGAATTATGGAGAGCCTATATCACAACTTGAATATTCGCGGATTATTGGTAGTTTGATGTATATTGCAAACTGTACACGTCCGGATATTGCTTACTCTGTTAGTAAGTTGAGTAGATATACAAGTAATCCAAGTCAAGACCATTGAAAAGCATTGACTCGAGTTCTTAGATACTTAAGATACTCTATAAATTATGGATTACATTATACTAGATATCCTGCTGTATTAGAAGGATACAGTGATGCAAATTGGATATCTGACACAAATGACTCCAAGTCTACTAGTGGTTATGTCTTTACCATAAGTGGGGGAGCTGTGTCGTGGAAGTCTTCTAAGCAAACATGTATAGCCCGATCAACTATGGAATCAGAGTTTATAGCTTTAGATAAAGCCAGAGAAGAAGCTGAATGACTTCGAAATTTCTTAGAAGACATTCCGTGTTGGACAAAACCTGTGCCTCCAATTTTAATACATTGTGATAGTCAATCGGCAATTGGAAGGACACAAAATAGTATGTACAATGGTAAGTCAAGACATATACGTCAACGACATAATACCATTAAACAACTAATCTCTAGTGGCGTAATTTCCATAGACTACATAAAGTCTAAGGAAAATATTTCGGATCCGTTGACAAAAGGTTTGCCAAGAGATCTAGTTGAAAGTTCAACGAAGGGAATGGGCTTAAAGCCTTCATGTTAAGAATGGACATAGCGGAAACCCAACCTTACTGACTAGAGATCCTAAGATCTTGGTTCAATGGGAGAACGAAGTTATGAAAGTTCATTTGCACTAGGAGTCTCAACGAGTCCTCCCCGTTCCTAGTTGTATAAGTGCAACCTGCAGAGCGTAGCTGAGGCTAAGCTTTTTGAAACTTTTAATGATTCCTATACTATCAATATGTGTGACGTAATAAAGTGGAGTACGGCAGGGTACTCTTTATAGGAGATCACCTATGTAAGTGAGAAGTGAGGGCCGCTTCAATATAGCAAACACTTATGAATCCAAGATGGTGTTCTACGGCCAAAATGGACCCAATTGAGAACAAGAACTGTAGAAAAACTATTGTGTGAATATCATTGTCTAGGTTCACACAAACGCCTGACCAATTCAAGACATCACGTTCATTGGGCAGCCAAGTGAATCCGATGATCTCACTAAGAAAGATTCAAAGGCACAAGCTATCTCTTCTGATGTAATATTTTTTTGCCTGAAATCTTGTAGTGTCTGCATGTGCATTAATTTTCATTCATGTGGGGAATTGTTGGAAATCTAGCTAAAATAAAGTGTGTTTTAGACACATTTTATATGGAAATCCAAAAATGCAAAGTCATTTGGAAGTAGAATATTATGACATATTATGAAACTATGTTCCGAGTAGATATCGATAACATTTTGAATTTCTCAATTCCGATTTCAGATGAATGAGAAATCAATGGTTAAAGATTGGCTTTTGAATTAGTGAAATATGGGATATTTCCATATGAATTTTGAACCGTTAGATTTCATCAACTGTGATGGTGGATCACAACCTTTCAATCGATGGCCACGATTGAAAGGGTGTAATACACCAGAAGTCCTACAAGTGGACCAGTTGACCAAAGTAGGTTCGATGCACCTGTTGTAGAGAAAATGAATCTGGCTGGGTGTGAAAAGGCGCGTTCACACCTGCTGGGGTTGTTTTGCAAAATTCAAAAAGTTGTGTCTTTTCGGTCCCAACCTTTGGAAATCTATAAATAGGCCCTCCTATTTCAGATTTCAAACACACCAAAGTATTAACTTTATATCTCTTTCTCTCTTCTCTCTTTTAAGTACTAATTTGAGTACATAAAAGAATTCTTCATTCATAAATCGAGAGTTCTAACAGAAGGTTGTTCGCTAGGCTTAGAAATTTGGAGTGGTCCTATTTCTAAGACGATAGTCTTTATATCTTGGGACACAAACGCCGTATCCCGTAACTACCAAGAGCGGGGCGTTATTGTGTTAAGAAAATCGGGTAGCCCGTGCCTCGACTTTACTAATTTCCATAACAAGTGCTACTACATTTTTAAACAACAAATTTCAGCAAGTTTAACGAATAGGGTTACAACACAACATGTCTCTTTTGATTTTCTTAAAATTAAAACTAATAATATTGTATGATGTATATAAGTTTACTAGATTGAATAGTATGAACTAGTAAAAATTTATGGTGGGTTTTCTTAGTATAGTTTTTGTTTAGCATTATTAATATGACATTAACCAAAAACCTAGCATATAATTAACTCTCTACATACTCCAAAAGAAATATTCCTCACTCTTTCTTTCTCACTAGCTGTCCATCAAGTGGAAAAGAGGATATTTTCCAATGTTGATTCCCACATGGCAAATTAGAAGTGGCGGCATATTCTCTACAAGAATCAAAGAATTCAGAGGATCAAACCACGATGTTGGAAAAATTCAAAAAAGTTTTGTTTAACCATGGTTCAAAGTTTCTTTTCTTTTCTATCGAAAAATCTGAAAAGTTTCTGTTTTTCAATTAACCGAAAAGAAATCACCATGTAGTTTCGAAATTACATTGTTTCCTAGGAAACTCTTAATGTTTCCAATGTTTCCATAGAAACTCCCAATGTTTCCATGGTTTTCATATTCGTTTCCATGGAAACATTGAGAGTTTGTTAATTTCTTTTCAAAAAGATTTGTTCTATCGCCAACACATGGAGAGTTTTAAAAAGATTTTCATAGAAACCATGGAAACATAGAGAGTTCGGTAATTCCTTTTCAAAAAGATTTGCTCTATCACAAATACAATAGAACTCTCAAATATCTCAATGTAGGGGAAAAGGTAAAGAAGAAGAAGAAGAAGAAGAAGAAATGAAAAGTAATAAATCTAACAATCAAACAAATATTTATTTCACCGAGGAACGACTTTTTATCATGCGATTCAAGATGAAGATTACTGCATTATCGATTAAAATAATTTTTTCATATAATTTGCAGATGAGTTTGAAACCATGGTATCATCCATATTAACTTTTTATTTTTTTTTCACGACAACACTTTTAAAATTTTTTATTTCACGATTTAAGTTACTAAAATTTTATCAAATATATGCTCTGTGAATGTTAAACTTGAATCAAACATTACCGCTTTTAATTTTTTTCACTATAACACTTTTAGACTTTTTTATTTCATAATTTAAGTTACAAAATTTTATTTATCCCTTTTCTTATATGCACATAAATCTTTGGTGACCCCGGAGGGAATCTCGTTTTTTTTTTGTTTTTTTTATTTGCTGTGTTTTCTACACAAATTCCCAATAGGTAAGTAGGGTTTGGTGGGGAAGAAGAGTGTGGAGTCAATAGGGAAAAAGAAAAAGTTAAATGTAAAAAAAAAAAACAAGTATGGATTTGGATTTGAGTAAACAAAATCCCACATATCCTTCCCAAATCTAATTATATTTTTTAAAAAATTTAATTAGAGGACAAAGCGTCTTTTGACATGTATATTATGCACAAAAAATTATCCCAGTCTCACATTAGTTGTGTGTATGACACCTCCCGTTAGTTTGTGATAAAGAGGGGGGTTTTGTGCAGTGTTTCCACTAATTCCACTAAATAAATATTGTTGCACTCTAGAATTAATTAAAATTAATTGAGGTTCCCATTCATTAATACTACAACTAACATATCTATTAAAATATTCGTGAAGAAATCAAAACAATACTACAATAATTTTATTTTTCACCTTTTATACAAAAATTCTCATTTTGATCATTGTCAATCTTTTCATGCGAAAATCTTAATTTTATGTAATTTCAATGAAACTTCACATGAAGTACTTTAGCCAAAATTTTAGAAAAGTTGAACATTGCAAATCATTCATGGGGATCATTCTCACTTCTCTTGGAGATTATAGTAATATGTTTGTACTTTCTAATCACATTTTATGTCGTTACATAATGTATAAATTATATTGGTCACGGGCCTTGAATTCACTTTTGAATATATCAAAGCAATATACACTAGATGTACTAGTCCACGACAATCATAGGATATATAATTATTGCTAAGATTTTATATTTTGATACTATCAAAATAAATAATTCTATTGGTCATGTTCAGTGTTCTTCATCCCATTGGTTTACACCAATAAGCTATGTATATGAAATTGTTATTATCATTACTAAGACAAATCATCAAATACAACATATTGTAGTCTTTAGCAGATAAGAAACCCATTCTTATTACTGACTATGAACCTATTTATAATAACATTAGATGTCGGCAATCTAAGTCAGGAACATTACTTCCACTTGAATTATTATATGTAACTATGGACTACGGCTATCTCATAATATGTTTTTAAGAATAACACAACTTGCATTAACTGTAATAAAAAATAATTTCACAAAATTATATTAATTTATTAAATTTTAAGGCACAATTTCTGACACGAATCTAGTAAAATTGAGGCACCAATGTATCTTCTTGGAATACTTAGACCTTTATGTTGTTTCAGGAATATAGCGAAGATTTTTCTCGCCCCCAGAGCTTGGCAAGAGCTCTACTTGATGTCCAACTCTATTATTTTTGCTTGTAGCTCAAGTTCATAATATTTATAACTTTTATGTGTTGGGAACGGCCCCGAAGAGGCACACACAACTGAAGTATCAAATTATAACTTCCTAAACTCTAAAATTAAAATTAGGTCCACTAGGGCCGTAATATTTTTTTAGGGTAAAATGATTGGAAAAAGAATTACTCAAAGAGAAGAATCTACAATGAGAGCAAGAGCTGCCAAAGAAAGGAGACCAAGAATAGACTCTTGGTTCTCCAAAGCAAAACAGGCAAGATGATGAGCAACCCTATTCCCGGAACGTCTAAAAAAATAAAAATGAACAAACAAATACGATGAAGCTATAAAAATAATGTCAGAACATAAAGGGCTTAAGGCGACAAAGAGGAGTCTCTGGTATATAGAGCTAAGATAATCGCCTCATAATCCCCCTCAAGTGTAACCCTCGACCAACCATTTGTCGATGCCATCTCAAATCCTTCCGTTGCAGCCAAAGCTTCGGCCACCTCTGGAGATGTCACTGCGAGAAACCTCTCCATGCCCCATGCTAAGCACTGTTCTGATTCATCTCGTGCAACAAATCCCGCTCCAGTGGAATTTGCAGCCCCAAAATAGCCCAAGAAGTTAATTTTGATCATACCTGCTCCGAGGCTCTTCACTTTTCGAGCGTCTTAGAAACCTGAGGAGGTCTTTCCACTCACATGGACTGAAAACACCTTTAGAAAATCAAAATCTTGAACTAATAAAGTATCCGGAGCCATTGTGCTCTTCTTTATACCATTTTATTGTGATTGTGCTAGAGATACCAAGAAATAATCAAGAAAAGGTGAAAATTGTTTGGTTCCAGATTTATGGCAAGAATTCAAAACCAAAAATCAATACCGTTAGGCCAATAGGAGAGATGTTTCCATGGTAAACTAGACATACACCAAACAAAACGTGCATATGGGCAAACAAAGAGGATGTGGTACAAATTTTTTAATTATGCAAACAAAGCGAATAGGCATTATGAACTTCCATTTTCCTACAACTCAGATTGTCACAAGTTGGTAAAGAATCTTTGCATGCTTTTCAAGCAAATATTAACTTTAGGTGGCACTTTAACTTTCCAAATAAAGTTCCACTTGGGTGTGGCCTTGTCAAGAACTTCGATGGAGTCTGATGCCTACGAACGATTTTGTTCCACCAATTTGCATGGAAGATGGTAGGCACTACTAACTTAAAACTGCTCGGATTTGGTGAAGTGCCACACGATCTTATCCTGATTTTGCAAACTACCTAATGGGATTGAGAGAATAGCATTAACATCCGCCACATCAAAACATTCTTTTATTACACCCACATTCCACCAACCATCCGCTCCATCCCTCAACTCGCTCAATGTAGTAGTCATATCCAGCCCGTGTGGTGGCGAGAGAATCTGGGAATAAGGTAGTCTTGTTACCCATGGGTCTCCCCATACATGGACCTCTTCACCCATAACTAGGTCTCGAGCATAGACCCGCATGCATGAAGCTTATGGTTGGAGAATACCTATCCTTCAAAATTCGACCAAGAAGGTAAGATGGGTATTGGAGGAGACGCAAACCTTGTTTCGAAAGCATTGCCTAATTAAAAGACTTAAGCTCACGGAAACCCAAACCGCAAACTCCTTACTACAACACATCTTCTTCCAAGCAATCCAGTGAATTTTTTTTCATATCTCTATTATGCCAGCAAAAGTTGGCCATCACTGATTGTATTTCTCTCAATAACTAGTCTAGAAATGGGAAGCAGTTCATTGCATAAGTAGGGATAACTTGAATCACTACTTTCAATAGGACCTCTTTGCCCCCTTGTGAAAGAAATTTAGCATTCCAACTAGTGAACTTCTTATTAATTATTTCCCGTATAGACTCAAAAATTTCTTATGTGATTTTCCAACCATTGACGGTAAACATAAATATTTGTTATGTTGATCAATCATTTGCACAATTAGAATCTGAGCGAGCTGACCTCGCACCACTTCTGAGGTTTTTTTTACTAAATACCAAGGTGGATTTCTCATAATTAATTTTCTGGCCTGATATAACCTCATATGTTCTCAATGCTTCCAGAATGCTCGTAAATGTCTCTCTATTTGCCTTCATAAAGATCAAAGTATCATCGGCAAATAGCAGGTGGGATACCCTCGGCGCTCCTCGAGCCACCACCACTCCTTTAATCTTGCCCCACCCCTCAACATCCTATAACAAGCAACTAAAAACCTCTGCAATTAAGAAACAAGTATAGAGATAGAGGGTCCCCTCTGCAGGTGAAAGTATCCAAATTGAGAACTATTAAGTAAGACAGGATAGCAAACGGAGGATGTGCACATCATGATAAGAAAAATTAAATCTTGATGAAAACCCAACTATCTATTACCTTCTCCAAGAAGTTCCACTCCAACCTGTCATAAGCTTTGATCATGTCTTGCTTAAGCAAGACTTAACCCTCTGTCCCCTAGTTTTTGTTTTTCAGATAATGGTTAACCTCATAAGCCACAAGAATATTGTCAAAGATAAGACGACCATGTATAAAGGCTGATTGGGTTTTAGAAATAAAGGAGTGCAGGAGAGGTTTGAGTTTATTGGAAATAGTTTTCGAGAAAAGTTTATACATAACATTGAAGATGCCAATGGGTCTAAGTTGAGTCATATTTTTTGGTTCAACACATTTTGGGATAAGCGCAGCATGAGTAAAATTCATCTTAGGTAGCATATCAATACTATTCAGAATATGGAGGACACAAGCAATAACATCAGGGCTTATGACATACCAGTCGCTGATAGAAGATCGGTGACATGCTATCAAGCCCGGGGGATTTATAGGGGCACATTTGATTTAAAGAGAAAGTTACCTATGCTGTAGTATAGATTGACAGAGATTACGATTCATATCATCAGTGACTCTCAACAACTGCAAAAGTCGCACTAAGCTCTTCCTCAGAGGGTCGTATGGATGCAAAAATCTCTCAAAAGAATTGAAGAATAACTCTCTGTATCACCGGCTCTTCGTCTTGCCACTGTCCGTTAGAGTCACACAACTGATTAATAGTTTTTCTCTGTTTCCATTCTGAGGCCTGGGCATGAAAGAATTACGTATTGTGGTCCCCGTCCTTCATTAAAGGATTCTACTATGCTGATGCCAAGCTGCCTCATCACGAGCCCTTAACTCCTCAATTTCCGATCGAATAGATTTAATTCTCGCTTTGCTGGCCGAATCACCAGGTTCTGCTCGGGAAGCTTCCACTATTTTTCCATGTCCCCAATTTTCCTTTTACGTCTACCCGAAGTGTTCGTCATCCCAATTGAGAAGCCCGATTCGGAAGCTCTTGATTTTGTCCCACACTCTCTCACAAATATCAGTACCGGCCCTATTGTCCCAGCTCGCTTTAACAACACTTTCACACTGATCTGACCTATGCCACAATGCCTCAAACCGAAAGAGTTTAATTTTTCTTTTGGGTCTGGCCACGGTTGTAGGAGATAGCTCAATGAGCAAAGCAGCGTGATCTAAATAGGGTTCTCGATGTGTTTAATGTGTGTATTGGGAAAGGCCAAGCTCCAGTTCCTATTACCACAAGCCTTATCCAAACGAGAATTCACAGTGTGAGGGTATTCCCTCCCATTTTCCCACGTATGCTTGTATCCCAAAAAAGAAATCTAATGCAAATCTGCTTCAGCTAGGTACTCCATGAAATTTCTCATTTGCCAATTGGCTTTGGGTGGTCCCCATTCCTTTTCAGATTGAAACAAAATCTCATTAAAATCTCCCTCCATTAACAACGGTAACCTCCGCGACTGAAAAAGATTATGCATTAAGTCCCAAAAAATATTACAGTTAGACACCTCAGGCTCCCCATTAAACCAGTGAACCACAATTCATGAGGAGAAGACTCAGGCCCCACACACATGTCAATATGATTAGAAGACATAATTTAAACGAACATCCAGATTCTTATCCCAGGGGAGACCCACTCCACCCCCAATTCCTACTGACTTGGCACACACACCAAACATATTAGACAGATTTAAGCGATCAAATTTAAATCTCTTTTTTTAGACCCATTCATTCTGCTTTTAGAAAAAAAATATTTTTCGTCGGATTAATAACCTAGAGTATCCCCTCATCATCTATTCAAAAGAAAAAAGAAAACAAAAATCTATTTCTAGGCGAAAACTAAACAGCAATGAGAAGAATTTAGTTCAAAGCAAAAGCAAATATTTCAAAATTTAAATATGAAAGCCATAGTGAGTGGTAATTATTAAACTTATCAGCATGGCCACATCACCTCCACAAGAGGATGTTGTGCATTCATATGTGGAAAAAAGCTAAAGGGATAATTATAATTTATCCCCCTGTGTTAGGCCGAAATTGCTAAACACCCCCTCTGTCAAAAAAATAAGCAAAAAGGCCCCGGTGTTTATTAAAACCCAGCTTACACTCCACATCCGTGACAAATTGTCTAACGGCCTCAAAGTTACTTTGAATTCCTGTTATACCCTTCCATTTACCAGGTATTAATTTTTAAAATCAATGGTCAGATTTGTTTCCAAATTAAAGTCAACTACCCAAATGTCATCCCACAATGAATGGCCCAGATTTCATTCCAAATTAAAACAAATGGTCCATTATTTGAAGTTAATGGTGCATGAATGAGGAAAACAAAATAAAATAAAATAAAAAAAGAAAATAAAAATGAAAATGAAAAAACAAAAATATAAAATCTTAAACAATTAGGAAAAAAAATATAAACAAATAAGGAAAAAAGAAAGACAGAAAAATCAAAAATAGATGTTGGGGATCTGAATGTTGTTGGGGATGGTTTCGTGGTGGTTCTAGATATTTAGGGAAGGGTAACTCTTTGTAATTTACACTAAATCTAGGGGTGCGGTGGCAACGAAGGTAGTGGTACGGTGGTGTGGCATGGGCGGCGTTTTCAACAGACTGGTGTTGCAGAGGCGGTACGACGGCTGATGGTGGGTGACGGTGATGCTGAAGGTTGGTCAGTTCAGGATGGAGAGGTAGGGGTCAGTATTTCGGTGGAGGCATGGGTGAGTAATTGCTCATGTGGTGATGGGTGGTGGGGGAGATGGGCCTAAACAGGTATGGTGGCTGGGAAGTTGCAGGAGGAAGAAGAAATAAAGAAGAAGAGAGAAAAAGAAAAGAAATGGAAAAGAAAAATGGAAAAATGAAAAAGAGAAAAGTGAAAATTATTATTATTTTGATTAAAGGGATAAAATTGACATTTCACATGCAAACTATTCATAAAAAACATCACCAAACGCACAACTCGCGCGTGAATTCCACCTTCCTTTAGTTTTGGACGGAATGGGGTTTTCGCGTAGGATTTAGCATAAAAAGGGGGACCTTTTTGCCTATTTTTTTTACAGAGGGGGGTATTTAATAATTTCAGACTAACATAGGGGTAAATTATAATTATCCCAAAACTAAAACAAGTGACACCCACTATCCCTCTTCAATTTCAAATTCCATAGAAAGTTTGTTTTAAATGAGATTAAATTTACACGGTGGCTGAATATGAAACACATAATAAAATCGTGAAAAAATGTAAAGTAGAAATATAATAAAAACAAAAAACAACTGTACTTGAAAACTACAAATTTTACTCGTGAGCATCGACCTAAAATATTATAATAATGACATTTAAGATGTTGAGGCTCCCTACACTGCGAAGCAACGACGCCGTTCTGTTCTACCGGCAATACAACATTCATATTACAATAATTCGAATCCAGAATATTTTCCGAGCAATTACCCACCTTGGTAATTAGGGAATCCGCGGCTACCGGAAAGTGCGCTCTGGGCAAACCCCTCACGTCAACCCAATGATCATCCGATTCCCAATTTGCCCCTGCTCCCGTAACTAATCCCCTTATCCTCCCTTTCGCCCCCAAATTCAAAATCTCATCATCCTCATCATCTTCCTCTGAAGAACAATGAAACCCTAAATCCAACACGCACCGCGGCGACGAATAACGGTAATCAATTAGATTTTCCTGAGAACACATCGAGATGAATGGGTGGCGCAGCAGCTGATCGCAGCTCCACCTTTGTGTGTAATCCCTCCTAAAACACTTATCCAAGAAGTCACGCCCCGAGCCAGAGAGCCGAGCCGGAAGCCGAGGCAGCTCGCCGGAGAGTATAGAAACGGCGTCAACCGCCGGCTTCCCCGTCACCATCTCGATTACAGTGCACCCCAACGACCACACGTCTGACTCTGGCCCCTGGTACTCCTCCCGCACCACCTCCGGAGCCATCCACAGCGGGCTGCCACGAGCCGCGATCGACGAGATTTCGGCTGCCGAGCCGAAATCGGCGAGCTTAGCGGAGCCTGGGGAGGGGCCTAAAAGGACGTTTTTACCCTTGACGTCGCAATGCATAATGCCTCTGGAGTGAAGGTAGCTGAGCGCGGAGACTAAGCACCGGGTGTAGCTGCGGATGGCTGACTCGTTGGAGTGTGTGGCCACGTCAGCAGCGGTTCCAGCTGGCAGGTACTCCATGTGCAAGTTCCTGAGGGACGACGTCGTGTCGTCCCCGAGGTACTTTACTATGTAGGGCGACGACAGCGTTTTGAGGATTGTGATTTCGTTCTCTAATGCCTGGACCTGGGAAGGCAAGGCGGAGAGCAAATCGACGGACTTGACGGCGAAAACGGCGCCGTTGGAGATGTTGATTCCCAGGTTGACAGTTCCGTAGGCGCCTCTGCCTATGCAGGACCCTCTCACCCAATTACTCCTATTCTTCTTCACCTTTTCCATGAGAAGATGAGAATTAATATTATTATCCTTTTTCTTTTTGTTGTAGCAGTACATATATATGAGAGTATAGAAAGACGTAGGAAGTGGGCTTGCTTGTTATATATATATATATATAGATAGATAGATATAGATACCGATATATATAGTAGTAGTAGGGAGTAGGGATTAGGGAATGTGGATATGCATGCTGTGGGGAGGGAGGGAGAAGAGCGGTTATATAAGTAAGAGGTTGGGAGGATGACAAGTTGACGTGAAGTTGGAGAAGTGAAGATATAATTATCTGTGTTGTTGGGTTTTTATCCTTATCCACTACCGAATATTATACTATCGGTGGTGAAGTGATTCAGATTCAGTTAATTATTTTCGGTGGATTATGACAAGAAGTGGAAGAGATGTTGAGCTTTGTCTTTGTGTCTGCCTAAACTGGGAGTGGAAGTGGTCAATTTGTTAGGAATTTCGCATGTGGAGTGTTGGAAACTGACCTAGAAATTTACTCCCTCTTCTCTTTGTTCACTAAGCCCCTATCGATTATCCTAACTCAATTTTTATTCACACTTGTTATCCATCAAACTTGTTGGAGCAATTCTATGCTACACCCATCCCAATACAGCTAGTCCACTTAACACCACATATTTTTGTCAGGGTGGGTGGTTTTTGTATGGGTAGTGGGTAAGAAAAACCACCCGCAATACAAATTTGTTGTCAGCACTTTTCAAGATATTCCCTTGTACACATCCTTGTTCTCAAGTAATTAAAGTGAGAGAGTTATTGCCCTGGATTTGGGTCATACCTAGGAGGTCTCGTGCATTTTCACCTCACATATGAATACGCATGCATGTAAACATACACACAAGAAAGTGTGGAGATCAACTCGGGTAAATACCAAGACCGTCCTAGAATAATTCCTGGAATTTCTAAATACAAGTTCTTTCACCAAGAATGGAATGAATACGAGCCACTGCAAAACTAATTTGTCTCAGAGAAAAGAAATGGCATCATGTCTAAAGATGATGATTGAAGTGAAAATTACACATTCGGTTAAGCTGAACAATTGGACCAACAATATATTTATACATCTAAGGGGTATATATATATATATATCTAATTATAAATTTATAATTTATTAATATATATTTCTTACTGTACATATATATATAAAACATATGTACAAATCGAACAGATTTGGAAAATCCGAAATAAAAAATGCGGCCGATGACGACTGATGGGGGAATGTGTGGTGGTTAAGGAGTACTTGTAGGGGGTGGGGGTGACAGCTTGCTAGGGGAGCACTTGCAGAGGATGAGGGCAGCAACTTGCTAGGGGAGAATTTGCAGAGGGCGGTGGCACCAACTTACAAGGGGTGATGGTGGCTAGTTGCAGGGGGCTATGGTGGCTAGTTGCAGCGGCAGTGCTGGCGGTAGGAAGGTGGCAGGGCGTGGCCGGCGACGTTAGGGAAGTTGCCGGTGGCTGTGGTCGCATGGTCGTGCAAAGTCGATGATAGATCGTTTGAAAAATAAATGGTTTCATATTAGAGGTTTATTGATAAATCGTCATATATTTTCGAAAAGTCCCATGTGTTTGCCATCAAAAGAAAGAAATGGTTTATAATATGTTATTGATTTTTTCGTGAAGTTGCGCAAAATTGTTGACAGATTGTACTGAAGTTTGATGAATAAATTGTTTCATATCCGAAGTTTCTTGATAATGTATCATACATTTTAGGAAGCCATATGTGTCTAATTTCAAAGGGAAAAAAATAATTTATAATTCTGAGCATCCTATAATGCGTTATGAACTTTCTTGTGAAGTCGCACATAACTGCATGCATTTTATCAATTGAAAATATTTTTACTATGCACTAAACATATTTCGCACATGGCTTATGAATACTGTCACTTGTTGTACATATGGATTCTTAAAAAATATATATTTTTTACTCAAAATATAGGTCTGGACTCTAGTAAATCGTCCCGAGGATATAGTACCCATTAGTGTAAATAGATCTACAAGAGAAAGATTGGTGTCGATGGCAGGGTTGACACCTATAATGTCAAAGAATATCGTGATAAGGAGGGGATTGACTATTAATAGACCTTATCTTCAATAATTATGATCAAATCCATTAGAATTTTGTTAGCAATAGTAGCACATCTGGATTATGAGATATGACAAATGGATATAAAAACCGTTTTCTTGAATGCATTCCTTAAGTAGGATATCTATATGGAATAGCCAAAGGATTTTATATCTGAGGCGGACATCCATAAGGTGTGCAAGCTTGAGAGATCCATCTATCGACTCAAGCAAACATCTCGTAGTTGGTATCTACGTTTTGATGAAGCAATCATGGGACTTGACTTCATCAAGAACGAAGATGACCCATCTGTCTACAAGAAGGTGTTAGGATTATGCCCTCGGATGCCATAGAAGATAGAATGAGTAGGACATCTATCTTGTATTGAACTTAATTATTATTAATAAAAGACATTATTTAGTTTTCACTTAATTATTATCTGCATCTATAAGTTGTGTAAAATGCTTTGCTCGTGTTTTCAGTGCGATCTCTCTACTTCCTATGGGATATGAAGAATGACACTAGAGAGATTGACCTTGATTACTAAAACTAGTTCGCAAGTAATATGAAGTTTTTAATGGGCAAAGAAAGACTTCGAATATTTGTACAATTTTAGCTCTGACATGGGAGTACTAGTCGAACACCATGTGATGGTGGGAGCTTAAGACTGTAGGCACATCAGTGGAACTGATTTACTCAAACACGACTCGCATCGGTTCTATCACATGGGTTTTCACTCTGTGATTATCAATGACAGAACTGATTATGTGTAATAGGTATATGTGAACCTTTGACCTGAAGTATCAGTCTGAAGATGCACTTGTGACGTCAAGTCTTTCACTAGAGTAGTTAGACCCAATTCACCCGTTGGTGGGGTCGACTTCGAAATGCGGACTTGATGGGCAAGTGGTAATCTTAGCAGATATCTAATATGGGATTTGTTATCTTATAAGTGAATGAGAATGTAACCTATGTGATTATAGATAAATAGAGATCAAAGTCTTTGCCCAAAGCAAAATAGATGATTGTGCTGGCGCTTAATCATTCTCAATGATCTTGTATTATTATAATTTATACATATGGTTAAGTCTAGTGAGTTTGACATAACCATGACTCTCACTTGATCGGGGAACGTGAACAAAGGGTTTATACACATACGGTATTTACGATTGGAAGGTTGTGGAATGATTCATTCATTCGTATTTCCTTTCGGCTACGAAGTGGGCCACGTGACTGGCTAAGTGTTACCCACTTCCTTTGGTTTCCTCTCATTGCCAAATGAAACAAACCTAAAAAGTCGCGCTAGAGAATTGATGAAGAAAATTGAAAAGGATTTTCTATTTTATTTTTGGAGAGATTTAATTTATTGGATAAGTTAAATAATTAATTAATTACTTATTGGATAAGATAATTTATTAAATGGATAAGATTAATTATTAATTAATTTCTTAAAGAAATATATTAATGAATTACTTTACCTAATTAATTTTATTAATTAATTTATTGGATAAAATAAATTATTAATTGAATAAAGAATTAATTAAACAAAGCAAGAGAAAGATCCGGGCCCCCTGTGGGATTAGGGCTGGTTGGATGATCAGTTTGGTCTCTTTTGTTTTGTCTTGGTCAATAAGTCATTGAGATATAAAAGACTTCTCTTGACTTTAACCTAAACAATTAATTGAATTACAATTCATTGTAACTCTCCAAAATAATAGAAGAAGAAAAATATTCTCCCACTCTATACACTAGCCGTCGACCATATAGAGAAGAAAAAGGATTTTTCATCATCAATTCCTGCGTGATAATTTAGAGCGCGATAATTTAGAGACAACGTGCTTCGTTGTTTGGACTTATTTACAAGAAACTTCAAGAAGTCAGGAATTGAAGAATACGAGGATTGAAGAATTCAAGAAGTTCATCAATTCGAAGTTTTGAAAAAGAATTGAATTCTCCTACCACTTCGCTTCAACAGGTAAGTTGAATTTATTCGTTAAAGCAATTTTGGATTCAATTATGCAATTAGAGAACACTTTGGGTTTTAATTAAATTTTTGAAATCCTTCCGCTGCGTTTATGAGTTTTTTCGTGAAACCCAACAGTAGTATCAGAGCCAATCTTTGATTTGCATATTTGATCTTGTTTACGTGATTTAAGATATGCATGTTATGTGTTTTTGAAGCATATTTGTATGTTTTTTCTTAAATCTGCGTTTGTCATGGTTTTTGCCTAGAACTTTTATTTTTTAGTTATTGTAAATCTGGGAAGGAAAAATGACTTTTATAGTTCCTCTTGCCTATGGTTTGTCTCACTTTGGTCCTTTAACTAATAAAAATGGCACAATAGTCCATCTTCTGGACAATGTGTCACTACGGTCCTTCATTCACTTGTCTTTATTTCAAACTAGCCCAGCATTTTCAATCTTTCTCAATTTAGTCTTTAAACAAATTCCACATCAAAATAATCCTTATTCTTTGAAAATTTTAGCAAAAGAGTTTTTTCAATTGATTAGGCTCGACATGATTCCGAAATAAAATTAGCCTTACATAAATCTATACTTTGTTTTGACCGCCTTATCCCTGGGTATTCCAAGTCTTCGTTTTTACGGACTCATTCCAACCACTAGCCGCAACCTATGGCTCGCAGGCCCTTGGCTCCTTTAGCGATACACAACACAGCCTAATTTCGTTTCCTTCCTTTGGGAGTAAAAGGTATTTTCAAAATGTAAGTATAATTGGAATTTTGGACAACAAGTCAGTCAAAGCCTTCAATTTTATTGATGAAATAAAATTATTATTACATAGATATATTCTACTCCGTTATTGGAAGAGAAAACTGGTTAGCCTCTCATGTATAAGAGATGGCTACACTCTTTGGAGGAATCCCCATACACTCAGAATGAAAATTAAAACTTATTTTACAATCTCTTTTCTTTCTGGATTCTTGAATGTTTTGAAGAGTAGGAGGGAATGAATGATGCCTTCCTTCTGCTTCTGCTTCTCCTTTTATAGGCGTCCGCAGACTTCAAATGCGAATTCCAAACTTTGTTTAATTTTTTCTGACGTCATTTCTTTGTCCTTGTTCACACCTGTATTACTTTTTCAGCTATCCTCCTTTTTCTTTGTCGGCCAATTTCTGACTTTTTTTTTTCTTTGTCTGCCAGTACTGTCGGCCACCTGTAATGAAATACCAGTTTGTCCCTATCGGACAAAATTTTGGCAGATTACATTTTTAAACTCTAATCATTACATTTTTGTTTAAAATTGTAAAATTATTAAGTCTAACTTTAGACTTTCTTGCTACATATTGACCTTTTTACCGAGGTTTGTGAAAACCCCTCGGATAAACTGCTATCCTTTTATCCTTGTCCTGCTCAGCTTTGGGTTTATTTTTTGTAACCCTAATTCTTGTTCCGAACAAGGGCTTTTCTTGGCCTTCACAACTTGGGCATATGTGATTATGCCATTGATCCACATGCATCATGTTGCATGCTTTTCTTCTGGTGTTTTCAGTTGCTGGTAATTTGTTCGTCCAAATCAGGGTTCTTTTTTGTTCGAACAGTTTTTTCGCAGACTCAGTGCTTTTCCCTGTCATGGAGTTTAATAGGAATGATCCATTTATTTTATGTGAGAAAATTTTAAATGGATACTTTACTTTGTCCATCTCGGTAAGACAGACCCATAATCCCCAAGCTCTTCTGGTGGAAATTTCGTCTTCATTAATGGAAATTACCAAAGGAGCTTCTTCCTTAACGACTTTAATTCGATTAAAAGCCGCCATAACTGGTCTCTGTAATTTCATAAAATAAAAAGCTGGATGAGACCTTTTTCCTGCAATTTCTGGAGCTACCGAGATAAATTTTAACTCCAGAACATCTACTCTCTTGAGGTGTGGATTATTTTACCATGAATCAAACACAGCTCCTCCAATCCATTCCGGAAGTTTTGAGATCTTCGAAAAACTAGGTGACATAGTATGGATTGAAGCAAGTGCCCCAAAATCATACCATTCTCGGACTGCTTCTGGGTTTGACCCCTCGAGCATCCAAACTCTAGGTTATTTCCCTGATATATCAATTAGAGATTTTCTTGCATTAATTCCCTTTCGTGAAATAAGTTTCTCCCATGACTTTTGGTAAACCTGCCAAGGTAAATTAATTTCATTAATATTAACCTTAGAAGTGTCTGTCTGTGGCCTAAGGTTAATCTCTCCCTCTTTAACCCCAGAGGTGCTGGGTTGACTTGAAATAATAGGAGTTTGTACTTCTGATTGTTCAATTGTTTCCTTTTTACCAGAGTCTAGTATAGGACTTGTGCAAACAGTGTTTAAATCTTCCGCTCCGGGTATAGAGCCCCGTTCTCTAAACGCAGGTTTTGAGTTTTGCTCTCTTAATTCTCTAGCCATCACCGAGGATGATGCTTTTTCGAATTGTTTCCTGTAAGGTATCCCATAGCAATGTCATGGCATACATAGTTCCCTTGATTGTGTTCTGGACCGTGTCCAAATCAACTCGTTATACATGGCCAGCTGCCTCAGCATTTACTGATAGCTGTCCAACTTTTTGTCAAGCTCCTCTAGGTTTTCCCTGATATGCCTGTGTCTTGTGAGGATGAAATTAGCTTCCGATACTTCCATCTCTTGTCAGGAAATCTTCAAGAACATTCTCATGAGATTTTACAATAATAATGTCAAAACAATAATATTGACATTCAGCTTGCCATCTAATAATACGTGCCTTTTCAATCTTTGATTCAAGTTTAGTTTTCAAAAAAGTTTTGACATTCATATTATCAACTTTTAAAGTAAATTCTTTGGCTAATAAAAATAAAGGCCATTAATTAAATGCCTTCCAAACCGCAAAGAATTCTTTTTCATTTATATGCCAAAATTTGGTTTGTTGTTCAGTGAATAACCCTCCTGTATATCTACAAGGTTCTTCCCCTGTAGTTGTACGTTTCATGAGCACAACTGCCCATCTATAATCATTGACATCTGTACAGACTGCCAAATCATCACTATCTTGTGGTATTGCGAGTTTAGGCAAATTATTACAAACTTGTTTCAACTTACGAATCCTTTGAGTGTGAATTTCTTCCCACTTCCATTTTGAACTTTCGGTTTCTTTTAAAAGTGACCGAAAATCTTTCCTGTATTTTGCAAGGTCTTTGATGAAGATTCCTGCAAAGTTAACAACTCCCAAGAAGGTTTTGTAGTTGTTTCTTATCTTTTAAAATATCAGAAAAATTGCGAATTTTCCCCACAATATGTTCTTAAAGTTCTATACCTGTTTCGTCAATAAGAATACCCAGAAATTTTATTTTATTAACTCCAATTATTGCTTTCTTTTTCAGATAGCACTAATCTTTCTTTAAAACATACATCACAAAATATTTCAAGAAGTTTAATATGCTCATTCATATTTTTTGATGCAATCTAGATATCGTCTATGTAAGCAAACATAGACTCAAAATAATCTTTAAATAGATTATCCATTTTTCGCTGGTATATCTGTGGTGCATTTGCAAGACCAATTGGAAGTACATTCCAGATATACTGTCCTCATGGTGTAGAGAATGCAGTATACTTTCTAGACTCCTTTTCCATTTTAATATGATAAAACCCAGATTTATAATCAAATTTAGAAAACACTTTAGCATTTTTAACACAATCAATTAAGTGTTCTCTACTAGGCATATAGTAACCATCAAATTCGAGTATCTTATTAATACCTTGATAGTTGATTACTAATCGAGTTTTTCCACTTTTTACTTCACCATGATTTCTTACCAAAAATCCAGGGCTACTGTAAGTCGAGACTCCAGGTTTAATGAGTTTAAGATTGATATGTTCTTTAGTTATTTCCTACATATCTTTCTTATCTACCATATTCATCTGGATTGGTTTGTATCGAACATACTCATATTTACATTGTTCTTTTACCTTTAGAGTAGCTTTGATCTTGTTTCTGTCCCACCATGCCAAAAGATTCTCATTGAAATTCGTTTGGATTAGTCTTTTGATATGTTCGAGAGAAAGCTTACTCTCTTCGTCCATATCAAAGAAGAACTTCTTTTCTTGTAAAGTATTCATAAGAAGGTAAATTCTTTCTTCATAGTTCTTTAGTCTTAGTTCTTTTAAGAAGGTTAATTCCTTCTTTATCTAGATGAGAAACTTCACAATATTCATCATATCCCTGTTGTCTGAAAGACAGAAGAGCCTTACCGAATTTTCGTTTATCCTGCATTTTAGGATGGGTTAATTTGGAATCATCACTAAAATCACCACGTTTGCTGCGAAAATTGATAGGTATAAGCCTATTAAAAGCCTTTTCTCGCCGCAAAACTTGTATCACACTACCATAATTAGTAGTAAAAGTGAGCAAATTTTTATGATTATCTTGCATATATTTTGCAAAAGTTTGGATAAAATTATTACCCAACAAAATATCTGCCCTTGTATTATGAAAGTAAATACGTGGCATTTTTACCTTAAACCAAAGTGTACCAAATGCTCGTCCAATCTTGATTTGTGCTTCTCGTATACCTTTATTGAGTATTAGAATTTTCTGAGAAAAATCCCGTCCTGCAATAATAGGTAAAAATTCCTTAGCATTGCTAGGAAAAACTCTGGGTTTTGCTGTACAAATCCCTGATCTAGAATCATTATAAGCTGCAAAATATTCTGACTTATATTGTTCATATAACATACCAACAAATATGTATATTGAAAATGGGCTTGTCATTTAAGCTGCCAGTTTTGAGGCTGCTTATTGTATCATTGTCAACTCGTCTGGTAAACACCAGTACCTATGACGATTTACCCATTTTTGATAAATCAATGATTTAGTTTGGAACTCAGGTGATGCAATCTCCTGATCCCAAAATTCAATACTTTTCAAAACATAGTATTGTTTGGTTCTATTTCTTTTGAACCAATCTTTTTGTCGATAATATCGACAGTAATAGGGATCGAAGTCGTGATGTAAAGTAGGATGAACATAAAATAATTTACACCCCAAATTATGATGTAAAATATAATGATTGTATTTAGCCATTTATATCACCTGAGAGATCTTATAGAAAATTGATTTAGTCATTCAACTTTAATGAGATAACCGTTTACACAAAATTCCATACCTGCTCCTTTTCTTCCCCAAAGTTTATGATTCTCAAGGAAACTCAAACCCAAGGTAACAATTTCTTGGTCTTGTCCTGCAATACCTGAAACAAACACTTCATGGCCTGCTATTTCTAACATGTCTTCATATTTGTTAACAACAGGTTGTTGTAAGTAATATAAGTCTTTGCAAGGAAAGTAATTATCTTTCTTTGTAATATCAAATATTACTTGTACTTCTTTCCATCCTTCAGGGCATCTAATTTTCACATTATTTACCCGAATAGCTTGAGGAGTTAAATCTTCAATTAATTCTTTTCCTTTTAAACTCCTAATCCTTTCTTCTGAAAAGGACATTCTGCTATTAAAATTTGTTCTTGAACTCATTGAGCGATCTAGAACTGGATGGTCTCTTATTAAGATATCAACACCACCAATTCTTGGTATTTGAATTGGATCTGGTGCCATTACCTCAGCAAATTCCTTGAAATTTTTTGGAACTTCAATATATTCTTTTCTAATAAACAAATCGGAATGATGTGTATTGGAAAGTGCATATGCAATTCTATAAGTTATAGAATACGATCTATTACCTTCTTTCATGAGATCTTTTCTTTTAAAATCTTGATGAAGGGTTACGACATGACTGAAATCTTGGTCAGCTAGGTTATATGCAATTCTAGGATGAATAACTAACATAAGTTTTCCTGCATATAAATTTCCTACCATTGTACCAAGACAACCATCTCTTAAGTTATTGATTCTTTTATCCATTATAGATAAATGTAATGGAGAATCAACTCCTTCTTTGAATGTGGCTTTGATTACCACTTCAATGGTTCCTATATGGATCCATTTCATAGTAATTGCAACTTCTTCTCGAAGCCTACTTAATTCCTCCAAAATTTCTTCCTTTGGAATAAGTTGCATATCCATCACATTACCTGTTAATTCCATAGGAATTGTAAACTCTCCAGAGTTTACTTTGTAAAGGATGTTATGCCGTCTTTGATTTAATCCTAGTTGATTTAGGATTCAACTAATTTCACTAACTCTGAAACCATCATGTGGTCCGAGGTTAGAGTCTTGCCTCATTATTCTTTCCATAGTTTTATCTATTATGGATGACCGTGAAAAGAATCTAAACAGGCTATCTGATGTTTGTAGCCTATTACCCTCGTTGAGGTTATTTTGATTCGGTTGAAGATCTATCAGAATTACTTTCTATTTCTTCCTCATAAACGCTTTCATCTGAGGGGATATTTTTAAATAAACTGGTACCAATTCTCTGTAGAAAACTGCATCCAGTATATCCGTCGTGGCTTCAAATTGTTTTATTTCGCCACCTTTTTGCGGACAGTCTGGTGAAATGTGGCCTCGAGCTCCACATGTCCAATAGTTACAATCCTTGAAACTTTCATTTGTCCAGGTGTGTGCCCGTCTGAAAGTTCGTCTTGTGGGAGTTTTTTTCATCGGATTTTCGAGATCCTTGGGAAGACACCCTTGTCGATCTGGATCTCTGGTCAGATTTATAAGATCGGGCTTTTGATTTAGACCACCAAGACTTTCGTTTGAAAGAAGAACATTTTTTATAACCCCTGTTATCGGAGTTACTATATTGTTTTCTCTTCTTTCTTTGCTCAATTGATTCTCCAATAATTGTTGGAAAATCATTGTTATCACAACAAACAGGGGTTTTCTTTATTTTTCCCCATAGCCTTTTCATGTTCTTTTGAAGGGACGCTTGATAACACCAGTCTTTCAGTTTATCTTTTAAGAAAGACATATGTCTGGCTACTGAATCAAGTTGTTCTTCTGGTACCTTGTAGGATCGTGTTAACATTTCCCTCCAAGGACTGCAAATTTTTGCAAAGAACATGGGTGCAACAATTTCTGTTTTAACTTTACTTTGAAAGAAGTATTTGCGGAACCAATAGATATATTCATCTACTGCACAAATATTTCTTAGTTCAATACCATAAAGAGCTTGTGTTAGGAAATTTCATGTTAGATGTTTTGATGATGACAAGATAGGATTCAATGTTAGACCCCAAAAATACAATGTAAGTTTCTGTTTTTCATAGAATGATGTATAAGCGTTTGAAAGTTGTAATTCATTATAGGCTTGTAATTTTTATCTTTGTAGAATTTAGACTAAGTCTTAAGCGACTGAATCGCTAGTAGAATTCTAGGTGAGTCTATTAAAGAAGAAGTTGAAGACCAGCGTCTGAAGTCAACCGGAGATAAAGATTTTCTTCTTAGCGTCTGTCAAACGCTAAAAGATCTCATTTCAGGATTTATGGATCAGCGCTCTAAATCCCTCAAGCGACTTATGTCAAATTCACCTGAAATAAATCCTCAAGTCATGAAGGACTTAAATGCAATCATTCAACGGGCATTTATTTCCAACGGGAATTAAATTCAAAATGCATTAAATGCCTGATAAGAGCATTAAATGTGATAAGCCAATGTGACTTGAGGACAAGCCACCTTTTGACCAGACTGTCAGGAAAATTCAGAATTTCAGCTGCTCCCGTCCAATCAGCTTCAGCGAATTTTCAGGAATGTCAGAGAAAAGGTATACTCACGCGCCCCGTGAGAGGCACGCTCCTACATGTGTCCAACGGACAGATCCCAAAAAATTTCCTATAAATACCTTACCCCAGCAAACCCTATAAACATACAAGCTACATACGAAAAAGAGAAGAGAAACTATTGCCAAAAATCTTACGCACATTTTCTGAGAAAAAGCTTAGAAACTCCATAGCCAAATCTTTCAAGCTTTTTATCTACATTCCAACAGTCACAAATATCTCAAACATTTTCCAAAGAAGAAATTCAAATTCCAACTGAGATATTCCAAGTTGTTTGATCTTTTCAAAAACAAACAAAAACCCTAGTGACAAACCTCAACCTTTCATCTGAGTGAGAAAAGTTGTTGAACCCTTTCAGGCAGTATTTCTGAGTGAGAGAAGCTTGAAGAAGATGATCTTCATTGGCGCTGAAGTCTGTGTGATCAAGGAGCCCAAGATCATTTTCACCCTTTTACTATTGTGCAGAAGATTCTGTGTGACTCTTCGAAAATCATTCTAGTAAATTCCTCCAAGTGAAAAAGGAGAAGAAGGACGTAGCTGGGATTACACCACCCAGTGAACCTTATATATCTTGTGTCATTTATTTTATTTGTCTTATTATTACTTTTTTATTACATCATTTAGCTTTGAAAGAGACAAGTTAAAGTGCAAAGCGATTAAGTTGACTAAAAGAACGCTAAAACTCATTTCCGCTGTGCTAACCCTGATTAAGCGATCTAAGCGTTGCCCTGCTTTGGTAAACTGCTAAAATCACTAAGTCTAAGTTAATTTTTCTGAAGCGTCTGACCCAAGCGCTCAGTCATCCAAAGCGTTCAAACCTTTAAAGTGATACGAAATTTTTGAAGTCGAAAAAGACTTCAGGGTCTATTTAACCTCCCCCTTCTAGACCCTTTTGTATGCCACTTGGGGCCACCAAGTGGTATCAGAGCGGTTGAAGTAGAAACCTAAGCGTTTCCGAGCGTAACTGCTTGTTCAGATCCATTTCTTTTTAATCGCTTTTAAAAATCTCTCTTTAAAAACATCTCATTATGGCTTTTAACAAAATGCCTAAGTTGGTAGAATCAAACTATGATTCTTGGAAACTTAGAGCATTCGCATATTTATGTTCATGCGATAATGAAATGTGTGATGTGATTACAGATGGCCCCATTCAGATTATGAAAGTTGTAACTCGAGCCCCTGGAGCGACCGAGGCTACTCCAGATGGTTATGTCGAGAAATCTAAGATAGAATGGACGCCAGAGGATAGAAAAAGAGCTAATCTGGATAATGTTGGACGAAGTGCACTTTACTCAGCGCTAGGAGATAACGATGCATTGTTCAACAAGATCAAGCAATGTAAAACCTCTAAAGAAATATGGGATAAGTTGGCCATTGTGTGCGAAGGTTGAGCACAAATGAAGGAAAACAAGCTCTCCATAGCCATGCAGAGATTCGAGCATTTCAAAATGCAGCCCAGTGAGACGCTAGAACAATTGGACGCAAGATTCACCTTGCTCATTACTGAGTTAGCGTCATTAGACAAAGAATTGACCAACAAGGAAATGGTCAATAAGATTTTCAGAAGTCTTCCAAGTAAATACTTGATCAAGACAGTTGCAATGAGAGAATCACAAACTTTGGAGACTCTTTCTCCAGAACATGTGTTTTCAGAGTTAAAGGCATTGGAATTCGAGTTAGGTGAAGTCAGCGACACAACAACTTCAGCGATTGAATCAGGAGCTTTAATCGCTACCACAAAAAATAAGGGTAAAGCGGTTAGTGAGGTTAAACCAGTGGAATCAAATGAAGAAAAGGAAATGGCCTTATTAGTCAAGAAGTTCAAGAAATTTCTAAGATATGAAAAGAGAAATTCTATTGGACAAACTTCATTTCAAACTCCTCCTCCAGCACCAGCGCCTCAGTATCAAGCGCCAGTGTACTCCATATCAAGCGCCTCCATCTCCTACACAGAATCTCTCAGCGCCAGTTGGATCAAAGCGATTATCTACTGAACAAAAAATGAAAACTAATTTGTGTTATAATTGTAGGAAACCAGGGCACTACCAGGTAAATTGCCCTTATCCAAATGTGTCTAAGCCCACAAGGCAAGACTATGTGGATAGAAACCAATTCAGGAGCAACCTTTGCCAACAAGGTTTGCTAGCGGAATCTGAACCATTTCCCGCACCTGAAGAGGACTTGGAATCATCAGATGAAAGTAGTGATGATGAGCCTATAAGCGACTCAGCGTTGATCTGTCTCATGGCAAGAGAAGATGAAGCGTCTGACAAATCGCTACCAGAGGTAACCAATGAATTATCTCATCCTCTTTCTTATGATGAATTACTTGACAAAGTTAATGAATATTATAAAGATTGTCAAGAGGCCGCCAAAATATATCAAAATGATCTCGCTATTATCTCATCACTCACAAGAGATAAAGCAACGCTCAGAGCAGAGTTGAAAGTTCAACAACAATGCATTGAGAAGCTACCAATCACTTAAGAGTGAGATTATTCAATTGAAAAGCGATCTTGATATAATAGTCAAGAGAGAAGCTGATTTGATCGCTAGACTTGCCAAATCAGAGCAGCTCATCTCATCATTATCAAAAGCTTCTAGAAAGTTGGATAATGTGATTGAGGTAACTAGATTATATGCTGAAAAGACCGGTTTAGGATACAATAAATTCGGTAAACAACCAAATAAATCTAATGTTACGGCAAACAACAAAGAAAAGGGTGTTCTCTTTGTTGAGAAAAGTTCACAAAGTCAAACGCTAAATGAACCTAGCGACAACGGTACGAGGCCAAATGAGAAAGCCAAAGCTGACTCAGGCAAGGGTAAGGCTAAAGCAAATGATTCACAAAAAGGGGTTCATCCAAACGCTCAAAAGGCTAAAGGTAAACCTGAACACTGTGAATCAAGCGCTAAGTGTTCAGCACCAAAAGTGCAACCCAAGCCAGCGCCAAGGAAATACCAGCGTCAATATCCAAAACAGTCAAGATCGTATTATCAATACTATGATAATTATGATTATTGTTATGAATAATTCATTAAGTGGATGTCCATATAACTCCGATACATAATTTAGTGGATTCACCTACAACTCCAATATCTCATTTAGTGGATTCACCTACAATTCCATTACCTCATTTTGTAATCAATATTTGATCTTGTTTTGTGCCTATAAATAGGCTTTGCCATTGTATTGAGAAATACATCAAAATCAAAGAAAGAATTCTCTTCTTAATTCTCTAGTCTCTCTACTTTAGAATATTTGTATATATTTCATAATATTTGGAGTTATTTCATAACACGTTATCAGCATGATCCGTCTCAAGGTGTTAATCATTTTGAAATTTGGCAAAAGATATACATGGGGTACTCAACATATGATGTGAATGTAGTGAGAAATTTTTATGAGTTATTATGAGTTTGTAAAGAAAATTGATGGACAAGGTTTTCAAAACAAAGCAAGAAGAAAAGGTAAAGAAAAGGTATGTATATTTCAATATTTAACAAAAATATGCAATAATTCTCTTGATGTTTAGAAAGAAGACATATGTATATATATGTGCATATATTTGATTAGTATTATTCTTTTGAAAAATCCTATCATGTTGAAAATATTTTAAGAAGTTGAATGATTGTTATGTTATTCATTTTATACTTTGATAATAGTATTATATTGATGAATCTTGAAAAAAACTTGACTTTGTGACTCTTGATATTACGAGGAAAAATTATTTTTCTTGGGCGTTAGATGTTGAAATTCATCTTGATGCAAATAACTATACTCCATTCCCTGAAATGAATGTGTTGAGCAATATATAAATTCATATATGCAAATAACTATACTCCATTCCCTGAAGTGAATGTGTTGAGCAATATATAATTATTTTAATCATGAGTCCCGTCCAACTAGTTCTGCTACATTCCCTGAAGTGAAAGTAGCAGCACATAACTATTTTAATCATTAAATAAATCATGGACGTGGACATGGTCGTGGATATGGTTATGGAAATCGTAGTGGTTATTCAAAGAATACATCTTTCCACCAGAAGTGAAAAAATAATGAAGAGAAAAATAAAGGTGGCCAAAATAGCCAATCTGTAGAAAATTTATGTTATCGTTGTGGTGGTAAAGGTCATTGGTCTCGTACCTGTCGTACACCAAAGCATCTTGTTGACCTTTACCAAAAATCACTGAAAAGTAAAAGAAATAAAATAGAAAAAAAAAATTTGCTTTTGAAGAAGGCGATTCTGATCATGGCCGATTTTGATGACACTCATTTAGATGTTGTTGATTTCTTTGATGATCCTAATGGAAAAATTGATCACTTGATTGGAGATGGAAGTGTTCAAAAAAAAATTTGTTAAATTTTAATTCTAGTACTTTATAAATAAATATTTAAGCATGTTGTTTTCTTTTTAAGAATGAATTTATTCATAAGATTATCGTTTCTTATATTAAATAATATTGTTTGATATTGATTTATTTCTTTTTATGTTTCAATAAAGAATGAGTATTTACTCGATCAGCAACAACATCAATAATGAAAATATATGTCTCGCTGATAGTACAACAACTCACACCATCCTCAAGAATAAAAAAATATTTCTCTTATTTAGTAATGCAAGAAGCCAATGTTAGTACTATATCGGGTAGTGCAAAATTAATTGAAGGCTCCGGCAGAGCTAATATATTGTTACCCGGAGGAACACAATTTTATATTGATGAAGCCTTATATTCTACTAAGTCTCAAAGAAATTTACTAAGCTTCAAAGATATCCGCCGAAATGGATATCATATTGAGACAACAAGTGATGACAATATTGAGTATCTTTACATCACTAATACAATATCTGGCGATAAATGTATATTGGAAAAATTGCCTGCATTTTCTTCTGGTTTGTACTACACGCATATATCTACTATTGAAACACATGTTATCGTAAACCAGAAGTTTACAAATCAAAATAAGTTTGTTGTTTGGCATGACCGGTTGGGCCATCCCGGATCAATTATGATGCGAAAGATAATTGAGAATTCATGTGGTCATCCATTGAAGAGCCAGCAGATTCTTCAATCGAATGATTTCTCATGTGCTGCTTGGAAAGTTGATTATTCGACCATCAACAACAAAAATAGGAAGTGAATCTCTTACGTTTTTGGAACGTATTCAAGGCAATATTTGTGGACCAATACACCCGTCGTGTGGACCATTTAGATATTTTATGGTTTTAATTGATGCATCAACAAGATGGTCACATGTATCTTTGTTATCAACTCGCAACCTGGCGTTTGCGAGATTGCTTGCTCAATTGATTAGAATACGAGCACATTTTCCTGATTATCCAATTAAGAAGATACGCCTTGATAATGCGGGTGAATTTACTTCCAAAACGTTCAATAACTATTGTATGTCTATTGGAATTGATGTTGAACATCCTGTAGCACATGTTCATACACAAAATGGTCTAGCAGAATCGTTTATTAAACGTCTGCAGTTAATTGCAAGACCTTTACTTATGAGATCAAAACTTCCTATTTCTTGTTGGGGACATGCTATTTTGCATGCAGCAGCACTTATTCGCATAAGGCCAACAAGTTATCATAAGTTCTCCCCATTACACTTGGTTTTTGGTCAGGAACCAAATATTTCCCATCTAAGAATTTTTGGATGTGCGGTATATGTTCCAATTGCTCCACCACAACGCACTAAGATGGGTCCTCAAAGGAAGTTGGGAATATATGTTGGATTCGAGTCTCCATCGATAATAAAGTATCTAGAGCCATTGACTGGCGATTTATTTATGGCTCGATTTGCTGATTGTCATTTTGATGAATCAGATTTCCCAACATTAGGGGGAGAAAATAAGCAGCTGGAAAAGAAAATTAGTTGGAATGAATTATCTTTATCTCATCTTGATCCTCGAACAAAACAAAGTGAACTGGAAGTTCAAAAGATAATTCACTTGCAAGGTTTAGCTAACCAACTGCCAGACGCATTTACTGACCTAAAAAAAAGTGACTAAGTCACATGTACCAGCTGTTAATGCTCCAGTAAGAATTGTTGTCCCTGAAGGTCAAAGTAATGAGTCTACTGCACGCTTGAAGCGTGGTAGACCTATCGGTTCCAAAGATAGTCATCCTCGAAAAAGAAAAGGAGCTAAGAATCAAGATGGTCTAATCGAGGATAAAATAACTCCAGAAGAGTCCCCAGTCATAACTAATATTTCGGTTCCAGAAGAACCTCAGGTACCTGAAACTTGTGAAAATAATGAGATCTCAATAGATTATGTTATGAACGGGAAACGATGGAATCGAAATGAAGTCAACGTTGTCGATAAATTTGCATACATGTAGCGCTAAATATGATGAATGATAATGAGGATCAAGAACCAAGGTCTGTTAATGAATGTCGACAAAGAAATGATTGGCCAAAATAGAAAGACGCAATGAGGGCAGAGTTAAACTCGCTTGAACCAACGAAAAGTTTTTGGACCTGTAGTCCGTACACCTGAAGATGTAAAAGTTTTTGGACCTGTAGTCCGTACACCTGAAGATGTAAAAGTTTTGGACCTGTAGTCCGTACACCTGAAGATGTAAAGCCAGTAGGATACAAATGGGTATTTGTGCGAAAACGAAATGAGAAAAATGAAATTGTAAGATATAAGGCACGTCTTGTTGCCCAAGGGTTTTCGCAACGACCTGGCATAGATTGTGAGGAGACTTATTCTCCTGTGGTGGATGCAACTACTTTTCGTTATATAATAAGTCTGGCAGTGCATGAAAAACTTGATTTGCGTCTAATGGATGTTATATATATATATATATATATATATAAATATATGAAAATCCTTGAAGGATTTAATATGCCTGAAGCATATAATTCAAGTTCTCGAGAACATTATTCAATTAAATTAAAGCATTGATTGTTTGATGTGATCAAATTGTTTAAAGTGCTTAAATATATGAATACATTCATGTTTATAAAATATGATTCTAAATCATTGCGTTTAATATGTACTTGAGTATGCTTATTTGATGAAATCAAATTAAAACATTAGTATGTGTGATTGTATTCAACATGAGAAACTTGATGTGATCAAGTGTATTATTTAAATTATTTAAACATATGTTGAATATATGATGTCAAATTGTTTTTGAAATGATAGTTGAGTGGGAGTATTTTCCAAGATAAGGAGAAACGTTTTGATGAGATCATATAATTCAAAGTGAATATTTGTTGAAGGAAGGATATAAGAATGATCCAATTTATCCTTGTATTTTCATGAAAAGATCTGGAAATGAGTTTGTTATAATTACAGTTTATGTTGACGATTTAAATATCATTGAAACTCCTGAAGAGATTTCAAAAACTGTTAATTGCTTAAAGAAAGAATTTGAGATGAAAGATCTTGGAAGAACAAAATTTTGCCTTGGGTTGCAAATTGAATATTTAAAAAACAAAATTTTTGTATATCAAAACGCTTATGTATCAAAGGTGCTAAAGCGGTTTTACATGGATAAATCACATCCATTGAGAACCCCTATGGTCGTAAGGTCACTAGATGTGAACAAAGATCCTTTTCGACCTCGAGAAAGTGATGAAGAACTAATTGGTCCGGAAGTACCATATCTAAGTGCAATCGGTGCACTAATGTACCTTGCTTGTTATACTCGACCTAATATAAGCATTCGCTGTTAATCTATTAGTAAGATATAGTTCTTCTCCTACACGAAGGTATTGGAATGGGGTTAAACAGATGCTGGATATATGTCTGATCCTCATAATGGTCGTTCACAAACGGGTTATTTATTTATATGTGGTGGTACAACCATTTCATGGCGATCTATGAAACAAACTATATCGGCCACATCATCTAATCATGCAGAATTCTTGGCTATTCACGAGGCAAGTCGAGAATGTGTTTGGTTAAGATCCATGATTCAACACATTCGAGGGACTTGTGGTTTATCTTCTGGAAAAGGGATCCCGACGATCTTATATGAAGATAATTCCGCATGTATCGCACAATTGAAAGAAGGGTACATTAAAGAAGATAGAACAAAACATATTTCACCAAAGTTCTTTTTCACTCACGATCTTCAGAAGAATGGTGATATCAATGTTCAACAAATCCGTTTCAGAGATAATCTTGCTGATTTGTTCACCAATGCACTTCCCACAGCAACATTTGAAAAGCTACTCTACAATATTGGTGTGCGCAGATTTAAAAATCTTGACTGATATTGTCATGAGGGGGAGATAATACGCGCTGCACTCTTTTTCCCTTAACCAAGGTTTTTCCCACTGGGTTTTCCTGGTAAGGTTTTTAATGAGGCAGCATCTGATTGCGTATTGAAAGAATTATGTACTCTTTTTCCTTCACTAGGTTTTTATCCCACAGGGTTTTTCCTAATTAGGTTTTAACGAGGCATATTCTTAAGTGATGGACATCCAAGGGGGAGTGTTATGAATAATTCATTAAGTGGATGTCCATATAACTCCAATACATAATTTAGTGGATTCACCTACAACTCCAATATCTCATTTAGTGGATTCACCTACAATTCCATTACCTCATTTTGTATTCAATATTTGATCTTGTTTTGTGCCTATAAATAGGCTTTGCCATTGTATTGAGAAATACACCAAAATCAAAGAAAGAATTCTCTTCTTAATTCTCTAGTCTCTCTACTTTAGAATATTTGTATATATTTCATAATATTTGGAGTTATTTCATAACAATTATGACTATGATTACGATTATGATTACTATTATAATCAGGGATATTACTATACACCCAAAAAGCACACACAACACAAACTGAAACCCAAGAAGGCCAATCTTCCCGTAATGAAGACAAGGCAAATATGGGTTCCGAAAGTTTTAATTCAAACCAAAGCTACTAACGTTGAAGGACCCAAAATAACATGGGTACCTAAGAAGAATTAGAACTGCCCTTTAAATGCAGGTACCTAGAGCCAACACCGATACTTCAGTTTGATACATTGATAGTGGGTCGTCAAGGCACATGACTGGCTCAAAGGATCTCTTGATCAACTATCGTACAACCAATGGTCCTCAAGTTATATTCGATGAAAACTCCAAAGGTAAAACCAAAGGTATAGGTATCATGCATAGGGGGAACATAATGATCAGTGATGTATATTATGTTGAGGGTCTTAAGCATAATTTGTTGAGCATTAGTCAGTTCTGTGATAAAGGCTTTGATGTTAATTTTTCAAGCGACTTCTGCTATGTCAACGACGCTAAGACTAAGTCTACTAAATTAAGAGGAAAAAGAACAAATAATGTGTATTTAGTGGATTGGGATTCTACATTTGATAACAACTCCACATGCTTTATTGCTAAAAATCAAAATGAATTGGGTTGGTTATGGCATAGAAAAATGAATCACCTCGACTTTAAGGCAATCTCTCAGTTAATATCGTTAAATCTTGTAGAGGGATTACCTAAGGGTTCCTTTCAAAGGAATCGCTTATGTGATGCATGTCAAATGGGTAAACAAGTTAAATCATCTTTTAAGAAGAAACCATGTCTATCTACTTCTAGAGTTCTTGAACTATTGCATCTAGATTTGTTTGGTCCTATTCAAATCATGAGTGTTAGTGGTAAAAAGTACTCGTTAGTAATAGTCGATGATTTCTCTCGCTATACATGGGTAGAATTTCTAGCGACCAAAGATGAAACTAGTGTCAAGCTCACAGCGCTAATCAGTCAATTGCAAAATTCAAAAGATCTAAAAGTGACGAGAATTAGAAGCGATAGAGGAACTAAATTTACTAACCAAATTGTTGAGAAGTTTTGTACAGATTTTGGAATACTTCATGAGTATTCTGCCCCTAGAACACCTCAACAAAATGGAGTTGCTGAGCGATGGAACAGAACGCTTAAAGAAGCCGCTAGGACAATGCTTGCAGAGTCTAAGTTGCCTCAAAGGTTTTGGGCCGAAGCCATCAACACAGCTTGCTACACTCAGAACCGGTGTATGATCAACAATCAACATGAGAAGACTCCATATGAGTTGTGGAAGGGATGTAAGCCTAACGTCTCATATTTTCATGTATTTGGTTCAAAATGTTTCATTCATAATAATGGATCCCACAGCCTAAAAACTTTTGATCCTAAAGCGGATGAGGGAATCTTTCTAGGCTATGCCAAGAATGGAAAGAGTTTTCGCATCCTAAATAAGATCAAATCGAAGGTTGAAGAATCCATTCATGTTGTGTTTGATGATGCTAACCAAGAACCGAGTAAGGTTAATCCTGATGATGTAAGAATTGAAGATCTTGCCCAACAAGCGTCACAAATTAACCTCAATGATAACAGTGATGATGACGCTGATGATGAGATCTTTGTGCTTGTTCCTAAGGTTACGCGTGAGGTTACAAATGATGATAAAGTGAGAATCGCTGATGATCATGAAGAGAATGATCATCAAGAGCAAACTGGAACTGTGAATGATGAAGCGACTACGCCAGAGACCAATAGGGATCAAGCGACTGTTGACCAAGAGTCTCTCAACCCTTTCCAACCAGACCGTAAATGGCTTAGAGACCATCCACCAGAACTAGTAATTGGAGATATGGAAGCACCTGTTAGAACTAGGTCAGCTACAATTAATGAGGCCATGTTCGCAAGCTTCTTATCTCAGATGGAACCAAAGAAAGTGGATGAAGCGCTTAATGATTCAAGTTGGGTTGAAGCGATGCAAGAAGAGCTTAACCAATTTGAGAGAAGCAAGGTTTGGACGCTAGTACCAAGGCCAACTCATCAAGGAGTTATTGGAACTAGATGGGTTTTTAGGAACAAGATGGACGAAGATGGCATTGTTATAAGAAACAAAGCCAGACTAGTCGCTCAGGGTTATTGTCAAGAAGAGGGAATTGATTTTGATGAAACATACGCCCCAGTAGCCCGTCTTGAAGCGATTCGTATGTTCCTAGCGTTTGCCGCATTCAACAAATTCACGGTATATCAAATGGACGTGAAGAGTGCATTCTTGAATGGTAAACTCCAAGAAGAAGTCTATGTGGAGCAACCTCCAGGATTCATCAACAACCATGACAAAAGTATGGTCTATAAGCTGGATAAGGCACTCTATGGCCTTAAACAAGCACCAAGAGCATGGTATGACACTCTCTCTATCTTCCTTATAGGTAAAGGCTTTTCAAAAGGCAGCGTTGACACAACGTTATTTAAAATTACCCATAATGAAGATATTCTCTTAGTCCAAATTTATGTTGATGATATTATATTTGGTTCTACAAATAAGCGATTATGTGAGAAATTTTCGAAAATGATGCAAGATCAATTTGAAATGAGTATGATGGGTGAATTAACTTTCTTCTTAGGATTACAAGTTAAAAAACTCCCTAATGGAATATTTATAAACCAAGTTAAATATACAAAAGACATGATTAAGAAATTTGGTACGGAAAATGCATCATCTTCAAAATTTACGCTTAAGTTAGATAAAGATGAAAGTGGAAAGAAAATTGATATCACTAACTATAGAGGTATCATTGGATCACTTCTTTATCTTACCGCTAGTAGACCAGATATTATGTTTTCGGTATGCATGTGTGCACGCTTTCAAGCTGATCTTAGAGAATCACACTTAAATGCTGCCAAGAGAATCCTTAAATACCTAAAAGGCACACAAAATGTGGGCTTATGGTATCCACGGGACTCTCCTTTTGAACTAATTGGTTATTCAAACGCAGATTTTGCAGGATGCAAAATAGATAGGAAAAGTACTAGTGGTACATGTCAATTTCTAGGTGATAGACTAGTTTCGTGGCATAGTAAGAAACAACAATCCATAGCGACTTCTACCGCTGAGGCAGAATATGTAGCCGTTGGGAGCTGTTGTGCACAGATTCTTTGGATGAGGCAGCAACTTAGAGACTATGGAATTATCCTAGGTCCTACCCCAATCCATTATGACAACCAAAGCGCTTTAGCTATGACTTAAAATCCTGTCCTTCATTCCAGAACTAAACACATTGACATTAGATACCATTTCTTGCGTGACCATGTTCAAAAGAAAGATATCTCCATGCACTTCATTGGCACTGACAAACAACTGGCAGACATCTTCACCAAAGTGCTCAACGAACAACGCTTTCTCACTTTGAGAAGTGAATTAGGTATGATCGATTTAAACGCTTAAATCATAAAGCATCATATTTAAATAGGCATACAATTTAGGGGGAATCCACCTTATGTTTATGTCTAAAGCATTTTGACAAAATCTGGAATAAGTTATCAATTTTAGGGGAAACTTTAAAATTGTACTTATAACAAGTTATAAGAGACTGTGATAAAAAATGATTTAAAATTAAATGCATTAATCACCAGTGCTTATCTTTATACATGACAAAGTCAATCTTTAAATAAAATTGTCATTTCTAAATTCAAGCGATTGACTTTACCACAAACTTTACAAAATTAAATTCTGTTCTCCAAAAGTCTTAAGCGTTAAAGAAATTCCCACGATAACGCTAAGAATTTTTTTTTAAAATCATGCATAGTTTTCATCGATAAAAGGATCGCATGTGGATAAGTATAAAAGATTAGATTTGATAACTACCCACACGTGTTTATCAAATCAAACTGACGGTTATTGGCATAAATCTAAAACCGAGACAGTTCAGGTCTGCACGAGTCTGATTACGTGTCAGTGTACTATCAGGCGCGTGCATTTCACGCTGAAAATTTCAAATCTTTTCAAACATTTTTCAATAAATTTGGTAACTGCGGATCCCAAAATTTCGCACTTTTTGGTAACTGATAAACTATTTTACCGCACTTTTTGCATCCGTATTTTCCTAAAAACGTATCAGATTTGACTCCTTTCAAAATTCAAACTCTTTGACTATCCACGTGTCAACATCGTAGCCATTGAAACGATAATTTTTGCCTCTATTTAAACCCTTCAAGGTCTTTACAGTCAGATTTTATCACTTTCACAAATTCTCTCTGTTGTAAAAATCTTCATCTTTTTCAAGGCAAATATTCCTCTCTCTCTCAAAAAGCTTTCAAACTTTCAGCAATGGCACCCAAAGTTGCAAAATCTTCCAAATCATCCAAGTCAGCTACCGGAAAAACTTCCCATGCTGAAAAACCAGTCACTGTTAACGCCGGATTTCTGGTTAACTGGGACTATCTATTTGAAAACCAGAACTTTCCTCTTCGAACGATTCTTCCACTCGTTTAAGAATCTGGTTTGAGAGATATGATCAACTATTTTCAACTACTTTGAAGATGAATCTCTCCACTTTTTCAACAATGCCCAGATTTCTGAAGACGGCAATTCCATATCCTGCGTCTTCCCCTTCGCCAAAGAGACTTTTGTTCTTACTCCTTCCTTGATTTCTTCATTATTGGTTCTACCCAATGATGGCTCTGAGGTGGAACACGTCAATCTCGGAGATGCTACCAAAGTCTGGGAATTGGTCAAGAAAGACGATGTCGTTACTGCATACGAGCCGAACTTCAAGAAGAACGACATGAAGGGAGAATATGTTATTCTCGCAGACATATGCTCCAAGATGATCGAATGCAGAAAAGGGACATTCGATAAAGTTACAAACCTCCAGTACAAGATGATGGTGGCCATTCTGACCAAATTGAAGGTAAATTGGTCTCTCTACGTTTTTAATCGCTTCAAGGCAGCGATGGCCAAGTCGGTGAATCCCAATCCATATGGGATTGTGCTAAGTCGTATTCTTAGCGCTTGCGGTTATACAAACTCTTCGGGCAAGAAGATTCCAGCGACAAAATTCTACGGAAAGAAAATGATCCGTGAGCTGCAAAAGCCAAGGAAGCTAGGTGGTGCAGCTGTTCCAAAAGAAGAGCGTGAGCGACTTCGTGCTCTAGGAGTTGTTCATAGTGATGATGAAGATCAAGCATCTTCGTCTTCATCATCATCCTCTTCATCCAAAGAAGAAGTGGTGGTCAAGCGACCTAAGAGAAAGATAGCTCTCAAAGTTGCTGAGCCATCCAAGCCAGCAAAGAAACAGAAGCCTGAAACCAAGAAGAAGAAGCCGGAGCCCAAAAAGAAGCAGAAGATCCCTTCTCCTTCTCCCTCTCCTAAATCTCCATCGCCTCCTCCAGCATTTATCTTTTCCGTTCCCGAGGAAGAGGAATTCGTAGAAGAAGAAGTACCGCTTACACGAAGACGTACTCCTCTTTCTACTCCCGCAGCCTCCTCTAGTGCTCCAACAAAACCAGCGCTTAGAGAGTCAGTGAGCGTTCCTCCTTTTGACGCTGTTCCAGAAATCAGCTCAGATCCTCAAGCCGCTACTCAATCTGAGAGGCTTCCTAGTTTTCAGGGTAAGTATTTGCTAAGCAAATTAGTATATCTTTTCCTCGTTAGTTTCTAAGTCTCTAACGCTAGGATAAAAATTCTTTCAGCACAATGTCAAGCAGATATTCAATATGTTCTCAACACTCTTGACGAATTAGATATTCCCATTCGTGCTGATCCTATAACTTCTTTTCTCGACTTAGATCCAGAAGAAGTTGTTCCAGAGCCTGAGGAACCTGTCCGAGAAACAGATTAAGCGACTGAAATAGTCGATGATATTCCTCAGGGTAAGTGATTTAGTTTTTTCTATCTTTCTACTTAGTGGAAATTCTTGCTTGCTTTTCTCAATCGCTTACATGTATCAGCTCAAGATGTACCTCCAGAGGCACCAATCGCTGATGCCCCTCTTTCATCCGAGATTCCAGTTGAAGTGGATGTGGATATGGCAACTGTTTTGGATATCGCTAAGGAAGCATCTCAAGCCCTTCCTGACACTGAAACATCATCAGCCAGTGAAGCCACTTTAAACGCTGAGCGGTCGATAGAAGTGGCCCCCATCCCAACAGAAGCAATTGCCATTGTTCCTACGCCAACGGGACCTCCTCCTCGTGTCATTGATTTCTTCCCGCGCGGATACACTCCAGATGTTGAATTTTATTATGCCGCCAGAGAACGAGACACTCAAACGCTTGCCGAGTTGGAAATACAATTTCAAACAACTCTCCATCGGCCCGATTTGTCCAACTCTCTCAAATTTGAAATCTTCGAGCGTATTGCCAATCTAGGACTATATAACTTGGAGCATCTTCACTCTTTCCTTGAGTATATTTGTCGTCCAGTTTTCAACAGAGCTGATCTTGATCTTCAGCGTTTCAATTCAAATGGTAGTTCGGACGAGTCCTTTTATCCTCAGCGCCAAAACAAGATTGTTTTCAAGAACCCCCACATGGGTGATTGGAACAAGGATCCAGATGAAGAAGATCTCAACAAGATAGGCTATTCAGCCCTCCCCTCCGTCGTCAAGTTTCCCCAGAATGCTCTCTCTCCGAATCCACTTAAGTTATGGAAAGGCAAAGGACCACTTGTTGCGGAGCGCCCAAATCCAGTCAATTCGTGGATAGAAGATGAGGCCCGTGAATATCTCGCTAGATTATGGGCTGATGATTATGATGAAGAGATGGAACGCTTTGAGAAGTTTTTTGCTGCTACCAAAGAGCAAAAGAAAGCGGACAAACTTGGAAAATGGTGGATGATGAATACAGCCAGGTGGGCTGAAGAATTTGTTCTTCATTTCTACACTATTGAAGAACTGATCAGATATCCTTTTTTGTTCAATTTCGGAATAGAGTACAGACGCCGAAGTTTTTCAACCTTTTTGCTTCAACAACGTCAAAATATTGCAGGGAATGTTAGCGCGTTGCCACGATATCGACAACCAATCGAAAGCTACATTCGCCAGCAACTTGCCTTATACAGCCAAGGTGGACGCTACGTTTTGCATCCTCGTGCCGAGTTTGTTCAACGAGTCTTTCCTGACCTAAATGAAGACGCTTCATCAAGTAAACAACCCCTTCTTCCAGGCCAGAGTTAGATTCGTATGGATGTTTCAACTGAACACGCTGAATTCGTTGAGTTCCACAGATCAATGAGAGCAGTGTTTGAAAATGCCCAAGCGCTGGACATCAGTTTCAATCACTTTTCCGGGTGTTACAATTTCTAAGGCTATACTCTTCACCCCGTGCTCTTTAGTGAATCCAATATTCAAGTGGCCAACATAATCTCGCTAACTAGGCCAGTGGACCAAGAAGCAGCTCAAGCGCTCATGCCTTTGATTTTGGACTTCTTCAACTGTTATACCTCAGGGATTGCCTTACCGAAAGGTGTGCAACTTGCACTAAGTACCGAAGAGCGCGAAGATGCTATATTCTTTATCCCACAATCTAGCTTGATCAGTCCAAGGCATGTGATGGAAGCCCTTGGCCCCCTCTGGGTCATTGGTCTTAGAGAACCTTCTCCCTCCATCGAAATTATAGAAGAAGAAAGTGCTCCTACTGAGGATGACGCTCCACTTCCAGATTCCTCCAGCGCCCCAGTGGTTGAGCCCCCAGCGATTGGCGATCCTATCATGGATCAAGCGATTAAAGAAGTGCACGCTGAAATTGCTCAAGAGCCTGAAGAACCTTTTACCAGAGATAAATCCAAAGGTAAGGCTGCAATTTCAAGATCTTACGGACTTCTCCCATCCCCAGAGTGTCCTTCTTCCGATTTAGATTCTGAGAGCGATTCAGAAGCCAGAAATTTCAGACAGGCAGTCCGGAACTCGCTAACCAACATTGAGGGTTCTTGCTCCAAGATCTTTGAGGCTGCTGATAAGCATATGCGCATAGTGTCGGATACGCAGACTCGTGATATTAGCAACGCTGCAAATAAAAGCACTATTGCTATCATGCAAAGCATATCACCTCTTATCGCTGAGCTCTCATCTGAATTCAACCGTCACTTAGCTCAGAGCGTCCTGGCCGATACTGAAAGACACGCTTCATCCGACGCCGCCGCTCAGAGTGTCGCTCAACAAGTTGCTCTTCTCATTGAAGAAGTTAGACTCTTTCTAAGAACTCCCTTGATAATGTCAAGAAAGGGGAAGATAAAGAAAAGTCCAAAGTGATTTCCAAGACAGATAATAAATAGTGGCGTTCATTGTTCGAAGAATTAGTAAGCATTAAGAAAATGCTATCTAAGAAAAGAAAGCCAAGGTATTATCTCGGAAAGTACGCGCTTCCAGAATTGGACCCCGAGTTCTTAGAAAGCATGGGATTTCCTGCTTATGCCAGACCGCTACAATGACCTATCAATTGGAGACCGTCAAATGTTCGAAAAAGAGATATCTATCATGACTTAATTCGTGAACTTGGTATTCCACCAAGGGACTGGACGGAAAGGTTGTTAGAACTAAATGAAAGCGCCAGACTTCGCATACATGATTATGATGAAGTTCAACATACGACAATGATCGATATTGATCGTCTCTTGTTGTAACTAGCGCTAGAAGTTCTACAAGGCGAAGTAAGAGCGAAGCGACAGAAAAAGTGATTGGTTTCCTTTTTATGTTTCCTTTTTATGTCTTATCAGTTTTACTTTTATCTTTTATTTATCATTCAGTGTAAAACATGTATGCTTTAAATTCTCTCAATGAATGAATGTTTTAACGCTGAAACATCTTGTTGAAGCTAATCTAATTTTAGCTAACTTTACTAACTTTTCAAACGCTAACTTATATTCCTTTGGGCCTTTTCTTTTTAAGTAACTCTTAAATTATAAAAGAGTTATAAGAGTCTTGACATCATCAAAAAGGGGGAAATTGTTAGGAAATTTCATGTTAGATGTTTTGATGATGACAAGATAGGATTCAGTGTTAGACCCCAAAAATAGAATGTAAGTTTCTGTTTTTTATAGAATGATGTATAAGCGTTTAAAAGTTGTAATTCATTATAGGCTTGTAATTTTTATCTTTGTAAAATTTAGACTAAGTCTTAAGCGACTGAATCGCTAATAGAATTCTAGGTGAGTCTATTAGAGAAGAAGTTGAAGACCAGCGTCTGAAGTCAACCGGAGATAAAGATTTTCTTCTTAGCGTCTGTCAAACACTAAAAGATCTCATTTCAGGATTTATGGATCAGCGCTCTAAATCCCTCAAGCGACTTATGTCAGATTCACCTGAAATAAATCCTCAAGTCATGAAGGACTTAAATGCAATCATTCAACGGGCATTTATTTCCAACGGGAATTAAATTCAAAATGCATTAAATGCCTGATAAGAGCATTAAATGTGATAAACCAATGTGACTTGTGGACAAGCCACCTTTTGACCAGACTGTCAGGAAAATTCAGAATTTCAGCTGCTCCCGTCCAATCGGCTTCAGCGAATATCCAGGAATGTCAGAGAAAAGGTATACTCACGCGCCCGTGAGAGGCACGCTCCTACATGTGTCCAACGGACAGATCCTAAGAAATTTCCTATAAATACCTTACCCCAGCAAACCCTAAGAAATTGCCTATAAATATCTTAGCCCAGCAAACCCTATAAACATACAAGATACATACGAAAAAGAGAAGAGAAACTATTGCCAAAAATCTTACGCACATTTTCTGAGAAAAAGCTTAGAAACTCCATAGTCAAATCTTTCAAGCTTTTTATCTACATTCCAACAGTCACGAATATCTCAAACATCTTCCAAAGAAGAAATTCAAATTCCAACTGAGATATTCCAAGTTGTTTGATCTTTTCAAAAACAAACAAAAACCCTAGTGACAAACCTCAACCTTTCATCTGAGTGATAAAAGTTGTTGAACCCTTTCAGGCAGTATTTCTGAGTGAGAGAAGCTTGAAGAAGACGATCTTCATTGGTGCTGAAGTCTATGTGATCAAGGAGCCCAAGATCATTTTCACCCTTTTACTATTGTGTAGAAGATTCTGTGTGACTCTTCGAAAATCATTCTAGTAAATTCCTCCAAGTGAAAAAGGAGAAGAATGACGTAGCTGGGATTACACCAACCTTATATATCTTGTATCATTTATTTTATTTGTCTTATTATTACTTTTTTATTACATCATTTATCTTTGAAAGAGACAAGTTAAAGTGCAAAGCGATTAAGTTGACTAAAAGAACGCTAAAATTCATTTCCGCTGTGTTAACCCTGATTAAGCGATCTAAGCGTTGCCCTGCTTTGGTAAACTGCTAAAATCACTAAGTCTAAGTTAATTTTTCTGAAGCGTCTGACCCAAACGCTCAGTCATCCAAAGCGTTCAAACCTTTAAAGTGATACAAAATTTTTGAAGTCGAAAAAGACTTCAGGGTCTATTCAACCCCCCCTTCTAGACCCTTTCGTATGCCACTTGGGACCACCAGCTTGTGTATACTCTCTGGTTTTCTCAAAATTGCTTTGGTCGAAGTATCCATCTCTGATAAAATGCAATTTAATTAGCCTTCCAAATCTTTCTGCAATAACACTTTTAGATTCTCCAACTAAAGCATCTTGCTTGGTTGTTTCCGAGGTATGATCCCATCCGCTTTTTACGGGTCCTTCCAAGCTTAACTTCATTAATCTAATGAAATTCTCTTTATCGAGTTCCAGTGTGGTCACTGCTATTTTTATAGCCGCTACCCATTCATCGATAAATTTCTCAATGTTTCTGAAATCGATAACATCCAAATTAAGGATAGTACCATATGGATGCAAGGGTTGTAACATAGTCCTTATCCACGGTGTATTTTCTAGTACCCTATTTAGATTTCTTAATGGATTTGCTGTAAACGTTGTACCCCCAAGAGCTGGGCCAGCGTTAGCATGCAAATCACCACTTTCACGCATCGTTTCATCCAGTGTAGGATTATGTGATGCAGAACTTCCTTCTGGAGGTGGTAATGCTAGGGTTGATTCATTGATTTTAACATTAACCAAATCCACAACTGCTAGGTGAGAAAAAGACTCCGCTAGCTCCTGAAGATCAGATAAATCTACTCTTGATATATCCATATTAATTTGTATTTTTAAGGATATCATGAATTAGATCTTCCTGAGTTTTAGGTTTTGGAATTTCCGTAACCTTACCTTTCTGGTGTAGAAGAGGTACTTTTCCAAGGGTGTCGATGATCCTTTATTTGTTGGATTTGGATGTCCCTGCTTGTTTTTCTTTTAGATCTGACATGTCTTTCTTCAGATCCGTCATTATTTTACCCAAATCTGGTAGGATCTGTAGTATTTTTTCCATCTTTTGGTTCAAACTCTCTATTTTCACATGTATATGGATTAGCCTGTGGCCATACTCTTGAACCGTCTTTTGGATTTCTCTAAGGTCCTGAGAGAACTTAGAATTATCCGCTTCAATTTCCTTCTATGTAATGAAGGATACCTGTTTTTCATAACTACTCGAACAATCGTTCGGTTGTCCCATACTTGTTTAAATCTTCCCCGTTAGGAAATAGAATAACATATGTAATAATAAATAATTATTTCATCAATAAAACGTATGGCTCTGATACCATTTTTCAGACAGGATCCCCCTTTTGCTTTAATTAGTGTATATAAAGATTGTTTTACCTTTTTAGACTATTATTGAGAGTAATTAAAACTTAAGGACTTATTTGAAATAACATTTTTCAATAAAACTACGGAAAGGCTTAAGTGACACGAAAATAATGACATAAGGGACTTAAGTGATAAAATTATTACTCGAGGGACCAAAGTGATACTAACCTTAGAGATGAGGGACTATAGAGGTTATTATCCCATCTGGGAATATCTGATAATATTAAAAAACTGAAAAACCCGAGGAAAAATGGGGCTCCAAGAGAATAGCACGCGCACAGCTGTGCGCGCAGCATGCGCACGTGGCCTGGCCACCTGCACACAGCCCGTCGGGTCGTGTGCTCAACCCCACGGGTCGTGTGTTTCGACATCCGATTCGCTGACTTAGATTAGGGATCCGGGTCGGTAAATGGGTTATGTGTTAGGTCGAAATTAAAATTTGGGTTTGGGTAAATTTAATTATTCGGGTGGGTCAAAAGGATGATGATCCAATATAATTTGATTAAGCCCAACAAGAAATTTAATCAATCTCGACTTATTAATTAGTTTGGGCTTAATTTAATTAATTCCAAATGGGCCCATTGGATGGGTGATTTGGACTTTAATTAAAAATAGCCCAATAGAAATTAATAAAGTGTGCATGTTTTTCTGAATTAATTAATTTGAACCCAATTAAATTAAATCTAAGTAGACCAAAAAGGATGGTAACTTGGGTTTGATGAAATCGAGCCCAATAAGATTAATTGGAATAAAATATTCAATTAGATTTAATTAATTATTTTTCTTAGAGATTAATAATTAATTCTTTGATCAAATAAAAGTATTTCCAATTAATAATGACATTAAATCATAAAGAAATAGAATTCCATATTTTATGTATTCTTTTAGTCGGACTAATATTATTTTAATTAAAGGTAGATATACTTAATTTTTAATTTCGTATATCTAAGTCATCTAGTTGGACTAAAATGATTTTAATTGAAATAATCAAATGTATAAAAGGTTGGGAATTTTATAAAGGACTTTTTATTTGGACTAAAATTTAATAACCAACATAAGTGATTTAATATTGCGAGCATGTATTAAATGTTGCGAGCATGTATTAATTAATGCGAGCATGTCTTATGTGATTGTAACACCGATCGTGAACTTAGGTTTATTTGTTTTACCTTTATATTTTATGGGTTATCAAGTTTGAGGCTATTTATTATATTCTTAGAAATAATGCATGAGTTGTTTTAGGAATTGAAATAGAATAGTTCAGAATTGATAAAGACAAAAGGCCCATGAATGTTAAATAGGTTTTAATTTATGCCTTTTGTGGTGTCCCATTGGCTCGGGCCCTCTAGTAAAAGTGTTAGAGTGTATGCCCTCAAATGCTATAAAGAGGATAGATTTATAGGGCATTAACTTGTAACTAAACAATATCCTTTTATTAGATATAAGGCATTATCTTGTTGTTTTCTTATAGGCGTTTGTAAGGTGTTAATAGACAATGTAAAGTCCTTGAGTATAAGGCAAACCATCTACTTCCTATGGGATAGGGAGAATGACACTAGAAGGGTTTGATCCTTATTCTCTAAATAGGGTTCGCAAGTCTAAGAAAGTATTTGACTGGACATCAATACAGAACAAGGACTTGCATGATATAAGTTTTGACAGAGAAAGTGACAGTCGAACACTATGGGAATGATAGTGGGAACTTATGTCATGGACATATAAGTTGGACTAATATGTTCGAACACGGCTCACATCAGTTTCATCACATGGGTATTCACTCACTGACAGTCAATGATGAAACTGATAAGTTGTGATAGGTACGCGTGAACCTTAGACCTGAGGAGTCGAGTTGAAGATGTATTTGTGACATCAAGTTTGTCATTAGAGTAGTTAGATCTAAATCACCCTTTGGTGGGATCGACCTCGAAGTGCGACTTGATGAGCAAGTAGCATTGTTAACTGATTAGCAAAATGAGATTTATTTTTTCATAAGTGAATGAGCTAAGTATCCTATGCAGTCATGAATGAGTGAGGTTAAAAGTCTTTGGCCAAAGCATAAAATGACCTCGACTCATTATGAGCTAAGAATATGGTCAAGTCATGTGAGTTTGACTAAAACCATACTCTCACTTGACTGGGATACAAGAATAAAAGGTTTATACACGTACGGTATTCACAGCGTATATGGTTTGGAATGATCCTTTTCATTCGTTCTCAATTGGGATACGATGTGAGCCACGTGACTGGCTAGGTGTTATTCACATCCTTTTGGTTTCCTCCCAATTGCCTTTTGAGACGAACCTAAAGAGTCGCGCTTAAAGGAAGTGCAAAAAGAAAATCGTAGGAAAAGACTTGAGAGAATTTTCGGTATTGGATATTGAGATTAATTAATTAATCATTAGATGATTTTATTAATTAATTAAGTTAATGAATTAATTAATTCCTCATAGGAATTTAATTATAATATTAACATGAATTTAATTGATTAGTTAATTAATTTATTTATTGGATAAATAATATTAATTGTTTAATTAATTAATAAACAAAAGCCCGAAGGCTTAAAAGCCTACAAGTGGGCGTCCATATGGGGCTTATGAAGCCTAGGTTATTGTTTTCTATTGTAGTATATATATACTACTTAGTGAAAAAATAACTAGGTCAAGAGAATTAACTCACAAACTTTCTCTCTAAGTCAAACTCTCCTCCCTTTCTCTCTCTCACTCTAGCCGTCCATCAAGGTGAAGAAGAAGGTGATTTTCGTTTTTGACTCCGGCGTGGCAATTTAGAGACAGCGACGGATTTGCTGTTCAAGAAAGGATTGCATAGCTGGTTCAGATTTCAACATACGCGAGAACGGTAATTAATTTCGTAAAACCCAATTTAAATATGAGAAACAGAGATGAGCCACTGGGATTAAACTTATAATTCTTCCGCTGCGTTTTTGTTTTTATGCAATTTTTCCCAACAGTGGTATCCAATCTCTGATTTCTGTATTTAATTGATTACGTGATTATGTGTTTTTCGCATTTTTTTAAAGCATGTTTTGAATATGTTTTTCATGATGATAATCTATGATTTTTCTGCGTTTAATTCATGAATATTGTAGTATGATGACTTGTGAATTGAAAAATCTAATTTTTGTGAGAATCGGGTCGGAAAACCCCGCGACGAGCGCGTTGAAAACAACGTGCACAGTCTGCGTGCTGGGCGTGTAGACAGCACACGCTGTGCGTGCAGCGGGTGGCTACACGGCCAGGCTCAAGCCGTGCGCTGGGCGCACGGCACACGTCGTGCCGTGCGCCAAGCGCACGTGGGCCCGGGTCCTAACGGGTTGGGTTAATTTTTCTCGGCTTCAATTTTTTATTTAAATGGGTTTTGAGCTATTTTAATTATCCGGGTGGGTCAAAAGGATGATGATCCGGATTTAATTAAATAAGCCCAAATTGTTTTATTTTAAAATATGGACTCTTCAACAAATTAGTTTTGGGCCTAATTAATTAAAATTAAATATGCCAATGGTTGGTAATTATATTTTATGAAATGAAGCCCAAATTGTTTTTATTGAGTATTATTAATTTAAGTGAAATAATTAATTAATGGTTCTTGGAGAATTTTTTAATTAAGTTATTTATTTAAATTAAAGGCTCTCACTAAATGGTTATTGTCATGATTATCAATAAAATTTGGAATTTTATTGAGGGAATTAATTAGTTGGACTAATTATTCATTAACTTAATCATCAACATAATTGCTTTATTTTTTGCGAGCATGTATTATATGATGGTGACATTGTCCATGGGCTTAGGTTATTTCTTTTGATTGTATTTCCTTTTATGGGTTGTAAGGGCCAGAATTGAGCCCGTTTATTTTATTTCTAGAATTATGTATAGGTTGTTAAATAATCTCATGTAATAGATAGAAATAGAATAGACCTTTCAAGAGGAGATCAATCCAAAAGAAGAGGAGCTTGGAGCCCACGAAGAATAGCTAGGCTTATTTTTCTTTTTAATGATGGCCCAATGGCTTGGGCCATCTAGATAAAGCCCATGGACATATGTGTTAGTTTATTGCTTTCGATGCATGTTCATTAGTTGTATGAAGCATGTATGTTATCAATATGTGTTATATAAATTGAGTAATGTGCAAAGTGAGACTTAGATAAATGTTTAGAACATGAATTCTCCCAAGCAAAAATTGATACTAAGTTAGTAAGGGGTGCTAGGCATCCTTTCCCTCCACTAAACTTAATGAAATTAAGTATTAAACCTAGTATATGGCATCTTCCCAGTAAGTGGGGGTCGTATATCAAGATTTAATTCTGGAATTTTATTAAGTGCATTAGATGCCTTAATCGAGACATATTTCACTCCAAATATCGTTAAAGGGTTGCAAGGTGAAATTCAAATGTTAGATTATGAGGAATTAGTGGGAATGAACTTAGATAATCCACAATGCCTATAAATTGTTAAATGGTTGCGGTTTTGGTGGATTATGGCAAAAAGAAGATTGAACCATCTATTGGATAGATTGATGTTGGACATCACTTTAATTATAATAATGGACTATATATCGTTAAAGGGTTGCCATCCATTAGATTAATTAAAAAAATCAATCCCCACCACGAAAGACATTGCAACGATCACTTCCGTTTTTACAGTGGGAGTGTGAATCTCGAAAAATGTAGTGGGAGCCAAGTTATAAGTTGAAGTCCTTAATTTTAAACTTGGTTTTAGTTTAGTGACACAAGTCTAATAAAGTCTGGTTTATTTTCTGCAGCTATTTTGATTTATCTTTCTCAAATTTAATTATGTCTCCCAAACCACTGTCGAAATTGATGGAAAACACGATTCTCACTGGTCCAAACTACATAGAATGGCTCACAAAGCTGAGGATGGTCCTTAGCAGTGAATCCATAGACTATGTACTGGAAATTGGTCGTCCTCCCATTCCTGGAAAAAAGGAGGTTGATGAAGTTCGCCTGGCTCGTTGGGATTGGTGCTGTGATAACCATAGAGCAAGGGTGTACATCTTAAGCTCAATGTACATAGAGTTGCAAAGGTCCCATGATTAGATGGATAATACAAGAGACATTATCCTGCATCTAGATGAGTTATTCGGAGAGCGCGATAGGACCGCTAGATATTTCATTTCAAGGGATCTCTTCCGAACTAAAATGACTGAAGGAGAGGATGCTGGAGAACACGTTTTCAAAATGATGACCATGATAGAAAAACTAAAATCTTTAAACTTCTACATGGATCTACATCTCCAAGTTGATCTCATCCTACAGTCACTCCCAGATTCGTTCTATTACTTCGTCATAAACTTTGACATGAATGACATTGAGGGTTCTTTAGCTGGGCTATTAGAAAAACTCAAAGTTGCTCAGAAACAAATGAAGGCGGACAAATGGAACAACCCAATGGCAATCACTTTTCCTAATCCATTGGATGGAAGAAGGAATAATAATGACCATTTAGAGGAAGGGGCATCCAGCATGACTTGCGACAAAGCACACCGAAGGAGAAATAAGAGGGCTAGAAATCAGGACAGATGCTTATGCTGCGGTGAGCTAGGCCACTGGAGAAGAGACTGTCCTAACATACGAGCAAAAGGTAAAGAACTTTATGTTTTTGCTCTATTATCATTTTTTCCTCTTCATGGATTCTTGATTGAGGAGCTAATACTCATGTATGTTGTGTGAATCAGAATCTGGAAAGAAGAAGAAAGCTGAGCCCTGATGAGGTGTAGATAAGAGTAGGCAGCGGGCAAAGCGTCGCAGCTATTGAAATTGGATATGCCTCATTATTTCTTAATTCTGGACATATACTGTTTTAGTTTTGCCCAATGGGCTTAAAAACATTATTTCTATTCCCGTTTTAGTTAAACTTGGTTTCACTTTTCGTTTTATTAATGAACGATGCAACATTTATTATGGTAATAAATTAGTAGGCTTTGCTTCTTTAATAAATGGATTGTATTACCTTAATGTCCAGAATGAGTGTTCTGTGAATACTATACAAAGGAAACGTAGTAGGCTTGGAATAAACCAAAGATTGAATTGGCATCTTAGACTAGGCCATGCCGACGAACATAAAATTCGCAAAATGGAGAAAGATGGACTAATTGGCCCATTGGGATTGGATCCCTATCTTACTTGTGAATCTTGTCTCAAAGGCAAGATGGCTAGATCCCCCTTCACAGGGACTTTTGAAAGAGCCTCACCAATCTTAGGCTTAGTGCATACTGATGTTTGTGGTCCATTTGGAGAAATGGCACGAGGAGGTTTCCTTTACTTCATCACCTTCACTGATGACCATTCATGATATGGTCTAGTGTACATGATGAGGCACAAGTCTGAATCCATTGAAAAGTTCAAGGAATTCAAGGCTTTAGTGGAAAATCAAACTAGTCAACATATAAAAACCCTTCGATCGGATCGAGGAGGAGAATATATGAGCGACGAGTTTGATGTATACCTCAGAGAGAATGGTATAATATTACAGCTCACACCTACAGTGACACCACAGTTAAATGGAGTAGCAGAGTGAAGGAATCGAACTTTGTTGGACATGGTTCGCTCCATGCTCAGCTACACTGACTTACCCATTTCACTGTGGGGTCATGCGCTGCTTACAGCTGTACACATTTTTAAATAGATGTTCGTCCAAGTCCGTTCCTATGACTCCGTATGAGATATGGAGGAATAGGAAACCAAGTCTTAATCACATCAAGATTTGGGGATGTCCGGCTTATGTCAAAAAGACCAAAGTGGATAGCTGGAGGTTAGATCCTTGAAGGGACGTTTCGTTGGATATCCTGAGGATTCAATGGGATACCTCTTTTACCTGCACGATGATCAAAGGATCATTGTAGCTTTGCAAGCGCACTTTCTTGAAGATGATTTCATTCAAGAAGGAGGAGCGGGTAGAAAGATTGTTCCAGAAGAACAAAATGAGACTCCAGTGGATACATCTACACAGGAAGTGAGAACCGAACCTTCTGTAACACAACCACAACCACGAAGTTCGAGTAGAGTACCTCAACCGCCTGAGAGGTACATATATCTAGTACAGAGGGAGCTGGATCTCCATTCTGTATTAGAGGAGGATCATGGAAATGATCCCTCCATTTTTGATCAAGTAATGGTGGATGTGGATGCTACTAGATGGCGTGAAGCTATGCAAATTGAGATCGATTCGATGCATGCAAACCAAGTCTGGAAACTTGTGGACCAACCTGAAGGGGTAAAACCGATCGGGTGCAAATGGATCTACAAGAGAAAGATTGGTGTTGATGGCAAGGTTGACACCTACAAAGCCAGGCTAGTGGCGAAAGGGTATAGTCAAAAAGAAGGAATTGACTACCAAGAAACCTTTTCTCCAGTGGCTATGATCAAATCAATAAGGATTCTACTTGCAATAGCCGCACACCTAGACTATGAAATATGGCAAATGGATGTCAAAACTGCTTTCCTAAATGGATTCCTAGAAGAGGATATCTATATAGAACAGCCTAAAGGTTTTGTATCCGAGGAGTATACTCATAAGGTGTGTAAGCTTGAGAGATCCATTTATTGACTCAAGCAAGCATCCCGTAGCTGGAATCTACGTTTTGATGAAGCTGTCAAAGGATTTGACTTCATCAAGAACGAACACGAGCCATGTGTTTACAAGAAGGTTAGTGGGAGCAAGATAACATTCCTTGTGTTATATGTAGATGACATATTACTCATAGGGAATGATATAGGAATGCTCACCACTGTAAAGAATTGGCTTTCGAGTACTTTCTCAATGAAAGACTTGGGAGAAGCAACTTATATTCTAGGGATTCGAATCTACAGAGATCGAACACATAGAATGATAGAGCTCTCTCAAGCCCTTTACTTAGAAAAGGTCCTAAAGAGATATAGGATGGAGGATTCTAAGAAAGGGTTCCTGCCAATGAGGCATGGGATACATCTCTCAAAAACTATGTGTCCTCAAAGTGAGGAAGATAGAAAGGAAATGAGCACTGTACCCTATGCATCAACATTGGGTAGCCTGATGTACGCAATGCTGTGTACTAGACCTGACATTGCTTATTCGGTAAGCGTTGTTAGTCGATTTCAAGCAAACTCAGGTAAGGAACATTGGATAGCTGTGAAGAATATCCTAAAGTATCTGAAGAGAACCAAGGATATGATTCTCATCTATGGGAGTGGTAGCCTGAGAGTGGACGGGTACACTGATTCGGATTTTCAATCTGATGTCCATGACCGAAAATCCACCTCAGGATTTGTATTCACCCTCAATGGTGGGGCGGTAACTTGGAAAAGTTTGAAGCAAAGCACAACCGCGGACTCCACTCCAGAGGTTGAATACATAGCTGCCTCTGAGCCAGCTAAAGAGGTTGTTTGGATAAGGAAGTTCATAAAAGAACTTCAAGTGGTTCCTAGCATAAAGCTCTCGTTGCCACTTTATTGTGACAACACCGGAGCAATAGCGCAAGCAAAGGAACCTAGGTCTCACAACAAGTCCAAACTCATCGAGAGGAGATATCACATCATAAGAGAGATCTTGCACGAGGAGAAATATCTGTTCAGAAAATAGCCTCAGCTGACAATGTCGTTGATCCATTGACCACACCATTGGCACAGACGGTGCTAGAAAAACATCTTGAGGGGATGGGTATTAAATACCATAGCAAATGGCATTGAGTGAAAGTGGGAGATTGTTAGAGTGTATGCCCTCAAATGCTATAAAGAGGATAGATTTATAGGGCATTAACTTGTAACTAAACAATATCATTTTATTATATATAAGGCATTATCTTGTTGTTTTCTTATAGGCGTTTGTAAGGTGTTAATAAATAACGTAAAGTCCTTGAGTATAAGGCAAACCTTCTACTTCCTATGGGATAGGGAGAATGGCACTCGAAGGGTTTGATCCTTATTCTTTAAATAAGGTTCGCAAATCTAAGAAAGTATTTGACTGGACATCAATACAGAACAATGACTTGCATGATATAAGTTTTGACAGAGAAAGTGTCAGGCGAACACTATGGGAACGATAGTGGGAACTTATGTCATGGACATATAAGTTGGACTAATATGTTCGAACACGGCTCGCATCAGTTTCATCACATGGGTATTCACTCACTGACAGTCAATGATGAAACTGATAAGTTGTGATAGGTACGCGTGAACCTTAGACCTGAGGAGTCGAGTTGAAGATGTACTTGTGACATCAAATCTGTCATTAGAGTAGTTAGATCCAAATCACCCTTTGGTGGGATCGACCTCGAAGTGTGACTTGATGGGCAAGTAGCATTGTTAACTGATTAGCAAAATGGGATTTATTCTCTCATAAGTGAATGAGCTAAGTATCCTATGCAGTCATGAATGAGTGAGGTTAAAAGCCTTTGGCGAAAGCATAAAATGACCTCGACTTATTATGAGCTAAGCATATGGTCAAGTCATGCGAGTTTGACTAAAACCATAACTCTCACTTAACTGGGATACAAAAATAAAAAGTTTATACACGTACGGTATTCACAGCGTATATGGTTTGGAATGATCCTATTCATTCGTTCTCAATTGGGATACGATGTGAGCCACATGACTGGTTAGGTGTTACTCACATCCTTTTGGTTTCCTCCCAATTGACTTTTGAGACGAACCTAAAGAGTCGCGCTTAAAGGAAGTGCAAAAAGAAAATCGTAGGAAAAGACTTGAGAGAATTTTTGGTATTGGATATCGAGATTAATTAATTAATCATTAGATGATTTTATTAATTAATTATGTTAAAGAATTAATTAATTCCTCATAGAAATTTAATTATAATATTAACATGAATTTAATTGATTAGTTAATTAATTAATTTATTGGATAAATAATATTAATTGTTTAATTAATTAATAAACAAAAGCCCGAAGGCATAAAGGCCTACAAGTGGATGGAATGCCTTAATCGAGTCATATTTCAACCCAGAAACCTGTTCGGTTGCAAGGTGAAATTCAAATGTTAGATTATAGGAGTTAGTGGGAATGAACTCGGGTAGTTCACGAGCCTAGAAACCTGTTCGGTTGCGGTTTGGTGAACTATGGAGAAAGGTATTGAAATGTTTATTGGATAAATTGATATTAGATATCACTTCAAATAATTAATAGGCCAAAAACCGGTTAGGTTGCAACCCATCTAATTAATTGAGGTCCACTATAACAACTGTGGAATCGATGCCAATGATGATTCCCGATTTTCACATGAGAGTGTGGGATTCGAAAAATGCAGTGGGAGCCAAGATAAATTTTAAGTCCTTAACTTTTCTTGGTTAAGTCAAAACAAGTAATCTAATTAATCTTGTTTATTGCTACAGTCATTTTCCCTACGTATCTCTCTCAAATATGACAAACCCACTTTTGAAATTACTCAAAAGAAATGTTCTAACTGGACCCAACTACATGCAATGGCTCGCGATCTTAAGGAATGTCCTGAGTGAAGAGTTAATTGAATATGTATTGGAAACTAATCGTCTTATTGTTCCTGAGAGGAATGAGGATGAAGAGGTTCAACTAGCTCACTTTAATTGGACTTGTGACAACTATAAAGCTAGGGGATACATTCTTTGCTCAATGTGCAATGAACTGAAAAGTTCACATGATACAATGAGCAATGCAAGGGACATAGTTCTTCACTTGGAAGAAATGTTTGGAGAGCACGGTAGGACCGTAAGATATTTTATATCAAAAGAACTCTTCAGGGCGAGGATGAGAGAAGAAGAGAATGTGGGAGACCACGTTATCAAGATGACGACCCTAATCGAAAGACTTAGGTCAATGCATCTCTATATGGATATTGATCTTCAAGTTGATCTCATCCTACAGTCGCTCCCTGATTCTTTCTACTACTTTGTCATGAACTTTGATATCAATGATATTGAATGTTCATTAGCTAGGCTGACAAAGAAGCTTGAAATCGAACAAGCTCGCTTAAGGACGAATAAGAAGAGAGACTCTTCTGTCTATTTAACGAATGATTCATTTGATGATCAACGTAATGGAAAGAGGAAAAGGCAAAAGAAAGTATCCACAAGAACTCAAAAGAAGTTAAGACATGGGCGAAAGAGCAAAGGGCCTAAGAAAATGGATAGATGTCTCGAGTGAGGTGAGCTTGGCCACTGGAAGAGGAACTGTCCTAAATTAGGCAAAGGCGCAAAAGGTATGAAACTCTTTATTTTTTAAACTAACTGTTCTATGACCGTCTTTTCTACTTCATGGATTCTGAATCCTTTGAAAGGTTCAAAGAGTTCAAAGCCTTAGTAGAAAATCAAACTGGGCAAAATATAAAAACTCTACAAAATTGGATCGTGGAGGAGAATATATGAGTGCCGAGTTTGATAAATTTCTTAGACAACAAGGAATAATGTTACAACTCACACCACCAGCAACTCCTCAACTAATTAGGGTAGCCGAGCGAAGGAACCGAACACTGTTAGACATGGTTCATTCTATGCTTAGTTAAATTGGTTTACCCATTTCGTTATGGGGACATGCGCTCCTTACTGCTGCTTATATATTGAACAAATGTCTCTCCAAATCCGTTCCTAAAACTCCACATGAGATGTGGAATAATAGGAAACCAAGTCTTAACCACATTAAGATTTGGGGATGTCCTGCTTATGTCAAGAAGACTAAAATGGAGAAATTGGAGACAAGATCCCTCTTGGGACGTTTAATTGGTTATCCTGAAGATTCCATGGGATTCTTCTTTTACCTGCATGATGATCAGAGAATCATCGTGGCCCTACAAGCTCATTTCCTTGAAAATGAGTTCATCTTGGAAGGGGGCAAAGGTAGGAAAATTGTTCTAGAAGAACAAAATGAAACTCTCTCAGAGACATCTGTTCAAGAACCAAGGCCTGAACCAATAGTAGGACAACCACCACGTAGATCTGGTAGAATACCACATTAACCTAAGATGTATGTGTATCTACTGCAGGGGAGCCAGAGCTTCACACTGTAGTACAAGATGGTCATGAAGATGATCCTTGTACCTATGATTAAGCGATGGTGGATGTCGACACTTCAAGATGGCGAGAAGCCATGGAAACAGAGATGAACTCTATGCAATCGAACCAAGTCTGGACTTTGGTAGATTGTCCTGAAGGTATCAAACATATATGATGTAAGTGGATCTACAAAAGAAAGATAGGTAGCGATGGCAAGGTTGATACCTTTAAAGCCAGACTCATAGCGAAAGGGTATAATCAAAGAGAAAGAATTGACTATCAAGAAACCTTTTCGCCTGTGGCCATGATAATGTCCATCCAAATACTATTATCCACAGTTGTATACTTAGATAATGAGATATGGCAAATGGATGTCAAAACGGCTCTCCTGAATGGATTTCTCGAAGAGGATATCTATATGGAACAACCAAAGGGTTTTGTATCTGAGACCGATATTCATAAAGTATGTAAACTTGAGAGGTCCATCTACGATCTCAAACAAGCATCTAGAAGCTAGAATCTTCGTTTTGATGAAGTTGTAAAGGGATATGGCTACATCAAGAACGAAGATGAACCCTGTGTCTACAAGAAGACTAGTGGGAGCAAACTCTCGTTCTTAGTACTTTATGTGGATGACATTCTGCTTATAGGAAATGACGTAGGAATGCTCACCACAGTCAAGAAATGGCTTTCGAGTATGTTTTCCATGAAAAACTTGAGAGAAGCGACATACATTCTAGGAATTCGTATCTACTGAGATAGAACGAATAGATTGGTCTCTCCTAAGCCCTTTACTTAGAAAAGGTCCTAAAGAGGTTTAGGATGGACAATTCTAAGAAAGGGTTTCTTCCTATGAGGCATGGAGTACACTTATCCAAGTCTATGTGTCCTCAAAGTGAGGAAGATAGGTAGGAGATGAGTAACGTGCCCTATGCTTTTGCAGTTGGTAGTGATAGGAGTCATTTTTACGTGTTATTAAGCCCCTTTGCGTTTATGTTTTAGGTTCATTTATCGCTTGATTTTGTCACTTGTGCGTTTAATTCGTGCATTAAGTAATTTCAGGCCTTAAGTGGATACAATCGAATAAATGGTGGAAAAAGGACGTATAAAACAAGTTTAGGCCAAGATGTTTCACACCTCCACGACCAAACAAGCAAGAAACAAGCTGGAGTTAGCCAAAATCATATTTTAGTACCATTTCCGCACACCTGGGTGCCAAATCAGAAACAATCTCCACGTTGGAACGCCATTTGGATAAATTTAGAGACCGAATTTGATGACGTGTCCTTCTACAAAGTTTTAGATCTATGTCTTATCTTTACATGGGGATTTGAATCATCCAATTCGGAGGTTTGTGGAGAAGTTTATGAATAAAACACTATCCCTGCGCTGGAAAACACGAAAGTGGCAGCTCCCATTCTTAGTAGGTGGAAAACAAGAGAATGGTAGTTCACATTCTTGGTAGATGGAAAGGAAGAGAATGGTAGCTCACATTCTTGGTAGATGGAAAGGAAGAGAATGGTAGCTCACATTCTTGGTAGATGGAAAGAAAGAGAATGGTAGGTGGAAAGAAAAGAGAATGGAAAGACATGCTCTTGGTAGGTGAATTTTTTGGCTATAAAAGGAGGATTGGAGGCCATCCTACAAACACACTTGAAAACACATTCCCCATTGGGGGAGCCTAAACACATCCTATCATCTTCATCATCCTTAGATTAGTTATGAAGATTATCAACAACCTTTGAAGGTGAAGAAATCAAGAAGCATGGAAGAGATGAAGATCGAAGTTCAACCATCAAAAATACGAGGGAGTTTCTTAGATTTAGATTTATTTTTGTCTATGAATATGAATCTTAATTTAAGTTCCTATCTTTTATCTTTTATGATGAAATAGATTCTTCGAACTAAGGCCATGTTGAGGCTAAATTATGATAATTGAGTTATAAATTGTGTTTTTCATATTAATTCTATTGTTGCTTTGTGTCTTGATCTTGTTTGAATGCATCATATGCTTAGCTACCATATGCATGATTTATTGCTTAAATTATTCGTTCGAGAGAAGGTAATTTAAGGTGCAAAGAGGATCATCACATAATCCGTAAAAAAAAGGAAATTGCCCCTAGAGATAGGTAGAGATTCCCGGGTGCAGTTAGCCGGATTAATCCGGGGAAATTCTAGAACTTGAATGCATGATTGTTGGTTAGATTCTCGGATAGACATATCTAGAGAACCATCAATTAATCATAGGATTATTACAGCCGAGAAATCGGGTAGTAATTATTTAAGGTTTTTTCCATCAAAGCAACATTAGTCTAATAATATGAGAACATGTTTATAATGAAAATTGATTAATTTATGCCAACACATGTGTCTTAGTTGCTCTTTTCCATAGCTATCTTGATTTCGACATCTTGTTTCTTATATCTTACTTACATAATATTTTAGTTAATTCTTGTTTTAGTTTAAGTTCTTCAATTGCTTTAAAATCATAAACTAAAATACAAGTCCTTGAGGTTCGACAACCCGGACTTTATTGTCCACTTTATTACTACACACGACCAGTCCACTTGCTGTTTAATACACGTAAGGATTTTTCGTGTCAGGTAGCCTGATGTATGCAATGTTGTGTACCAGACCCAACATTGCTTATACTATAAGCGTGGTAAGTCGATTTCAGGCAAACCCGGGATAGAAACATTGGATAGCTGTGAAGAATATCCTAAAGTATCTCAAAAGAACTAAGGATATGATTCTCATCTATGGAGGTGGAGACCTGAAGATGGAAGGTTATTCTGATACAGACTTTCAGTTTGATGTTGATGACCGAAAATCCACTTCAAGGTTTGTTTTTACTCTCAATGGTGGAGCGGTGTCTTGGAAAAGTTCCAAGCAAAGCACAACAGCTGATTCCACCACTGAAGTGTAGTATGTGGCAGCCTCAGAGGCAGCTAAAGAAGCTGTTTGGATGAGAAAGTTTCTTAGAGAACTTGAATCGGTCCCTAGTGCTCAGCTCTCGTTACCACTTTATTGTGATAACAATGGAGCAATAGCGCAAGCCAAGGAACCAAGGTCTCATAACAAGTCTAAACATATTGAGAGAAGATTTCACATCATCAGGGAGATCGTTAGCAGAGGAGAGATAGCAGTGCAGAAAATAACCTCAGCTGACAATGTAGCTGACCCATTCACCAAACCACTATCTCAGGCTGTTTTGGACCGACACTTGGAAAGGATGGGTATAAGATACCACAACGAGTAGCATTGAGTGCAAGTGGAAGATTGTTAGGATTATGCCCTCAGATGCGATAGAGGATAGAATGAGTAGGGTATCTATCTTGTATTGAACTTAATTATTATTAATAAAAGGCATTATTTAGTTTTCACTTAATTCTTATCTGCATCTATAAGTTGTGTAAAATGCTTTGCCCGTGTTTTCAGTGTGATCCCTATACTTCCTATGGGATAGTAAGAATGGCACTAGAAAAATCGACCTTGATTACTAAAACTAGTTCGCAAGTAATATGAAGTCTTTAATGGGCAAATAAAGACTTCGAATACTTGTACAATCTTAACTCTGACATGGGAGTGCCAGTCGAACACCATGTGATGGTGGGAGCTTAAGGCTGTAGGCACATCAGTGATATGCTCGAACACGACTCGCATCGGTTTTGTCACATTGGTTTTCACTCTGTGACTGTCAATGACAGAACTGATTATGCGTAATAGGTATATGTGAACCTTCGACCTGAAGTATCAGGCTGAAGGTGCACTTGTGGCGTCAAGTCTTTCACTAGAGTAGTTAGACCCAATTCACCTGTTGGTGGGGTCGACCTCGAAATGGGCAAGTGGTAGTCTTAGCAAATATCTAATATGGGATTTGTTCTCTCATAAGTGAATGATGATAAGCTCGTATTTTACACCTTTTTAAGCGTCTCTTTTCTTGTATTTTGATGAGTTCTTGAGTGTATTTATGCCACATATGCTTTGATTTTGTGATTGGTTGTGTTTTTATAGGTTATTTGAGAATTTGAGAAAAAATGAATGAAAAGATCAAAGAAGTTCTCAAAATACTCTTCTAGCCACAGCTATGAAGACCCTTAGCCATGGTGATCATGAAGGAACCTTTGTATTTTGAAGATATGAAGTTACAATTCTAAAATAGGCAAAAAAATGTGAACAGCAGATTTTAGCCGTAGCTACTGTCTTTTTAGCCGCGGCTAAGGGCCGATTTCAGTATCTATATATGATAGGAGTCGTTTTTACATAAGTTTTTAGGTCCTTTCAATGACAATACAGGCCCATGTATAGTTTATTTCGTGCCACTCGTGCGTTTAATATGTGTGTAAAGTGCTTTCAGGTAGTAAGCAACGATGGACGAAGAAAAGGGCAAAAAGACGACTCATTTACCTGACTCTGCTCAAGGCTACGCACTGAGGCACCTAGGCGCCATTTTTCTCGCGCCCAGGCATGACCCAGCAAACAAGATTAAAGCTTCGCACTGAGGCGCCTAGGCGCCTGACCCACCACGCCTAGGCGCCACATATCGCGCGCCTGGGCACCCCATTTTCCACGCCTGGGCGCCCTAGAACTTTTGCCCCAAGAAAGACACGCCACATAGGTGGCGCCTAGGCGCCGATCAACGCGCGCCCAGGCGCCGCGATAACAAAATTTTGGAACTATAAATAGGATTTTTCAATTCATTTTGTGGGTTCGGAATCTTGGGAATTGGGAGCATTTTCTGGGGTTTTGGGCCATTATCACTGATCTTGAAGAGCCAAGGATTGAAGCTACATCAAAAGATCTATTGCCATTCAACCTTATAGGGAGTTTCTTTCATTGTTCATTGCATTTGATGTTTACATTTATGTATAAGAACATGTTGAATTCTTCTATGTTGATAGTATGGGCTAAATTCATATGGTTAGGGCCTTGTAAGAATTGATTTGTGATTTATTCGAATTATTGATAATTGTTGAATTAATTCATTTGTTGCTATGTGTTATGAATTTGTGCTTATACTCCTTACATGTGATTGATCACCATATGTTTTATCAATTGCCTAGCTTAGTATCTTGAGAAAGAGTTAAGTTAGGGTGCAAGAAATTCATAGCATCACCGATCAAATAGGAGTTGCCCTAGACATAGGTAAAGACTCCCGGGTGAAGTCTTTCGATTCTAATCCAGTAAACTCTCGTTTCTTAATGCATGCTTAGAGGTTAGATTTCCGGGTAGACATACTTAGGAAACCACCGCTTAAGTGTAGGAATATATTGTGAGACATCGAGTATTCTTTACCTTAGGAGTTTTCACCATAGCAACTAGGTCTAATAATTCAACAAGAGTCTTTGAGCGAATAAGGATCAAATCAAGGCTTGCATGTGCCTTAGTCTATCTCTCACACTTGAGTTTCAATCTGTTGCGTGTTCTTATTTCTTTTGTTCTTTGTTTGCTTACTTGTTTTACTCTTAATTTCCGTTAATTTGTCTTTACATTTATTCGAAAATCATAAGCTAAAAATCCAAGTCTCCGTGGTTCGACAACCCGGACTTATTTTGTCCATTTTATTACTACACGACTAGTATACTTGCTACCAAAGCACGTTAGCTTCTAGCGTGTCAAGTTTTTGGCGCCGTTGTCGGGGACTTGTTTATTTTGAGTTTTTGATTTTCATTTTGCTTTTGTTTTCTTTTACATTTTCATAATTATTAGTCTTTTCTTTACTTCTTGCTTTTCTTTTATTTTCGTGTTAGGTTTAATTTCGTTCTTGTGTTTAATTGTAGGTTCTTGTGTGGTGCATGACCCGCTCCTCAAACGAGCCTCTACACGAGTTGGAGCCCGAAATCGAACGAGTTCTTCGGGCTAGTAGGCGAACAAGGGAAATGACCAATAATCTCAACTAAAACCCGAATGGAAATTTTCCCGATATGAATTTACCGGAAAACAGGGAGTGGTCACAAGGTGTTCTACAAGCCATTCAAGTAGCACCTCCTCAACAATTTTCATCGGTTCGGGGTAGCTTGCCACCTAGGGTCCATACCATTCTGGGGCCCGTAGTCTTGCCTAATTTCTTCGCACCAAACTACCACATTCCGGCTCACATCTTTAGTATGGTGCAAGGAGAACCTTTCTATGGAGAACCGGACGAATCACCTCACGCTCATTTAGAGACTATAGACGACGCTCTTGTGACCATTCAATATCACCCACGGGATCTTGATGCGATTCGTCTAAGAGTCTTCCATTTCTCATTAAAGCATCGGGCGACAACATGGTACAAATCCTTACCTCCGCAATCTATTACGACATGAGGTGAGTTGGTCGATGCCTTTTTAAATAAATTCTTTCCACCCTCCAAAATCAATGAGCTCCGGAGTAATATAAAAGGGTTTAGGCAAAGGAGCAATGAGTCTTTAGCCAAGACTTGGGCTAGATATAAGGGCATGCTCCGAAAATGCCCCGATCATAATTTTGGGTTGAATGAACAAGTACTCCATTTCTATGATGGGGTTCGGTCACGTATTCGGAATAGACTCAACGCGGGTGCGGGAGGAGATCTCCTTGGGTTAGACTGTCAAAGTGTATGGGACAAAGTAGAATAGTTGGCCCGAGAAAACGAGCTTTACCCCGACGATGAAGAGGCCTCGTCCTCTAAAAAGGTTGCTTGTATTGAGGAAGTAGTTGAGGGAGTAGTAGCCTTGGAACCGGAGGTTGGCAACGTCAATTATGTGGGGAATCACAATCAACCTCGGGTGAACTTTCATGTACCCGAGAATTTTTCAAAAAGACCCAACCCCACACAAAACGCACAACCGGGGACCTATCAAGCTCCACGACCACCATTCAACAACCCACCCCCGAGGCAAGGCAACTTCAATGGACAAGGTCAAGGTCAAGTGCAAATGCGACCTCTCACAACCGATGAGAGACTCGATGGTCACATGAAGAAGTCCGATACGTCGTTCAACGAACTTCGGGGTATGATGAAGGACATGTTTATGGAACTGAAGGACTTGCGAACTCAAGTGGGTCAAATTTCCAATGCGGTGAATGGTAGAGCCCCGGGGACTTTACCAAGTGACACGAGGAAAAACCGGAAGGCTCAATGCAATGCCACAACCTTGAGAAGTGGAAAACAATTAGAGAATGAAACTGCCAGTAGTCCCGTGCCTGAGCGCCCTATGTTGCACGCCCAGGCGCCAGATCTGCCCTACTCTGAACAGGAGTTTCGCAGTACCACGCCTAGGCGCCCATCAGACGGCGCCCAGGCGCCGCCTTCACCTCTGCAGGATGAATCACTTCGCAGTTCCGCGCCCGAGCGCCCCATGATGAACACCCAGGCGCCACCAGACCCGCGCCTAGGCGCCAATATGCACGCCCAGGCGCCGCCTCTTGTTTCACCCGATTTTGATTCTTCCACTCCGACGCCTTCTCCTCCTATCGAGATTCGTCTCCCCTTCCCAAATGCACACAAAAAGAAGCAGAAGGAGATGGATCCGAGCTTTCTTCGGATTTTGGCAACCCTTCATGAGGTGAGGATTAACATTCCATTTATTGATGCCATTCTCCAAATGCCAAATTATGTGAAGTTCTTCAAAGACATACTATCTAACAAACAGAAGTGGGAGGAAAAGGAGACGGTATGTCTCACTGAGGAATGTTCCGCCGTCTTGCTGAATAAATTGCCAACTAAACTCAAAGATCCCAGGAGTCTCACAATATCGTGCACTATTGGCCATCTCAAGTTTGACAAAGTTCTTTGTGATTCGGGAGCAAGTATCAATCTTCTCCCCTACTCTATTTTTAAGAAGCTAGGCTTTAGAGATCTTACGCTAACATCCATGTCCGTGCAATTGGCGGATCGCTCTATCAAGAAACCAAAGGGCATTATCGAGGATGTTATTGTACAAGTTAACAAGTTCTTTTATCCGGTCGACTTCGTGGTTCTCGAAATGGATAGTGACATTGATGTCCTCTTGATTCTAGGAAGACCTTTCCTAGCCACTAGCAACGCCAAGATCAACATGGGAAAGGGTAGATTGACATTGAAGGTGGGTCATAAAAAGGTGATATTTGATGTTTGTCATGACATGCAACCGCCTATGGCTGATCTTACTTGTTTATATGTCGATGCTATTCACCTTTTGTTTGATGAGCAATGCACACTTGGTAAGACTAAGAGCACTCTTACAGTGGAGGATGAGGTACCCAATGAGAAACAAGGCAAGGTGAGAAAAGATGATTTTTGCATGAAGTACATTCCACCACATCTACGTGTTCGTGAAATCGATAAGACAAATCCGACACAAAGGGCTTATCGCAAAACACCGCAATATGAGTGGAGGCAAGTGGAACATAAGAAGAAAAAGAGGAATGGCAAGGATATTGTTGTTCTAAATGGGCCACCTATTTGAACCTTAAAGCACAGAAGTCAAGCTAATGACTATAAACAAGCGCTTCTTGGGAGGCAACCCAAGTTTGTAAGTTTTTTTTTTTTTTGTCATTTCATTTCAGTTTCTTCCGTTTTTTTTTATTAGTAGATGCATGTTTGTTTTAGTTGTCTTGTGTTTTGTTGTTGGTTGTGTTTCATTTCTCACTTCTATCCATTACTTAACGTTTTGTCTGGCTAGCATCGTTTAATGTGTAGTTGTTGCATTCATTGCTCACACCGCTGTTGCCACTCTTGGACACATTTGCATTCGAGGACTCGGGTTTGCTTTTCAGCACCCCTATGGTGACGTGCACTTTGCCCTTCTCTTTTTCGAGCATTGGGGACAATGTTCATGATAAGTTTGGGGGGGGGGGGGGGGTATACTAGATCCATTATAGTCATGTTTATTCATATTTTACATATTTCGGTCCAAGTGTGGGGGTGGTGGTGTTGTACCTCTACATGTGAAATGTGTGCAATTTTAATTTTTTTTGGATAGAATTTCAACCCTTCACCTGAGGCATTGAGCATGGTTGATTTGAATACATGGTGTGTTTTCTCTATCAATTTGGTTTTTAATGGCTATACACATCGTTCCTTGTTTGTGGGACCCTAACTAGACTAGATTGACCTTAAGATGATTCACATATACACATAAATCGAGGGTAGCGGAGTTGAGTGGACAACCATTTTGAAACACTTAAAGGCTTGATCCCGAAAATATCAACTTGGAATTTTCACATGTGTTATGAGTTGAGAACGTTAACTTCGTATGCTTAATAATAATAAAAAGAGGTTGAACATTGGTATGACTGCAAAAGTTAGGCTTAATAGATACTGGGGGCGAAGAGCACCATGCCTAGAATACTGTACTATTATGCTAATTTGAGCTAAGCTCAAGCCAATGTAAGTGTTAAGTGAATAAGGACCTTAGGAGTGTCTCTACACTTGATACCCTAAAGCCGTTTGGTTTGGGTGTTATTGGCCTAAAGCTCGTTACAAGGGTGTCGTAGAAAGCCTAAGAGGATCGAACATTGCACATGGTCTAGCCTCTAATGTTTCGAGTTGAAAGTGCATAAGTTAAAGCCGAAAGTGGAATGAAGTGATGAATTTTTAAGTGGCTATGAAGTTGTATTCAATTCTCGTACCATGTGAATAAGCAAAAGTTGATAAATATGAGGTTAATGCTTGAAAAGTGGTAAGAATGCCACTCGACTATAATACTTGAGATTTATTACACTACACCCTTAGGATGATCTTTTCGATGTTAAGGCGTAACATGAGCAAGTGTATGATGTGTATATATTTGTAATTTGAGCTTAAACAGATGAATTCATACCATTGTGTGCTTTTAATCATTGTAATTTACGTTGAGTGATCGGGGTTGAAAATCTTTCGATTTTGTGGGTATATCGTCTGCAAACCCTCACGAGACTATAACTCGTCCATTGAGGTAACTCAAGGGTTCAAAGGCTTGTTGCATCCGCTAAATACAACCGTTTACTCCACGAAAGTGAGTGAGGTAGTTTCTTTTTATTTTTATTTTTTTCCCTGTGGTTGATGATGAGTTTGTATCTTGTGTTTTTTCTTGCTCGAGGACGAGCAAATGATAAGTGTGTGTGTGTGGGGGGGGGGGGGGGTTGATAGGAGTCATTTTTACATAAGTTTTTAGGTCCTTTCAATGACAATTCAGGCCCATATATAGTTTATTTCGTGCCACTCGTGCGTTTAATATGTGTGTAAAGTGCTTTCAGGTAGTAAGCAACGATGGACGAAGAAAAAGGCAAAAAGATGACTCATTTACCCAACTCTACTCAAAGCTATGCACTGAGGCGCCTAGGTGCCATTTTTCTCGCGCCCAGGCGCGACCCAGCAAACAAGATTAAAGCTTCGCACTGAGGCGCCTAGGCGCCACATATCGCGCGCCTGGGCGCCCCGAAACTTTTGCCCCAAGAAAGAGACGCCACATAGGCGGCGCCTAGGCGCCGATCAACGCGCGCCCTGGCGCCGCGATAACAGAATTTTGGAACTATAAATAGGATTTTTCAATTCATTTTGTGGGTTCGGAATCTTGGGAATTGGGAGCATTTTCTGGGGTTTTGGGCCATTATCACTGATCTTGAAGAGCCAAGGATTGAAGCTACATCAAAAGATCTATTGCCATTCAACCTTATAGGGAGTTTCTTTCATTGTTCATTGCATTTGATGTTTACATTGATGTATAAGAACATGTTGAATTCTTCTATGTTGATAGTTATGGGCTAAATTCATATGGCTAGGGCCTTGTAAGAATTGATTTGTGATTTATTCGAATTATTGATAATTGTTGAATTAATTCCTTTGTTGCTATGTGTTATGAATTTGTGCTTATACTCCTTACATGTGATTGATCACCATATGTTTTATCAATTGCCTAGCTTAGTATCTTGAGAAAGAGTTAAGTTAGGGTGCAAGAAATTCATAGCATCACCGATCAAATAGGAGTTGCCCTAGACATAGGTAAAGACTCCCGGGTGAAGTCGTTCGATTCTAATCGAGTAAACTCTCGTTCCTTAATGCACGCTTAGAGGTTAGATTTCCGGGTAGACATACTTAGGAAACCACCGCTTAAGTGTAGGAGTATATTGCGAGACATCGAGTATTCTTTACCTTAGGAGTTTTCACCATAGCAACTAGGTCTAATAATTCAACAAGAGTCTTTGAGCGAATAAGGATCAAATCAAGTCTTGCATGTGCCTTAGTCTATCTCTCACACTTGAGTTTCAATCCATTGCGTGTTCTTATTTCTTTTGTTCTTTGTTTGCTTACTTGTTTTACTCTTAATTTCCGTTAATTTGTCTTTACGTTTATTCGAAAATCATAAGCTAAAAATCCAAGTCTCCGTGGTTCGACAACCCGGACTTATTTTGTCCATTTTTATTACTACACGACTAGTATACTTGCTACCAAAGCACGTTAGCTTCTAGCGTGTCAATAAATACGCGCTACTAGGTCAAAATTCGAAACTTTTGCCCACTTTTGAGGGTTTAGACACTTTGAAACAGACCAGGAGGGTTGAGAGAAGCCTGAGGAAGAAGAAGAACGCGAGGATACTCCATCTTTGTCTACGAAGATGGAGAATTCAAGCAAGATCTATCAAGAAACGTTATTAGGGAGTTTTAATTTCATGCTTTTAGATTTGTTTTTATTGAACATGTCTTTCAAGATGAATTATCTCTTTTCTTTTACGATTATGACTTAATTTCCCTTTGATTGAGGCCATGTGAAATCCAATTACTATTGTTAGGAATTTCATGTTAGATGTTTTGATGATGACAATTAGGAATCTTGTTAGACCCCAAAGTTATGTACGCTTAAATTTCATAGATACATTGTATAAGCATTTGAACATTAGAAATGTATATGCTTTATTTTACCTTTTACTTTTGACATTCTTAGATCAATAAGTCAGTTAGATTAAAGCGTTTGATACTTTCTGAGTGAGCTTATCAAGACTGCAAAATCTGAAGACTCCAAGCGTCCAAGAAATCAATAGTGAATGAAGTTTGAAGAAGTTCACTCTAAGCGCCTGACATGTTTTGAGTGAGGTGTCAAGTAACTAAGACTGAAGTCTCAAGCGTCTATACTTCTAAATAAAGTCTGAAGACTTTTTCCAAGCGTCTAAACATTAAATAGTCCTCCAGATTATTTGGAACTTTCAGCTCATGAATGAAGCGTCTATCAAATGACAAACATTCTCCTAAAGCGTCAGATCGAAAGGAGTTTATTGCAAATATTCTCAGTGCATTAAATGCCAACGGGCATTTAATTCAAATTGCATTAAATGCTGATAAGAGCATTAAATGTGATAAGCACTTTCAGACGTACGGAGAAGCCACCCTATTGGACTGTCAACACTTCAAAGACTGCAGCACCAACTTTTGTGCAGCAGATTTTTAGGAAAAAGGACAAAAATTGTTCACTCGCGAAAGTGAGAGACACGCGCCCTTGCATGTGTCAAACGGACACTTTTTCCAAGAATTCCTATAAATAAAACTTCAACAACAAGCCAAACAGAGAGAACAATTATCAAGCCAAATTGCTGTTGCATTGAAGTCTCATTCCTTAAACTCTCAGAAAAGCCAGAATACTCAAGAAAATATTTTTTCTGCTTTTCATCAAATCCTGAGACAGTCAACCCAATATCTCAAACTTTCTTTTTGAAGAAACTACTCTACTACTAAGATATTCCAGTTGTTTGAACTTCATCAAAATCAAACAAACCCTTTTAGAAAAACCCCTATCCAAGCCTCGCGATCTGTGTGAAGTCGAAGTTGGATACTTGCGTTATTTCTGGGTGAAAGAAGCAAGGGGATTGAAGTGATTTGGAGCAGAAATCTGTGTGATCAAGGAGCTCAAGTCATCGACATCCATCTCTCCCTAATTTGTAGAAAATTCTGTGTGATTCTTTGAGAATCATTTTAGTGGATTGCCTCCGAGTGCAAAGGAGAAGAAGGACGTAGTTGGGATTACACCACCCAACGAACCTTACAAATATTGTGTCATTTACTTTTCAGTCAATTCTTTCATCTATCATATCATTGCATAAATTGATTAAGTAAAACACAATCAAAAGCTAAGCAACTAAGAAACCTCGTGTGACGCTAAAACTTTCAAAGAGAAGACTCCAAAAATCATTTCGCTGTGCTAACACTGATTAAAAGAACTGAACGCTTAACCTACTTGGTCAAAGTATTCAATTCTTGAAGTCTGAGTTAACTTTAAAGATTAGTCTTCATCAGACGCTTCGCCAGAGCGCCAACATTTTAAGTGAACGCTTAAGTCAAGCGTTAGACACTTCAAGCATTTATCTTTTCAAGCGTCCAAAAATCTTTTAATACGAAATCTTTTGAAGTCGAAAAAGACTTCAGGGTCTATTCAACCCCCCCCTCCATTCTAGACCATTTCGTATGCTACTTGGGACCAACAAGTGGTATCAGAGCGGTTAAAATTGAAATTTTAAAATTTCCAAGCATAATTGCTTGTTTAGATCCTTTTCTTTCAAAATCTAGTTGCATTTAAAATTTTCGATATGGCATTTGCTAAAGTTCCCAAACTGACTGAATCAAATTTTGACACATGGAAAGTCATAGCATTTACATATCTCTGTTCATGTGATGATGACATGTGTGATATTATTTCAGATGGGCCAATCAAAATATACAAAGTTATCACAAGAGCGCCTGGAGCCACGAAAGAAACTCCCGATGGTTACGTTGAGAAACCAAAACAAGAATGGACTCCAGATGAGCATCGAAGAGCTAATTTGGACAATGTTGGTCGTAACGCTCTATATACGGCTATTGGTGATAATGACAACTTATTTAACAAGATCAAATCTTGCAAAACTACTAACGAAATATGGGATAAGTTGGCTACGATTTGTGGTGGTTCAGCTCAAATCAAAGAAAACAAACTTTCCATTGCCAAGAAAAAGTTTAACCGATTTAAGATGCTACCCAATGAAACGTTAGAGCAATTGGATATAAGATTTACAGCTCTAGTTATAGAACTCACATCGTTGGGAATGGACTTACAGAACCGAGAAATGGTGGTTAAAATCTTTAGAAGCTTACCAAGTAAATTCTTGATGAAGACAACCGCTATGAGAGAATCAAATATGTTGGATCTTCTAACTCCAGAAGACACCTTTTCAGAGCTAAAAGCATTTGAGTTCGAGTTGAACTCTGCTAGTGATATTGTGAGTAATCCAGTGATTGAATCTGGAGCGCTCATTGCATCAATCAAAGGAAAATCGGGTAATAAAGGAAAGAATTCAGATATCAATGAGGAAGAAGAGTTGGCTTTGCTGAATAGATTCAGAAAGTTCTTGAGATATGAAAAGAAAGAAAAAGGTTTCAATAATCAAGGACAAAGTTCATATCAAGCATCTTCTCCTGTGCAACAACAGTTTCAAGCGCCTCAGTATTCTGTTCCTTCACCCCAAGCGCCTGCTCAATACCAAGCATCTACTCAAAGTCTCCCAGCTCCAGTGGTCTCAAAACCACACATTGCAAGGTTAACAAATGAACAAAAGATGAAAACTAATCTTTGTTATAATTGCAGAAAACTAGGGCACTACCAGGTAAATTGCCCTTATCCAAACATATCCAAGCCCTCAAGACAGGATTACTTGGATAGAAACCAATTCAGGAGCAACCTTCAGCAACAAGGTTTGCTAGCGGAATCAGAACCAGCATCCGCACCTGAAGATTTAGAATCATCAGAAGAAAGTAGTGATGATGATGAGCCATTAGACGACTCAGCGCTCATATATCTCATGGCCAAAGATGATGAAGCGTCTCCTGAGGTAATCAATGAATTATCAATTCCTCTTTCTTATGATGAATTACTTGACAAAGTCAAAGAATACTACAATGAATGTCAAGAAGCTGCCAAAATATATCAAAATGATCTCGCTATTATCTCATCACTCACAAGAGATAAAGTGACGCTCAGAGCAGAGTTGCGAGTTCAGCAATAGTGCATTGAGAAGAATCAATCGCTTGAGAGTGAAATTATTCAATTGAAAGGTGATCTTGATATAATAGTCAAGAGAGAAGCTGATTTGATCGCTAGACTTGCTAAATCAGAGCAGCTCATCTCATCATTATCAAAAGCTTCCAAACAGCTGGATAATGTGACTGAAATAACCAGATTATTTGGTGAGAAGACCGGTTTAGGATGCGATAAACTCGGTAAACAACCTAATAAATTTGATGTTACGGCAAACAACAAAGAAAAGGGTGTTCTCTTTGTTGAGAAAAGTTCACAAAGTCAAACACAAAATGAACCTAGTGACAATGGTAAGAGACCAAATGAGAAAGTCAAAGCTAACTCAGGCAAGGGTAAGGCTAAGGTAAATGATTCACAAAGACGGGCTTATCTAAACACTCAAAAAGCTAAAGATAAGACTGACCACTGTGAATCAAGCGCTAAGCGTCCAGCACCAAAAGTGCAACCCAAGCCAGTGCCAAGGAATTATCAGTGTCAATATCCAAGACAGTCAAGATCATATTATCGATACTATGATGATTATGATTATGACTATTATTATAATCAAGGATATTATTATACATCCAAAAGCACACACAGCACAATGTGAAACCCAAAAAGGCCAGTATTCCTACAATGAAGACGAGGCAAATATGGGTTCCTAAAGTTCTAATTCAAACTAACAAGGTTACTAATGTTGAAGGACCCAAGCAACAATGGGTACCTAAACAGAAATAGAACTTCCCTTTTTGATTGCAGGTACCTAGAGCTAGAGCCAATACATCTGTATGGTACTTTGATAGTGGATCGTCAAGGCACATGACCAGTTCCAAAGATCTTCTGATCAACTATCAAGCTGCCAATGGTCCTCAGGTTGTATTTGGTGACAACTCCAAAGGTAAAACCAAAGGTATAGGTACTGTGCATAGGGGAAACATCATGATAAGTGATGTTTATTTTGTTGAGAGTCTGAAGCACAATTTATTAAGCATAAGTCAATTCTGTGATAAAGGCTTTGAAGTCATATTCTCAAGTGACTATTGTTATATAAACGACGCTAAGACTAAGTCTACTAAATTGAAAGGAAAAAGAACTAACAACGTATATTTAGTAGATTGGGGTTCAACACTTGATAACAACCCAACATGTTTTGTTGCTAAAAATGAATCTAAAATGGGTTGGTTATGACATAGAAAAATGAATCACCTCAACTTTAAGACAATCTCTCAGCTAATAAGTCAAAATCTTGTAGAGGGATTACCAAATGGACCATTCCATAAGGATTGTCTTTGTGATGCTTGTTAAATGGGTAAACAAGTTAAATCATCGTTCAAAAGAAAATCTCATCTATCTACCTCTAGAATACTTGAACTACTTCACATGGATTTGTTTGGACCTGTTCAAACGATCAGTGTAAGCGGTAAAAAGTATACTTTGGTGATAGTAGACGATTTCTCTAGATTTACTTGGGTGGAATTTCTTTCATCCAAAGATGAAACATGTGACAAGTTAACAACACTTATTCGACAACTTCAAACACTGAAAAATCTTAAGGTTGCAAGAATAAGAAGCGATCACGGTACTGAGTTTACTAACAAGATTGTTGAGAAGTTTTGTGCAGAAAATGGAATACATCATGAGTATTCAGCTCCCAGAACTCCCCAACAAAATGGTGTTGCTGAGCGCCGGAACCGAACGCTTAAGGAAGCCGCTAGGACTATGTTAGCAGAATCCAAGCTTGCTCCTAGATTTTGGGCCGAAGCGATCAACACTGCCTGTTACACTCAAAACCACTGCATGATCAACAAACAGCATGGAAAAACTCCATATGAACTATGGAAGGGACGTAAGCCAAATGTTTCATATTTTCACGTCTTTGGTTCTAAATGTTTTATCCATAATAATGGATCCCAAAGCCTAAAGACTTTTGATCCTAAAGCTGATGAGGGAATCTTTCTAGGCTACGCTAAAAATGGAAAGAATTTTCGCATTCTCAATAAGATCAAATCGAAGGTTGAGGAATCTATTCATGTTGTTTTGATGATGCTAACCAAGAGCCGAGTAAGGTTAATTTAAATGATGTAGGAGTTGAAGATCTATGTCATCAAGCGTCTAAGATTACTATTGATGAAGATACTGACGACGATGATGAGATCTCAGTGCCACCTCCTAAGAATACTCGTGAGATTACTCTAAATTATCATGTAAGAAATGTGGATGATCATGAAGAGAATGATCATCAAGAGCACACAAGGAATTGTGAACTTGAAGCGCCTACGCAAGAAGGTAGTCAAGCGTCTGTTCCTCAAGCGCATGTTCAACCTCTTAACCCCTTCCAACCAGATAGACTATGGTTGCGTGATCATCCACCTGAGCAGATTATTGGAGATATTGAAGCACCTGTTAGGACTAGAGCCGCTACGTTCAATGAGGCTATGTTCGCAAGCTTTCTATCTCAAATGGAACCTAAGAAAGTGGATGAAGCGCTAAGTGACCCAAGTTGGATTGAAGCTATGCAAGAAGAGCTTAATCAGTTCGAACGAAATAAGGTTTGGATACTAGTACCAAGACCAACTCACCAATGAGTTATTGGAACTAGATGGGTATATAGAAATAAGATGGATGAGAACGGCATTGTTATAAGAAACAAGACCAGACTCGTAGCTCAAGGGTATTGCCAAGAGGAGGGTATTGACTTTGATGAGACATACGCTCCTGTCGCTCGTCTTGAAGCAATCCGCATGTTTCTAGCGTATGTAGCGTTCAACGAGTTCATGGTGTATCAAATGGACGTGAAGAGTGCCTTCCTGAATGGTAAACTCCAAGAAAAAGTATATGTGGAGCAACCACCAGGATTCATCAACAATCATGGTAAGGGTATGGTTTACAAGCTAGAAAAAGCACTTTACGGGCTTAAGCAAGCACCCCGAGCATGGTATGACACTCTCTCTATCTTTCTTATTGGTAAAGGCTTTTCAAAAGGCAGCGTTGACACAACGTTATTTAAAATTACCAATAACGAAGATATTCTCTCAGTTCAAATTTACGTTGATGATATTATATTTGGTTCTACTAACAAGCGTCTGTGTGAGAAATTTTCAAAAATGATGCAAGAACAATTTGAAATGAGCATGATGGGTGAATTAACTTTCTTCTTAGGACTACAAGTTAAGCAACTCCCTAATGGCATATTTATTAACCAAGTTAAATATACACGAGATATGATTAAGAAATTTGGTATGGAAAATGCATCATATTCAAAAATTCCAATGAGCCAAACGCTTAAGTTAGATAAAGATGAAAGTGGAAAGAAAGTTGATATTACTAATTATAGAGGTATCATCGGTTCACTTCTTTATCTTACTGCCAGCAGACCTGATATTATGTTTTCGGTATGCATGTGTGCATGATTTCAAGCTGATCCTAAAAAGTCACACTTAATTGCTGCCAAGAAGGTCCTTAAATACCTAAAAGGCACACAGAATGTGGGCTTATAGTATCCTAGGGATTCTCCTTTTGAAATAATTGGTTACTCAGATGCAGATTTTGCAGGTTGCAAAATAGATCGTAAAAGCACTAGTGGTACTTGTCAATTTCTAGGTGATAGGTTAGTTTCATAGCATAGCAAGAAACAACAATCCATAGCTACCTCTACAGCCGAAGCTGAGTATGTAGCTGCAGGGAGTTGTTGTGCACAAGTTCTATGGATGAGGCAACAACTCAGAGATTATGGAATAATCTTAGGTCCAACCCCCATTCATTGTGATAACCAAAGCGCTCTAGCCGTGACTCAAAACCCTGTTCTTCATTCCAGAACCAAACACATTGACATTAGATACCATTTTCTTCGTGACCATGTTCAAAGGAAAGATATCTCCATGCACTTCATTGGAACTGACAAACAATTGGCAGATATCTTCACCAAAGCACTCAATGAACAACGTTTTCTCACTTTGAGAAGTGAACTAGGTATGATTGATTTAAACGCTTAATCATCAAGCATCATACTTTATTAGACATATAATTTTGGGGGAATCCACTTGATTTATGTCTAACAGCCTTCTTTGAAAAACAAAAACAAATGGTACAAGTTATCAAATTTAGGGGGAACCTTAAAATTGTACTTGAACATGACTATAAGCATCAATGATCAAAATTTTCAGATGCATGATCATCAACGCTTAGTATTATCTTTGCATAAAATATTGGACGCTCAAGCATAGAAAGGACTTTGACTTTAAGCGTCTATATTACAACAGTTCTAATGAATACCAACCAATGGTATTAGTTAAGCATTGAATCAAGTCCAATCAATTCTTAATATAAAATTATCATTTTCTTTACAAGCCATGCATAATGTTTCCAAACTTCTTTCGAAGTAGTGGGTAGACTCAAAAGTCTATTTTCTACTCTACTCGCACGCTTCTATCACATCAAACTGGCGGGTAATCAAAAGTTTCTTTTCAAAATGATGGTTCAGAGATAGCACGTGTTTGTGTATGTGTCAGTGTACAAACGGACGCGTGCGTTACACTCTAAAAATGCCAAACGTTTTTAAAATTTTAACTCGAATGTCAAATCTTTATATATGAGAATTACCAAATGTAACTTCTCTCTATTACACAAAACTCGCGTCCGCAGTTAATGAACTTATGACTGAGATTCAACAATCGTTACATGTGTGTACATCCTACAAAGACTAGAGAACACAAGTTTTAAAAATTCTTTACTGTATCATTTAAAACACAAATTCTGCAGAATGACAATTCACTTTTACTCAAACATATCTGCAAACTTATTCTCTCTCTCTCAAAGCAAAAGAAAAATCTCAGTTCATCTCTTTCAAAAATGGCCCAAAGAAATCATCGTCTACTTCTGCTGACTTACCATCAAGGTGACTGAAGGCCTTGTTGTCGACTGGAAATTTCTCTATGAACACCTCAGATCAACCTAACGGACATGATGGACATGGTCGTCAAAGCTGGGCTCAACCATTCTTGACCCAATACTCTTATATGTTTCCAACTGAAGTTGATACCTTTTGGAAGACTGCTAAACTTTCAGAGGACAAGAAATCTATTCTTGTCTAATCTCTTTATCCAAGAAGGAGTCTCCAAAGGAATTTCTCTTATCTGCTTCACCATTGCCAAGAACTTCAATCTTCCGAATGAGGGTGAGGCATTGGATTGCGTTACATTAAAACAGATCAAGGAAGCATGACAACCATGAGTGCGTACGACGATGTGCCCTACACTCAATACTTCGAAAAGAAAGACCTGGTGTCAAATACCGGTGTTGCTGATTTCTGCAGCAAGATATAGAATGCCGAGTGGGAACCTTTGATAGGTGACCATGTACAATTCAGATGATGACTGCTATACTCCTCAACATCAAGATCAACTGGAGTGAGTACATCTTTGGAAGGTTCGGGACAGTTCTAAAGCCTCGAATAAGCCTTAGGGACTCGTTCTAAGCGACTATTGTACAAATCAAAATGTGTATACTCGTCTGGACTTCGTTGAATAAGTCCAAGTTGTTGGGAAAAAGGATTCTGAATAATCTGTTTTCAATCCTCAAAAATTGGTGGTGCTGCTAAACCACTATCTGAGCGTCTGGAAGTACGTTAAGCGTCCGATAAAGAAGGGGAGCGTCCAGTGCCAGAAGAGCTGTGAAGCGTCCGCTGCAACAAAGAAAAGGGCTCCAGAAACCCAGGTTCATTTGCCGCCTCCTCTCAAAAGGTTGGTGAGGAAACCGATGAGGATGCAGAGGACAAGCTACCTCTCAAAAGAAGGAAGCTGGAAGGGATCATCAAACAAATAGACTTTGAAGAACCAGCTGAGATAACAAATTGCGATTTCCCCACAATATGTTTCTTAAGTTCTTATACCACTTGTTTGCCGTCAATAATAAACCTAAGAAATTTTTAATCTTATACTCCAATTATTGCTTTCCCCCCCACCCCCCCTACCCCCTTGTGATCTTCTTTCAGATAGCACTAATCTTTCTTTAAAAACACATCAGAAAATATCTCAAGAAGTTTTAATATGCTCATTCATATTTTTTGATGCAATCCAGATAATCTTCTATGTAAGCAACATAGACTCAAATAATCTTTAAATAGATTTGATCCCATTTTTCTTCGCTGGTATATCTGTGGTGCATTTGCAAGACCAATTGGAAGTACATTCCAGATATACTGTCCTCATGGTATAGAGAATGCAGTATACTTTCTAGACTCCTTTTTTCCATTTTAATATGATAAAACCCAGATTTATAATCAAATTTAGAAAACACTTTAGCATTTTTTACACAATCAATTAAGTGTTCTCTACTAGCTAGGCATTTAGTAACCATCAAATTCGAGTATCTTATTAATACCTTGATAGTTGATTACTAATCGAGTTTTTCCACTTTTTACTTCACCATGATTCGTTACCAAAAATCCAGGGCTACTGTAAGTCGAGACTCCAGTTTTAATGAGTTTAAGATTGATATGTTCTTTAGTTATTTCCTACATATCTTTCTTATCTACCATATTCATCTGGATTGGTTTGTATCGAACATACTCATATTTACTTGTTCTTTACCTTTAGAGTAGCTTTGATCTTGTTCTGTCCCACCATGCCAAAAGATTCTCATTGAAATTCGTTTGGATTAGTCTTTTGATATGTTCGAGAGAAAGCTTACTTTCTTTATCCTATATCAAAGAAGAACTTCTTTCTCTTGTAAGTATTCATAAGAGGTAAATTCTTTCTTTCTCTTTCTTTAGTTCTTTAGTCTTAGTTTTTTTAAGAAGGTTAATTCCTTCTTTATCTAGATGAGAAATTTCACAATATTCATCATATCCCTGTTGTCTGAAAGACAGAAGAGCCTTACCGAATTTCCGTTTATCCTGCATTTTAGGATGGGTTAATTTGGAATCATCACTAAAATCACCACGTTTGCTGCGAAAATTGATAGGTATAAGCCTATTAAAAGTCTTTTCTCGCCGCAAAACTTGTATCACACTACCATAATTAGTAGTAAAAGTGAGCAAGTTTTTATGATTATCTTGCATATATTTTGCAAAAGTTTGGATAAAATTATTACCCAACAAAATATCTGCCCCTGTATCATGAAAGTAAATACGTGGCATTTTTACCTTAAACCAAAGTGTACCAAATGCTCGTCCAATCTTGATTTGTACTTCTCGTATACCTTTATTGAGTATTAGAATTTTCTGAGAAAAATCTCGTCCTGCAATAATAGGTAAAAATTCCATAGCATTGCTAGGAAAAACTCCGGGTTTTGCTGTACAAATCCCTGATCTAGAATCATTATAAGCTGCAAAATATTCTGACTTATATTGTTCATATAACATACCAACAGATATGTATATTGAAAATGGGCTTGTCATTTAAGCTGCCAGTTTTGAGGCTGCTTATTGTATCATTGTCAACTTGTCTGGTAAACACCAGTACCTATGATGATTTACCCATTTTTGATAAATCAATGATTTAGTTTGGAACTCAGGTGATGCAATCTCCTGATCCCAAAATTCAATACTTTTCAAAATATAGTATTGTTTGGTTCTATTTCTTTTGAACCAATCTTTTTGTCGATAATATCGACAGTAATAGGGATCGAAGTCGTGATGTAAAGTAGGATGAACATAAAATAATTTACACCCCAAATTATGATGTAAAATATAATGATTGTATTTAGCCATTTATATCACCTGAGAGATCTTATAGAAAATTGATTTAGTCATTCAACTTTAATGAGATAACCGTTTACACAAAATTCCATACCTGCTCCTTTTCTTCCCCAAAGTTTATGATTCTCAAGGAAACTCAAACCCAAGGTAACAATTTCTAGATCTCGTCCTGCAATACCTGAAACAAACACTTCATGGCCTGCCATTTCTAACATGTCTTCATATTTGTTAACAACAGGTTGTTGTAAGTAATATAAGTCTTCGCAAGGAAAGTAATTATCTTTCTTTGTAATATCAAATATTACTTGTACTTCTTTCCATCCTTCAGGGCATCTAATTTTCACATTATTTACCCGAATAGCTTGAGGAGTTAAATCTTCAATTAATTCTTTTCCTTTTAAACTCCTAATCCTTTCTTCTGAAAAGGACATTCTGCTATTAAAATTTGTTCTGGAACTCATTGAGCGATCTAGAACTGGATGGTCTCTTATTAAGATATCAACACCACCAATTTTTGGTATTTGAATTGGATCTGGTGCCATTACCTCAGCAAATTCCTTGATATTTTTTGGAACTTCAGTATATTCTTTCCTAATAAACAAATCGGAATGATGTGTATTGGAAAGTGCATATGCAATTCTATAAGTTATAGAATACGATCTATTACCTTCTTTCATGAGATCTTTTCTTTTAAAATCTTGATGAAGGGTTAAGACATGACTGAAATCTTGGTCAGCTAGGTTATATGCAATTCTAGGATGAATAACAAACATAAGTTTTCCTGCATATAAATTTCCTACCATTGTACCAAGACAACCATCTCTTAAGTTATTGATTCTTTTATCCATTATAGATAAATGTAATGGAGAATCAACTCCTTCTTTGAATGTGGCTTTGATTACCACTTCAATGGTTCCTATATGGATCCATTTCATAGTAATTGCAACTTCTTCTCGAAGCCTACTTAATTCCTCCAAAATTTCTTCCTTTGGAATAAGTTGCATATCCATCACATTACCTGTTAATTCCATATGAATTGTAAACTCTCCAGAGTTTACTTTGTAAAGGATGTTATGCCGTCTTTGATTTAATCCTATTTGATTTAGGATTCAACTAATTTCACTAACTCTGAAACCATCATATGGTCCGAGGTTAGAGTCTTGCCTCATTATTCTTTCCATAGTTTTATCTATTATAGATGACCGTGAAAAGAATCTAAACAGGCTATCTGATGTTTGTAGCCTATTACCCTCGTTGAAGTTATTTTGATTCGGTTGAAGATCTATCAGAATTACTTTCTATTTCTTCCTCATAAACGCTTTCATCTGAGGGGATATTTTTAAATAAACTGGTACCAATTCTCTGTAGAAAACTGCATCCAGTATATCCGTCGTGGCTTCAAATTGTTTTATTTCGCCACCTTTTTGCGAACAGTCTGGTGAAATGTGGCCTCGAGCTCCACATGTCCAACAGTTACAATCCTTGAAACTTTCATTTGTCCAGGTGTGTGCCCGTCTGAAAGTTCGTCTTGTGGGAGTTTTTTCATCGGATTTTCGAGATCCTTGGGAAGACACCCTTGTCGATCTGGATCTCTGGTCAGATTTATAAGATCGGGCTTTTGATTTAGACCACCAAGACTTTCGTTTGAAAGAAGAACATTTTTTATAACCCCTGTTATCAGAGTTACTATATTGTTTTCTCTTCTTTCTTTGCTCAATTGATTCTCCAATAATTGTTGGAAAATCATTGTTATCACAACAAACAGGGGTTTTCTTTATTTTTCCCCATAGCCTTTTCATGTTCTTTTGAAGGGACGCTTGATAACACCAGTCTTTCAGTTTATCTTTTAAGAAAGACATATGTCTGGCTACTGAATCAAGTTGTTCTTCTGGTACCTTGTAGGATCGTGTTAACATTTCCCTCCAAGGACTGCAAATTTTTGCAAAGAACATGGGTGCAACAATTTCTGTTTTAACTTTACTTTGAAAGAAGTATTTGCGGAACCAATAGATATATTCATCTACTGCACAAATATTTCTTAGTTCAATACCATAAAGAGCTTGTGTTAGGAAATTTCATGTTAGATGTTTTGATGATGACAAGATAGGATTCAATGTTAGACCCCAAAAATACAATGTAAGTTTCTGTTTTTCATAGAATGATGTATAAGCGTTTGAAAGTTGTAATTCATTATAGGCTTGTAATTTTTATCTTTGTAGAATTTAGACTAAGTCTTAAGCGACTGAATCGCCAGTAGAATTCTAGGTGAGTCTATTAGAGAAGAAGTTGAAGACCAGCGTCTGAAGTCAACCGGAGATAAAGATTTTCTTCTTAGCGTCTGTCAAACGCTAAAAGATCCCATTTCAAGATTTATGGATCAGCGCTCTAAATCCCTCAAGCGACTTATGTCAAATTCACCTGAAATAAATCCTCAAGTCATGAAGGACTTAAATGCAATCATTCAACGGGCATTTATTTCCAACGGGAATTAAATTCAAAATGCATTAAATGCCTGATAAGAGCATTAAATGTGATAAGCCAATGTGACTTGTGGACAAGCCACCTTTTGACCAGACTGTCAGGAAAATTCAGAATTTCAGCTGCTCCCGTCCAATCGGCTTCAGCGAATTTTCAGGAATGTCAGAGAAAAGGTATACTCACGCGCCCCGTGAGAGGCACGCTCCTACATGTGTCCAACAGATAGATCCCAAGAAATTTCCTATAAATACCTTACCCCAGCAAACCCTATAAACATACAAGCTACATACGAAAAAGAGAAGAGAAACTATTGCCAAAAATCTTACGCACATTTTCTGAGAAAAAGCTTAGAAACTCCATAGCCAAATCTTTCTAGCTTTTTATCTACATTCCAACAGTCACAAATATCTCAAACATCTTCCAAAGAAGAAATTCAAATTCCAACTGAGATATTTCAAGTTGTTTGATCTTTTCAAAAACAAACAAAAACCCTAGTGACAAACCTCAACCTTTCATCTGAGTGAGAAAAGTTGTTGAACCCTTTCAGGCAGTATTTCTGAGTGAGAGAAGTTTGAAGAAAATGATCTTCATTGGTGCTGAAGTCTGTGTGATCAAGGAGCCCAAGATCATTTTCACCCTTTTACTATTGTGCAGAAGATTCTGTGTGACTTTTCGAAAATCATTCTAGTAAATTCCTCCAAGTGAGAAAGGAGAAGAAGGACGTAGCTGGGATTACACCACCCAGTGAACCTTATATATCTTGTGTCATTTATTTTATTTGTCTTATTATTACTTTTTTATTACATCATTTATCTTTGAAAGAGACAAGTTAAAGTGCAAAGCGATTAAGTTGACTAAAAGAACGCTAAAACTCATTTCCGCTGTGCTAACCCTGATTAAGCGATCTAAGCGTTGCCCTGCTTTGGTAAACTGCTAAAATCACTAAGTCTAAGTTAATTTTTCTGAAGCGTCTGACCCAAGCGCTCAGTCATCCAAAGCGTTCAAACCTTTAAAGTGATACGAAATTTTTGAAGTCGAAAAAGACTTCAGGGTCTATTCAACCTCCCCCTTCTAGACCCTTTTGTATGCCACTTGGGACCACCAAGTGGTATCAGAGCGGTTGAAGTAGAAACCTAAGCGTTTCCGAGCGTAACTGCTTGTTCAGATCCATTTCTTTTTAATCGCTTTTAAAAATCTCTCTTTAAAAACATCTCATTATGGCTTTTAACAAAATGCCTAAGTTGGTAGAATCAAACTATGATTCTTGGAAACTTAGAGCATTCGCATATTTATGTTCATGCGATAATGAAATGTGTGATGTGATTACAGATGGCCCCATTCAGATTATGAAAGTTGTAACTCGAGCCCCTGGAGCGACCGAGGCTACTCCAGATGGTTATGTCGAGAAATCTAAGATAGAATGGACGCCAGAGGATAGCAAAAGAGCTAATCTGGATAATGTTGGACGAAGTGCACTTTACTCAGCGCTAGGAGATAACGATGCATTGTTCAACAAGATCAAGCAATGTAAAACCTCCAAAGAAATATGGGATAAGTTGGCCATTGTGTGCGAAGGTTGAGCACAAATGAAGGAAAACAAGCTCTCCATAGCCATGCAGAGATTCGAGCATTTCAAAATGCAGCCCAGTGAGACGCTAGAACAATTGGACGCAAGATTCACCTTGCTCATTACCGAGTTAGCGTCATTAGACAAAGAATTGACCAACAAGGAAATGGTCAATAAGATTTTCAGAAGTCTTCCAAGTAAATACTTGATCAAGACAGTTGCAATGAGAGAATCACAAACTTTGGAGACTCTTTCTCCAGAACATGTGTTTCAGAGTTACAGGCATTGGAATTCGAGTTAGGTGAAGTCAGCGACACAACAACTTCAGCGACTGAATCAGGAGCTTTAATCGCTACCACCAAAAATAAGGGTAAAGCGGTTAGTGAGGTTAAACTAGTGGAATCAAATGAAGAAAAGGAAATGGCCTTATTAGTCAAGAAGTTCAAGAAATTTCTAAGATATGAAAAGAGAAATTCTATTGGACAAACTTCATTTCAAACTCCTCCCCCAGCACCAGCGCCTCAGTATCAAGCGCCAGTGTACTCCATATCAAGCGCCTCCATCTCCTACACAGAATCTCTCACCGCCAGTTGAATCAAAGCGATTATCCACTGAACAAAAAATGAAAACTAATTTGTGTTATAATTGTAGGAAACCAGGGCACTACCAGGTAAATTGCCCTTATCCAAATGTGTCTAAGCCCACAAGGCAAGACTATGTGGATAGAAACCAATTCAGGAGCAACCTTTGCCAACAAGGTTTGCTAGCGGAATCTGAACCATTTCCCGCACCTGAAGAGGAGTTGGAATCATCAGATGAAAGTAGTGATGATGAGCCTACAAGCGACTCAGCGTTGATCTGTCTCATGGCAAGAGAAGATGAAGCGTCTAACAAATCGCTACCAGAGGTAACCAATGAATTATCTCATCCTCTTTCTTATGATGAATTACTTGACAAAGTTAATGAATATTATAAAGATTGTCAAGAGGCCGCCAAAATATATCAAAATGATCTCGCTATTATCTCATCACTCACAAGAGATAAACCAACGCTCAGAGCAGAGTTGAAAGTTCAACAACAATTCATTGAGAAGCTACCAATCACTTGAGAGTGAGATTATTCAATTGAAAAGCGATCTTGATATAATAGTCAAGAGAGAAGCTGATTTGATCGCTAGACTTGCCAAATCAGAGCAGCTCATCTCATCATTATCAAAAGCGTCTAGAAAGTTGGATAATGTGACTGAGGTAACTAGATTATATGCTGAAAAGACCGGTTTAGGATACAATAAATTCGGTAAACAATCAAATAAATCTAATGTTACGACAAACAACAAAGAAAAGAGTGTTTTCTTTGTTGAGAAAAGTTCACAAAGTCAAACGCTAAATGAACCTAGCGACAACGGTACGAGGCCAAATGAGAAAGCCAAAGCTGACTCAGGCAAGGGTAAGGCTAAAGCAAATAATTCACAAAAAGGGGTTCATCCAAACGCTCAAAAGGCTAAAGGTAAGCCTGAACACTGTGAATCAAGCGCTAAGTGTTCAGCATCAAAAGCGCAACCCAAGCCAGCGCCAAGGAAATACCAGCGTCAATATCCAAGACAGTCAAGATCATATTATCAATACTATGATAATTATGATTATGACTATGATTACGATTATGATTACTATTATAATCGGTGATATTACTATACACCCAAAAAGCACACACAACACAAACTGAAACCCAAGAAGGCCAATCTTCCCGTAATGAAGACAAGGCAAATATGGGTTCCGAAAGTTTTAATTCAAACCAAAGCTACTAACGTTGAAGGACCCAAAATAACATGGGTACCTAAGAAGAATTAGAACTGCCCTTTAAATGCAGGTACCTAGAGCCAACACCGATACTTCAGTTTGATACATTGATAGTGGGTCGTCAAGGCACATGACTGGCTCAAAGGATCTCTTGATCAACTATCGTACAACCAATGGTCCTCAAGTTATATTCGATGATAACTCCAAAGGTAAAACCAAAGGTATAGGTATCATGCATAGGGGGAACATAATGATCAGTGATGTATATTATGTTGAGGGTCTTAAGCATAATTTGTTGAGCATTAGTCAGTTCTGTGATAAAGGCTTTGATGTTAATTTTTCAAGCGACTTCTGCTATGTCAACGACGCTAAGACTAAGTCTACTAAATTAAGAGGAAAAAGAACAAATAATGTGTATTTAGTGGATTGGGATTCTACATTTGATAACAACTCCACATGCTTTATTGCTAAAAATCAAAATGAATTGGGTTGGTTATGACATAGAAAAATGAATCACCTCAACTTTAAGGCAATCTCTCAGTTAATATCGTTAAATCTTGTAGAGGGATTATCTAAGGGTTCCTTTCAAAGGAATCGCTTATGTGATGCATGTCAAATGGGTAAACAAGTTAAATCATCTTTTAAGAAGAAACCATGTCTATCTACTTCTAGAGTTCTTGAACTATTGCATCTAGATTTGTTTGGTCCTATTCAAATCATGAGTGTTAGTGGTAAAAAGTACTCGTTAGTAATAGTCGATGATTTCTCTCGCTATACATGGGTAGAATTTTTAGCGACCAAAGATGAAACTAGTGTCAAGCTCACAGCGCTAATCCGTCAATTGCAAAATTCAAAAGATCTAAAAGTGACGAGAATTAGAAGAGATAGAGGAACTAAATTTACTAACCAAATTGTTGAGAAGTTTTGTACAGATTTTGGAATACTTCATGAGTATTCTGCCCGTAGAACACCTTAACAAAATGGAGTTGCTGAGCGATGGAACAGAACGCTTAAAGAAGCCGCTAGGACAATGCTTGCAGAGTCTAAGTTGCCTCAAAGGTTTTGGGCCGAAGCCATCTGTTAACCGTCCGTAACAACACGGAATCGAACAAATAATATAGAGAAAGTAAGATCGTCTCCACAGGGAAGGTTATCAAGTACCAAACAAAGTTTATCTTATTATTTAGACTATCGATTATCAAAGATTTGAGATTTTAATTAATTAAAAGCAGAAATTTATAAAAACAGAATTAATTATAAATAATTAACACAAATATAATTAAAACGAACAATCAATTAACGAAAGGCCTAGGGATTAAGATTTCATCAAGATATTTCTATGGATTATTGATTTTCAATGGATTATCATTCTAGTTTAAATTAAATACCCAATTTCCTTAAATACATGAATACTCTCCCGAGATCTTCATGAGTACCCACCTAAATTAATTAACGTCACTCCCATGATCAAAAACTAATTTAGATGAATCCATTAAGTTCTATGAATATTGTTTAACTAGTCTCATGCAAAATTACCAATATCCCTATTAAGCAATTTACACATGTCTATTAAATCTGAACCGATAAACTAATTCACCTCCCGGTACTTCTTAATTCATCTTAAATCATGCAATTGGTGATCAAGCAATTACAAGCATTAAACTCTCATTAATAGATAAACCAAACAAGAAATCACATCCATAAATCATCAATAATCCAAATCAATACACAAGACTACATCTTAAACCCTAGAAAATAATTTAGCTATGCATAATTGAAGAAAAACAAGAAATAAATTGCATAAACATAAAGTTACTCATGTTCAACAATGGAGGATTGGAAGAATACAACTTGAGAAGATGAAGCTTTTCTCCAAGAACTCCTCTCCCAAAAACTCTCTAAGATCTATTTTCTCTCTCTAAAAGTCTTCAAGATCTACTCTCCAAGATCTACTTTTTTCAAGAATGAATTATTCTCCCACCTCACTCTAGCCTATAAAATGTTTTTGCCACTTTCTTTTTACTAAAAAGGAGTCTTAGATACATAAATTATGCCCATCCAAGTCATAAAATCGGCCCACAAAAATATAAAAATCCGCAGCTGCATAGTTGTGCAGTTGCCTGTGCAGAAATTTTTCTCTTCATTTTTCTTCAACGAAACATTCTCGTTTGGCTTTTCTAATGCATTTCTCCACTTCCTCTTGGTTAGCTTTCGTTATTCACGTAAAAATACTCCTTTAACTCATCAAAACAATCATCGCTTTTATGCCTACAAAAGCATTGAAACGACTTAGAAATCAAAATACGTAAATTAGACTAAAACTAAAGAAAAAGACTAACAACAAGGCATAAAATAAAGATAAATGTGAGGAAATCATAATGAAAATATGTAAAATATGAAACCTAACAAATACCCCACACTTAACCTTTACTCGTCCTCGAGTAAATCCAAACAAAACAAAAACAAAAATAAAGATAACACCATTTTCGTAGGGCACACGATTGCACTTAGCACGTGCAACAAGCCGTTAAACCCCTAGGTTACCCCTAGTGGACGAGTTTTGTCTCGTGAGGGTTTGTAGAGAATATACCCACAAAATTCATGACCTTCGTCAATCTGCCTCGTCGTTCATCAAATCAGCAACTAGTCACAACATTTATGACTCCCCACAATCATCACACATAAACCAATAAACACATAGAATCATTATTTTTCCACATATGAACATCTTTACTCTCAAGTCATCACACTAATCCCAAACAAGTTCAATTTCATATACATCCATTCGTGCTTGATTTATGAATTATAGCAAGGGAACATCTCAGTTATTTCAAGCAAAAACACAACATTTATCATATTGCATCTTCATTCACTTTCCTTCATTCAAAATTTATCAACTCGTGCAATGTCTCGCTAATCAAGCTTTCTATGTCACCCTTGTAATGAGTTTTGGGCCAATGACTCTCAAACCAGTCGGTTTTAAGGCACTAGGTGTCAAGACACCCCAACGGACTTAATCACTCAAGTGACAAAGGCTAGAAACGAAACTGGGTGATTTTAGCTTTCATAAACCACCGAATCAACTTTCTTTCCTTATTTTCTTCATCGATTTTTTTTTTCTATTTTCTCGACTTTCCTCCAATATCACCATGTATCAAAAAAATATGTAATTGCTTTTATCTCCCCGATCAATCCCCTTTACTAGAACTCGTGTGTAGTGTGTAAAGATGCATAAAAATTTTACAAATTTCAGACTCAGTGATCAAATTTAATAAAAAGAGTATCCATGTACAGAAATCAAATTCATATGTTTATCTAGTCAAGAGCTCAAATATGGGAACACAAATATTATGAACAAGTCAACCAATTTTCAGCAACAACTCAGCAAAAATTGACGTATGCCCAATTCTTTCACCACTTAACCACATTACCCCACACTTGAGCAATTCAATACACGCAATACTCAACAAAAAAAAACATGTAATATGTCCGATCCTTTCACCAATTTAACAACAAACACCCCACACTTGAGCAATTCAATAAACTCTAATCACAATTTGCAAACAATCCACCCCACACTTAAAGCAACACATTGTCCTCAATGTATTTTATCGCAACCGATATGCAAGAACATAAACAAAATGTAATTGAAATAACAGTGAAAGAAATACTTCCCTATGCATGTGCGTGATGTCCCGGGAGTCGGTAGGGTGATGGTCTCTCGCGGTAGTATTGTAATTGAGAGAACACTATTTGCCTTGGAAGAAAAATCGCACCCAAAAGAAGTGTGGCAGCAGTGATGTGGGAAGTCGGACGACGGAGGTGGAACTAAGTTGTGGATGTGAGATGACGGCGACGAAGGCGTTCATGAGTCGCGGTCGAACTGCGGTGCAAGTGCGGCAATCGGTGGAGTTGAGTGGAGGTTGTGCGGCGAGTGGCGGCGTGGATCTGTGATTTGCTCCGGCTGTTGGAGGGGGTGAAACGGTGAAGACGACGAGTGGTGCGGCTTGCGGCGGCTGACCGTGTGTTGAAGAAGACGGAAGTGAGACGGCGCCGGTGAAGAGAAACGGCGGCATGGTGGTTGGCTGAAATGTGAGGGGATGGAATGATTTTTGGGATTTTGACCCCACTTTTCAATTTTTTTGTATTTTTTTTTCCAAAAAAAAAAAAAAAAAAATTTTTTTTGAGGGTGCAAAAGTGCGAAAATTTTGCACAATTGTGCACGAAAATTGCACAGTTGTGCATGGCGAGTTTGATCTTGTGCGAAAATTTTGCACAACTGTGCACCTAACATTTTTCTAAGTGCGAAAATTGTGCACAGTGGTGCGAAAATTGGCACAATTGTGCACCTGATTTACATTGTATAATGCCCCATGCACCTCGTTTTTCATGTTATTGACCTTAGGTCTAGAAGATATTTCGCGATACGACTTTAATGGATCTCTTTTACCTTGAGCAATTTCTTCTTTGATGGCCTCTTCAATCACATCCACTGAATAACATTTTTCTTCAAAAGGCGGAGATTTCATCACTTTATTTAAGTCGAACTCCACCTTCTCCTCTCCAATGTTCAACGCTAGCTTGCCAGCACGCACATCAATGACGGTTCCCGCAGTTGCGAGAAACGGTCTTCCAAGGATGATTGGTGTTTTCAAATTTTCATCCATCTCAAGCACCACGAAGTCACATGGGATGTAGAACTTGTCCACTTTCACGAAAACGTCTTCTAATATTCCCATAGGGCGTTTTATGCTTCCATCCGCCAATTGAAGTGACATCTTTGTGTTTTTAAGCTTTTGAAAACCTAATTTCCTGCAAATTGAATAAGGCATTAGACTAACACTAGCTCCTAAATCACAAAGTGCTTTATCAAAGTGGAATTTTTCAATAGTGCAAGGAATTGAAAAACTCCCTGGATCCTTTAGCTTTGGAGGAATGTTTCGTTGGATTATGGCACTGCATTCTTCATTCAAGGAGATTGTTTCCACGTCTTCTAATTTCTTTCTATTGCTCAACAGCTCTTTGAGAAACTTCTCACAAACAGGCATCTGAGCCCGAGCATCTGTATACGGAATGTTGCGGTTCAACAGTCTAAGTGTTTGAAGAAATTTCTCTTGCTGCTTGTCCAACCTCTTGTGTTGCAACCTTTGGGGAAATGGAATTGGAGGAACATATGGTTTCACATATGGTTTCGGGATAACCTTTTCTGGCGCAACCTTGTCAGAAGATTCAAAGATTGAATTATCTTTCGTCACAAATGCATCTCTGTGTATAGCATGTGGTTCGAATTCTTCAATTATATTTTCGTTTATCAGAGTCACTGCATTACACTGTCCTCTCGGATTCTTCTCTGTTTGGCTAGGCAGTGTACCTTTTGACCTTGAATTCATAGAACTTGCCAATTGTCCAACTTGTAATTCCAGATTCTTCGTTGCTCCCACTACCAGATCAATTTTTGCTTCCAGATTCTCAAACCGTTTTTCTGTTCCATTAGCGAGCTTTTCAATGGCTAATTCCCAAGCTTGTGGTTCTCGAGGTGGTGGTCCTTGCTGACTTGGTTGTTGAAAATTCTGAGGACCATGTTGTTGGAACCCTGGAGGAAATTGTTGTCTAGGAGGATTTGCTTGAGCTCCTTGGTTCCATTGGCCTCCCCAAGAAAAGTTCGGGTGATTTCGCAAACCCGAATTGTAGGTGTTCGAAAATGGATTTCCTTGCTGTTTATTCTGATTGGATAGGTAATTAGCTTGCTCAATGAGTGGGCAATCAGTAGCCATGTGAGGTGCTCCACAAATATCACAAGCTAAAGTAGGTTGAGATACTGCACTAACATTTCCCTTGAGTCCCTCCATGTGCTTGACAAGTGCTTCAATGTTAGCATTGAGCAATGTAATGCTATCTACATTGTGGATGCCTGGTGTTTTCTTTGTAGCCCGACTATCACTTGCCCACTGATAACTGTTGGATGACATTTCGTCCATAAGAGCCAATGCATCATCCGGATTCTTTGCCATAAAACTCCCTCCTGCAGCTGCATCGATATTCATTCGGATACTATGTGACAAACCATTGTAGAAAGTCTGCACAAGCATCCAACTAGGAATACCGTGATGTGGGCATTTTCTGAGTAATTCTTTGTACCTTTCCCATGCTTGGTAGAGGGTTTCACTATCAATTTGCATGAATCCTGTGATTGCATTCCTTAACTGGGCAGTCTTGGCTGGGGGAAAATACTTCGTCAGAAACGCAGTCGACAAATCAGCCCAAGTGGTGAACTTATTTGCTGGCTGGTTTTTCAGCCACTCCTTAGCTCTTTTAGACAGGGAGAATGGGAAGAGTCGCAGTCTTATGGCATCTTCAGTAACGCCATTCATCTTGAAAGTACTGCAGATTTCCAAAAAATTCCCCAGATGGGAATGAGGATCCTCCCTCTCAATATCTCCCTCAAATGCAGTGTGTTGGAGCATTTGAATAATAGCCGGCTTCAACTCAAAGGTATTGGCCTGAACACTTGGTACCGCTATGCTGGAGGTTAAATTCTGATATGTTGGTGTAGCATAATCTCGGAGAGTTCTCTGCTCCTCAGCCATTCTGAAACAACAATATCAAGTATCAAAGTTCAAACAAATAAAAATCCAAAACAAAAATAAATAAATAAAGAAAAATGTCTAAACTAATAAGAATCAACTTTTTATTGATATTGACTATTTGTTGCCTTCCCCGGCAACGGCGCCAATTTGTTGGCTTCCCCGGCAACGGCGCCAGCGTCCATTGGAGTTGCCAAAAGATAGAGTGCTACGATTTCATTCACTCAACGTGACGATGCTCTATTCTTTGTTAAGGCTCCTCGTTGCAAGGTCTTTGTTAACCACATGCTCCAGATCTTAGGACCAAGTTGGGTCATAGCAATGGACACTCCAATCCGCACTCTAAGTGATTTCTCGACCATTCCTCTTTCTCGAGTAAATGAGCTAATCAACAGTTCATCAACGGAGTTTGCTGATTCAGATTTTGGAAGGCTCAACTTCAGATTCCGTGACTTTAGTCATCTAACTACTGTCTCCTCTTTACCTTCCTCATCTGATACAGAAGTTACCTTAGCACCCATAGTGGAACCAGTTCAAGCGTCTCAACCAGAGGCTGTGCCTGACGCTTCCACTTCACCTGTTCCAACGGTTGCTGAGCTAGCAATTCATCAGTCTATCTTCAATCCAGATTTTCAAAAACCATCTATAGAGTCACTAAAGCACACTTCAAGATTTAAACAACCAGCTGCCTCTCCGAATGTGCCTCAAACATTTGTGCCTCTCCTCACTGAAGCATTGGAAGAGATGAACGCTCAAGCGTCCAATCATGTAGAATTTCTTCACTGGATCAAGGAAGACTTAGCTAAGATCGAGAAGGAGAATATGAGTGCTCAAGTTGCTCACATGCGCGGAGCTGCTGATGCTGCCGTAGATACTGCTCTCTCTCGTATGCAGACTATGATAGATGGACTTGCAGCTAATCAAATTGCTATGAAAGAATCTCTTGAAGAAAAATTTGATACCTTGGCTGCATCCATGGTCCAAATGGCTGCTCAAATTGCCATTCTTACTGAAGCTACAGTAAAGGCTGATGATGGCAATAAGGGGGAAAAGAGGAAAGCTCATGCAAGTTCAAGAACTCAATCAAGTTCTAAGCGTCACGAAGTGAAGCGTCCAGAGCCGAAATAGTTACGAAACCCCTATCCAAGCCTCGCGATCTATGTGAAGTCGAAGTTGGATACTTGCCATATTTTTGGGTGAAAGAAGCAAGGGGATTGAAGTGATTTGGAGCAGAAATCTGTGTGATCAAGGAGCTCAAGTCATCGACATCCATCTCTCCCTAATTTGTAGAAGATTCTGTGTGATTTTTTGAGAATCATTTTAGTGGATTGCCTCCGAGTGCAAAGGAGAAGAAGGACGTAGTTGGGATTACACCACTCAACGAACCTTACAAATATTGTGTCATTTACTTTTCAGTCAATTCTTTCATCTATCATATCATTGCATAAATTGATTAAGTAAAACACAATCAAAAGCTAAGCAACTAAGAAACCTCGTGTGACGCTAAAACTTTCAAAGAGAAGACTCCAAAAATCATTCCGCTGTGCTAACACTGATTAAAAGAACTGAACGCTTAACCTACTTGGTCAAAGTATTCAATTCTTGATGTCTGAGTTAACTTTAAAGATTAGTCTTCATCAGACGCTTCGCCAGAGCGCCAACATTTTAAGTGAACGCTTAAGTCAAGCGTTAGACACTTCAAGCATCTATATTTTCAAGCGTCCAAAAATCTTTTAATACGAAATCTTTTGAAGTCGAAAAAGACTTCAAGGTCTATTCACCCCCCCCCCCTTCTAGAACCTTTCGTATGCCACTTGGGACCAACAACTATGTTTGATTTATGAGTATTATTTTTCGGATTAAATTTGTTTTGGGTTATGTGTTTAATATTTGTTCTTAATGCTTATGATTGCTTAGCTACCAATCGTATGAATTTGTGCTTAGTTTTGAGACGGAGGGGAGATAAACTAGGGATGCATCTAGGTATTAAACACCACAACGTAAAATTGACTAGAGATAGATTCGATTTCCTTGTGTGTGCTTTCCGTGAAAATGGGAAATTCCATGAATCTTTGTAATGCGTTTTCATTAATTTGAATTTCATATAGAGATATAGAAATCGTTAATGAAAATAGAATTGCTATACCAAGAGATTGGATAGTAAGTAATTTAGGGAATTTCGCCTTAACCTAATCAATCTAATAATCCGGTAAGATAGAATCATAGTCAAATTGAATAATTGGTTGAATCATGTGCCTTAATCACTTTTCTCATTGATGTAATTCAAAGTTGATTTCTCTCATTAGTTGGTAATTGTTATTTAGTATTTTAATTCATAATTCATATCTTTATCTCTTGATTTAACTTAGAATTAGATAACACAGTAATTTCAGTACTTAAATACAATTGTCTCTAGGGTACGATAATCCGGACTTACATCCACTATATTACTTGCACGACCTAGTACACTTGCTAGGATTTTGTGTGTCAAATGAGAATGTACCTTATGTGATTATAGATAAATAGAGATCAAAGTCTTTGCCAAAACAAAAGAGACTTTTGTGCTAGGCACTTAATCGATCTCAATGATCTCGTATTATTATAATTTATACATATGGTCAAGTTCAGTGAGTTTGACATAACCATGACTCTCATTTGACTGGGGAACGTGAACAAAGGGTTTATACAAATACGGTATTTATGATTGGAAGGTTGTGGAATGATCCATTAATTTGGGCCATGAAGTGGGCCACGTGACTGACTAGGTGTTACCCACTTCCTTTGGTTTCCTCTTATTGCCAAATGAGACGAACCTAAAGAGTCGCGTTAAAGAATTGATGAAGAAAATTGAAAAGGATTTTCTAATTTAGTTTTGGAGAGATTTAATTTATTGAATAAGATAATTAATTAAATGGATAAGATTAATTATTAACTAATTTCTTAGAGAAATATATTAATTAATTTATCTAATTAATTTATTTATTGGATAAATAAATTATTAACTGAATAAAGAATTTATTAAACAAATCAAAAGAAAAATCTAGGCCCCATGTGGACGCCCATTAGGGCTAGTTAGATGATCAATTTGGTCTCTTTTGTTTTGTCTTGGTCAATACGTCATTGAGATATAAAAGGCTTCTCTTGACTTTAACCTAGACAATTAATTGAAATACAATTCATTGTAACTCTCCAAAATTATAGAAGAAGAAAAATATCCTCCCACTCTATACACTAGCCGTCGACCATATAGAGAAGAAAAGGATTTTTCATCATCAATTCGTGCGTGATAATTTAGAGACAACGTGCTTCGTTGTTTGGATTTATTTACAATAAACTTCAAGAAATCAAGACTTGAAGAATACGAGGATTGAAGAATTCAATAAGTTCATCAATTCGATGTTTTCAAGAAGATTTGGATTATCCTACCACCTCGTTTCAACGGGTAAGTTGAATTTATTCATTAAAACAATTTTGGATTCAGTTATGCAATTAGAGAACACTTTGGGTTTTAATTAAATTTTTGAAATTCTTCCGCTGCGTTTCTGAGTTTTTTCGTGAAATCCAACAGAAGATCGATGAGAGTAAGATATCATTCCTAGTACTATATGCAGACGACATTCTAATTATAGGGGACAATGTCGGGATGCCGACTACAGTTAAGAAGTGACTTTTGAGTACTTTTCCATGAGAGACTTAAGAGAAGCCACCTACATTCTAGAGATTCATATCTATAGAGATAGATTAATAAAATGATAGGACTTTCCTGTTTCTTTTATTTAAAGATGGTTCTAAAGAGATTTAGGATGGAAGACTTTAAGAAAAGATTTTTGTCTATGAAACATGGGGTACATCTCTCGAAGTCTATGTGTCCTCTTAGTGAGGAAGATAGAAATGATATGAGTACAGTACATTATGCGTCTGCAGTGGGTAGCCTGCTATATACTCTGTTGTGTACAAGATCCGAAATCGCTTATGCTGAAGCATTGTGGGTCTTTTTAGGAAAACCCGGATACTGAACATTGTATAGTTGTGAGGAATATCCTCGAGTACCTAAAGAGGACTATGGATATGATTCTCATCTATGAAGGTGGAAATCTGAGGGTAGACGGTTATACTTGTTAGTGTTTATGCCCTCAAATACCATAAAGAGGATAGATGTATAGGGCAATGGATTGTAACTAAATATTATTATATTAATAAAAGGCTTTTTCATGTTGTTTTCTTATAGAAATTTGTAAGGTTTAGTAAACAACGTAAAGTCCTTGATACTTAGGCGAACCTTCTACTCCCTATGGGTTAGGGAGAATGACACTAGAAGATTTTGATCCTTAATATCTAAAATGGTTTGCAAGTCGAAGAAAGTATTGACTGAACATCAATACTAGATAAAGACTTGTATGATATAAGTTTTGACAGAGAAGTACCAATCGAACACTATGAGCATGGTAGTGGAAACTTATGTCATAGACACGTTAGTTAGACTGATGTGTTCGAACACGGCTCGCATCAGTTTTGTCACATGGGTTTTCACTCACTGACAGTCAATGACAAAACTATTAAGTTGTGATAGGTACGCGTGAACCTTAGACCTGAGGAATCATGTTGAAGATGTGTTTGTGACATCAAGTCTGTCATTAGAGTAGTTAGATCAAATTCACCCGTTGGTGGGGTCGACCTCGAAGTGTGGCTTGATGGGCAAGTAGCAGTCTTAATTGATTAGCAAAATAGAATTTATTCTCTCATAAGTGAATGAGCTAAATATCCTATGCAGTCATGAATGAGTGAGGTAAAAAAACTTTGGCCAAAGCGTTAGAGATACTCATGTTAGACATGAGAGTGTATTCAGTGACCTCGATTCATCATGAGCTAAGCATATGGTCAAGTTTTGTCAGTTGGACTAAACCATAACTCTCACTTGACTGTGATATATGAATAAAGGGTTTATACTCGTACGACATTCACAGCGTGAAAGGTTTGGAATGATCTTATTCATTCGTTCTCAATTGGGATACGACGTGGGCCACGAGACTGGCTAGGTGTTACCCACATCCATTTGATTTCCTCCCAATTACCTTTTGAGATGAACATAAAGAGCCGCACTTAAAGGAATTGCAAAGGAAAAATTATGGAATTTGATTTGAGAGATTTTTCGGTATATGATATCGCAATTAATTAATTAATTAATTAATCATTAGATAACTTTATTAATTAATTAAGTTAATGTGTTAGTTAATTTCATTATGAAATTAATTATAGAATTAACATGGAATTAATTAGTTATTCGATTAATTTATTTATTGGATAAATAATATTAAATAAATAAATAATTAAAAATAAAAACACAATTGAACTAAGCCCGGAAGGGCATTAAAATGCCCAAGTGGGTGTCCACATAGGCTTGGTTTAGTTAGGTTATTTATTTTCTAGTGTAGTATACATATACCACTTAGTGAAAATTAACCTAAGCCTCATTCATTAACTTTGTCTCCAAGTCAAAGTCGTCCACCTCTCTCTCTCTCTCTAGCTGTCTTCAAGGGAAGAAAAAAGAGGATTTTTTTGCTTGAATTCTGGCGTGGTGAATTAGAGATAGTAGTCATTTTGCTGTTCAAAAGAGGATCACATAGCTGGTTCAAAAATTCAATTACGCGAAGAAAGGTACATATTTTCTAAACCATGATTTGAATACATGAAATCGGAGATGAACTACCGCGGAATTTAAATTTTTGCTTCGTTTTATATGTAAAAACCCAATAGTGGTATCAAAGCCAATATCTGATTTCCGTATTTAATCAAATACGTGATTTTATGTGTTTTTCGTGTTTTTGAAGCATGATGAATTTGATGTTATATTTATGATATTGAGCCATGATTTTTTGCATTTTTCTTGGATATTATTTGCATGTTAATATGGTGAATTGGAAAAATCAAATTGGGTAAGAAAACGGAGCCCGAAGGCTCCGTGTATGTTGCGAGCGCGCACAGTGCGCCATCGAGTGGCCAGCAGCAGAGGCCGTGCGCTGGGCACACAGGCGCACGACCAGGCTCATGGGGCCTGGGTTTTTGACCCGGGTCCAGGCAGGTCGGATCGTGCCAAATCGAGTCTAATTTTTAAATATACGGGTTTTGGGTTATTTTAATTATCCAGGTAGGTCAAAAGGATTATGACCCGACTTATAATTAAATAAGCCCAAATTGGTTTAATTAAAATATTGGACATTCAATAAATTAGTTTTGGGCTAAATTAGTTAAATTTGAATATGCCAATGGGTTGGTAATTTATGTTTGATGAAATCGAGCCCAATTAGTTTTTATTGAATATTAATTATTTGAATAAAGAATTAATTAATTATTCTTGGAGGATTTTAATTAATTTATTTATTTAAATAATAAATTCTCACTAGATGGTTCATTATCATAAATGTGGATAAAATTCGGAATTTTATTAGAAAATTAATTAGTTGGACTAATTAATTGTTAACTTAATTGTATTATGTAATGGTGACATTATCCATGGGCTTAGGTTTCTTTTTGGATGTATTTCTTTTTATGGGTTGTAAGGGCCAGATTCGAGCCCATTATTTTATTCTTAGAATTATGTATAGGATTTCAACATTCTTATGTAATAGATAGAATTATAACAGGCATTGAAGAAGGGATCAATCCAAAAAGGAGAGAAGCTTGGAGCCTGAGAAGAATAGTTTAAGTTTTTTCTTTTTGATGGCCCATTGGCTTGGGCCCTCTAGAAAAGCCCATGGATACATGTGTTGTTTTTATTGCTTTTGATGCATGTTCATTAGATGTATGAAGCATGTATTTACCTATCTTGTGCTATAAAAATTGATAATGTGCAAAGTGAGACATAGATAAATGTTTAGAACATAAATCCTCCCAAACAAAAATGATACTAAGTTAGAAAGGGGCGCTAGGCATCCTTTCCCTCCACTAAGCTTAATGAAATCAAGAATTGAATCTAATATGTGGCATTTTCCTAGTAAGTGAGGGTCATGTATTAACACTCAATTCTGAAATCTCATAAAGTGCATTAGATGCCTTAATCGAGACATATTTCATCCCAAATATCGTTAAAGGGTTGCAAGGTGAAATTTAAATGTTAGATTAAAAGAAGTTAGTGGGAATGAACTTAGATAGTCCACAAACCTATATATTGTTAAAGGGTTGTGGTTTTGATGCATTATGGGAAAAGAAGATTGGACCGTCTATTGGATAAATTGATGTTAGGCATCACTTTAATTAAGTAGTGGACCAAATATCGTTAAAGGGTTGCCATCCACTATATTGATTAAAGAAATCAATCTCCACTACGAAGTAATAAACAACGATCACTTTTGATTTTCACAGTGGGAGTGTGAATCTCGAAAAATGTAGTGGGAGCCAAGTCATAAATCGAAGTCCTTGATTTTACTTGATTTTAGTTACAATTATCTAATCAAGTCTGGTTTATTTTCTGCAGTTATTTATTGTTTTATCTCTCTCAAATCAATAATGTCTCCCAAACCACTGTCAAAATTGACGAAGAACACTATTCTTACTGGACCAAATTACATAGAATGACTCACAAAGTTAAGGATGGTCCTTAGCAGTGAATCCATAGACTATGTATTGGAAGTTGGTCGTCCTTCCATTCCTGGAAGAGACAAGGGTAATGAAGTTCGCCTGGCTCGTTTGGATTGGTGCCGTGACAACCATAGAGCAAGACTGTATATCTTAAGCTCCATGTGCATTGAGTTTCAAAGATCTCATGATAAGATGGTTAATGTAAGAGACATTATCCTTCACTTGGATGAGTTGTTTGGAGAACCCAGGTAAGACCGCCATATATTTTATATCAAGAGATCTCTTCCGAACTAAGGTGACTGAAGGTGAGGATATTGGGTATAGAACCGATGGGCGACGCTTGGTTACAATTTAGAATAATGACCATGATAGAGAAACTTAAATCTTTGAATTTCTATATGGACTACATCTCCAAGTTGACCTCATCTTACAGTCACCCCCTGATTCATTCTATTATTTCGTCATAAACTTTGACATGAATGACATTGAGGGTTCATTAGCTGGGCTTTTGGATAAACTCAAGGTTGCTCAGAATCAAATAAGGGTGGACAAATGGAACAATAATATAGCTGTCACTTTTCCTAATTCATTGGATGGACAAAGGAATAATAACAGCAATCGGCGAGTGGGAGCATCCAAGGGAACTCGCAACAAGGTACAACGAAGGAGGAGTAAGAGGGCTAGATATGAGGACAAGTGCTTATGCTGTGGTGAGATAGGCCATTGGAGAAGAGACTGTCCAAATATGAATAAAGGAACAATAGGTAAGGAACTTTTTGTTTTTGAAACAAATTGTTCTAGTACCATATTCTCCACTTCTTGGATTCTTAATTCAGGAGCTAATATTGATGTATCTTGTGTGAATCAGAATCTGGAACGAAATAGGAAGCTGAGCCCTGATGAGGTGAAGATAAGAGCAGGCACCGGGCAAAGCGTCGTGTTGATAACAGTCGTTTGAACGTGTTTTTAAGCCCCTTGAGTTTATGTTTTAGATTCATTTATCGCTTGATTCATGCCATTTGTGCGTTTAATACGTGTGATAAGTGACTACAGGTTCTAATTTGATACAATCGAAGAAAGGGCGGAAAAACACTTCAAAACAGTACTTCAAGACAAAAACATTCACGCACAGGCGCCACCTTTGCCATGCCTGTGTGCCAAGTAGAAGAAAAAGGATTAATGATTCTGCGCATCACGCCCAGGCGTGATCGTAAGCACGCCTGTGCGCCACTACTGCCATGCCTGTGCGTGTCTTTATTCACTCCTGGGCGCCGTTGCCCGATTATGCCACGCCTGTGTGTGGATTTCTGCACGTCTGGGCGCCGATGTTCTGTTTTTGAATCCCTATAAATACAATATCAAGACTAAAAGCTAAGGTTAACTTTTGGAGGCTGTTTAGAAGACAAAATCCACTTGATACACAATATTTTGGAGGACAAGAAGGAGAATTAGCAAGGGATTGAAACTTAGACTTTGATTTTATCATCAATCAAGTGTACTAGGGAGTGATTTATTGCTTTCATTTCATCTTTAATCATGAACAATTACATGTTTTTCTCATATTCTCTTGTACTGTTGATTATGAGCTAAATCCGTAAGACTAAGGCCATGTAAAGGCCTATTTGTGAAGTATCTATATAATAGTTGGTTGTTGAAGAAATTCATGTATTGCTATGTGTTGTGAGTATGTTCTTGTTCTACGTACATGTGCTTGATCACCATGTGTTCGATAAATTTCCCAGGTGAATGTTTCGAGAGAAAATTGATCTAGGGTGCATAAGATTCACAACATAATCCGCAAACAATGAGGAATTGCCCGTTAAGTGACAAACGATAGAGATTCCCGGATGCAGTTAGCCGGATTAATCCGGGGAAATTCTAGAACTTGAATGCATGATTATTGGTTAGATTTTCGGATATAAATATTTTGGGAACCATCAATTAGTCATAGGATTATTATTTCCGAGACATCGGGTAGTAATTATAAAAGGGTTTTTCCACCATAGCAATATAGGTCTAATGATTCAACAACTTACGTTATTAAGATATTGTGTCAAATTGAGCCCTAACATGTGCCTTAGTCATCTTTAACAATTAAAGTTTCAATCAATTGTTTACCTTTATTTTCACTTTTCACATATCTACGCTAATTTAACCTTTACTTTAACATTTATCATGAAGTCTAAAACTAAAATACAATTCCCTGTGGGTTCGACAATCCGGACTTAATTGTCCACTATTACTATACATACAACTAGTAATCTTGCTATAAATCGCGTTAGGTTCTAGCGTGTCAGTAGCTACTGGAATTGGATCTACCTTACTACTTTTGAATTCGGGACATTTACTATTTCTGGATAATATTTTAGTTTTGCCCATTGGTCTTAAAAACATTGTTTCTATTCCCGTTTTAGTTAAACATGGTTATACTTTCCGTTTTATTAATGAACATTGCATTAGTAGGCTTTGCTTCTTTAGTAAATGGTTTGTATTACCTTAATGTTCAGAATGAGTGTGTTATGAATACTATACAAAGGAAACGTTGTAGGCAAGGAATTAATCAAAGATTAATCTGGCATCTTAGACTAGGCCATGCCAGTGAACACAAAATTCACAAAATGGGGAAAGATGGACTAATAGGTCCATTAGGATTGGATTCCTATCCTACTTATGAATCTTGTCTCAAGGGCATGATGGCTAGATCCCCCTTCACAGGGACTTTTGAAAGAGCCTCACTAATCTTAGGTTTAGTGCATACTGATGTTTGTGGACCATTTGGAGAAATGGGTAGTGGAGGTTTCCTTTACTTCATCACATTCACTGATGACCATTCAAGATATGGTCTAGTGTACCTGATGAAGCATGAGTCTGAATCCATTGAAAGATTCAAGGAATTCAAGGCTTTAGTGGAAAATCAAACTGGGGAATATATAAAGGCTCTTCGATCTGATCGAGGAGGAGAATATACAAGTGCGGAGTTTGATGAATACCTTAGAGAGAATGGTATAGTATTACAGTTCACACTTCCAGCGACACCACAGTTGAATGGAGTAGCCGAGCGAAGGAATTGAATTTTGTTGGACATGGTTCGCTCCATGCTCAGCTACACTGACTTACCCATTTCACTGTGGGGTCATGCGCTGCTTACAGCTGTACATATTTTAAATAGATGTCCATCCAAGTCTGTTCCTAAGACCCTATATGAAATATGGAGAACTAAGAAACCAAGTCTTAATCACATTAAGATTCGGGGATGTCCTGCTTATGTCAAAAAGACTAAAGTGGACAAGTTGGAGGCTAGATCCTTAAAAGGGCATTTCGTTGGTTATTCCGAGGATTCCATGGGATACCTCTTTTACCCGCATGATGATCAAAGGATCATCGTAGCCTTACAAACCCACTTTCTTGAAGATGAGTTCATTCAAGAGAGTGGAGCGGGTAGAAAGATTGTTCTTGAAGAACAAAACGAAACTTCAGTGGATACATCTACATAGGAAGTAAGAACCGAACCTTCTTTAACACAACCACAACTGCGAAGATCAAATAGGGTACCTCAACCACCTGAGAGGTATGGATATCTACTGCAAAGGGAGTTGAGCCTCCATTCTGTGTTAGAGGAGGGTCATAGAGATGATCCCTCCACATATGATCAAGCGATGGGGGATGTGGATGCTACAAGATGGCGTGAAGCTATGCAAACAGAAATAGATTCGATGCATTCAAACCAAATTTGGAAACTTGTAGATCGGCTTGATGGTATAAAACCAATTGGGTGCAAATGGATTTACAAGAGAAAGATTGGTGTTGCTGGCAAGGTTGACACCTATAAAGCCAGCTAGTGGCAAAAAGGTACAGTCAAAATAAAGGAATTGACTACCAAGAAACATTTTCTCCAGTGGCTATGATCTAATCTATAAGAATTCTACTTGCAATAGCGACTCACCTAGATTATGAGATATGGAAAATGGATGTCAAAACTTCTTTTCTGAATGGATTCCTAGATTAGGATATCTATATGGAACAACCTAAAGGTTTTATATCCGAGGATGGTATCCATAAGGTGTGTAAGATTGAAAGATCCATTTATGGACTCAAGCAAGCATCTCGTAGTTGGAATCTATGATTTGATGAGGCAATCAAAGAATTTAACTTCGTCAAAAATAAAGACGAGCCATGTGTTTATAAGAAGGTTAGTGGGAGCAAGATAACATTCTTTGTGTTATATGTAGATGACATACTACTCATAGGAAATGATATAGGAATGCTCACCACTATTAAGAAGTGGTTTTCAAGTACTTTCTCCATGAAAGACATAGGAGGGGCTACCTACATTCTAGGGATTTGAATCTATAGAGATCGAACAAATAGAATGATAGGTCTCTCTCAAGCCCTTTACTTAGAAAAGATCCTAAAGAGATTTAGGATGGAAGATTCTAAGAAAGGGTTCCTGCCAATGAGACACGGGGTACATCTCTCGAAAACTATGTGTCCTCAAAGTGAGGAAGACAGAAAAGAGATGAGCACTATACCCTGTGCATCTGCAGTGGGTAGCCTGATGTACGCAATGCTGTGTACTAGACCTGACATTGCTTATGCAGTAAGTGTTGTTAGTTGATTTCAAGCAAACCCAAGCAAGGAACATTGGATAGCTGTGAAAAATGTCTAAAGTATCTGAAGAGAACTAAGGATATGATTCTCATCTATGGGAGTGGTGACCTAAGAGTGGATAGGTACACTGACTCAGATTTCCAATCAAATGTCGATGACCGAAAATCCACCTCAGGGTTCATATCCACCCTCAACGGTAGGGCGGTGACTTGGAAAACTTCCAAGCAAAGCACAACCGCAGACTCCAAAACAGAGGTTGAATATGTAGTTGCCTCTAAGGCAGCTAAAGAGGCTGTTTGGCTTAGGAAGTTCATTGGATAACTTCAAGTGGTTCCAAGCGTAGATCTCTCGTTGCCACTTTATTGTGACAACACTTGAGCAATAGCGCAGGCAAAGGAACCAAGGTCTCACAACAAGTCCAAACATATTGAGAGAAGATATCACATCATAAGAGAGATCGTTGCAAGAGGAGAAATATATATTCAAAAAATAACATCAGTAGCCAATGTCCCTGACCTATTGACCAAGTCATTGGCACAGGCGGTGCTAAAAAGACATCTTAAAAAGATAGGTATAAAATACCATAGAAAATGGCATTGAGTGCAAGTGGGAGATTGTTAGTGTTTATGTCCTCAAATGCCATAAAGAGGATAGATTTATAGGGCATTGAATTGTAACTAAACATTATTATATTAATAAAAGGCTTTTTCGTGCTGTTTTCTAATAGGCATTTGTAAGGTTTAGTAAACAACGTAAAGTCCTTGATACTTAGGCGAACCTTCTACTCCCATGGGTTAGGGAGAATAACACTAGAAGAGTTTGATCCTTAGTATCTAAAATAGTTCACAAGTCGAAGAAAGTATTGACTGGACATCAATACTAGATAAAGACTTATATGATATAAGTTTTGACAGAGAAGTACCAGTCGAACACTATGAGCATGGTAGTGGAAACTTATGTCAAAGACACGTTAGTTAGACTGATGTGTTCGAATACGGCTCGCATCAGTTTTGTCACTTGGATTTTCACTCACTGACAGTCAATGACAAAACTGATAAGTTGTGATAGGTACGCGTGAACCTTAGACCTGAGGAATCATGTTGAAGATGTGCTTGTGACATCAAGTCTGTCATTAAAGTAGTTAGATCAAATTCACCCGTTGGTGGGGTCGACCTCGAAGTGCAGCTTGATGGGCAAGTAGCAATCTTAACTGATTAGCAAAATAGAATTTATTCTTTCATAAGTGAATGGGCTAAATATTATATGCAGTCATGAATGAGTGAGGTCAAAACACTTTGGCCAAAGCATTAGAGATACTCATGTTAGATATGAAAGTATACTCAGTGACCTCGATTCATTATGAGCTAAGCATATGGTCAAGCTTTGTGAGTTTGACTAAACCATGACTCTCACTTGACTGGGATATATGAATAAAGGGTTTATACTCGTACGGTATTTACAGCGTGAAAGGTTTTGAATGATCCTATTCATTCGTTCTCAATTGGGATACAATGTGGGCCACGGGACTGGTTAGGTGTTATCCACATCCTTTTGGTTTCCTCCCAGTTGCCTTTTGAGACGAACCTAAAGAGCAACACTTAAAGGAATTGCAAAGGAAAAATTATGGAATTAGATTTGAGAGATTTTTCGGTATTGGATATCGCAATTAATTAATTAATTAATCATTAGATGATTTTTATTAATTAATTAAGTTAATGTGTTAACTAATTTCATTATGGAATTAATTATAGAATTAAATGGAATTAATTAGTTATTTGATTAATTTGTTTATTGGATAAATAATATTAATTAAATAAATAATTAAAAATAAAACCACAATTGGACAAAGTTCGGAAGGGCATTAAAACGCCCAAGTGGGCGTCCACATAGGCTTGGTTTAGTTAGATTATTTATTTTCTAGTGTAGTATACATATACTACTTAGTGAAAATTAACCTAAGCCTCATTCATTAACTTTGTCTCCAAGTCAAAGTCTTTCACCTCTCTCTCTCTCTCGCTCTCTCTCTCTCTAGCCGTCTTCAAGGGAAGAAAAAAGGAATTTTTTGCTTCAATTCTGGCGTGGTGATTTAGAGATAGTAGCCATTTTGCTGTTCAAAAGAGGATCACACAGCTGGTTCAAAAATTCAATTACGCGAAGAAAGGTACATATTTTCTAAACCATGATTTGAATACATAAAATCGGAGATGAACCACCATGGGATTTAAATTTCCGCTGCGTTTTATATGTAAAAATCCAACTATACAGTCTCAGATTTTCAGTCTGATGTGGATGACCGAAAGTCCACCGCAAGGTTTATATTCATGCTCAATGGTTGGGCAGTGTCTTGTAAAGCACAACCACTGATTCCACTACTAATGCTGATATGTGGCTGCCTTGGATGCTGCCAAAGTGGTTGTTTGGCTAAGGAAGTTTCTTGGGAAAATTCAGGTGGTTCCTAGCATGGAGCTCTCATTTTCACTTTACAGTGACATCAATGGAGAAATAGTTAAGGCTAAGGAACCAAGGTCTCACAACAAGTCCAAACGCATTGAGAAAAGATATCACATCACCAGAGAGATCGGTGCAGAGGTGAAATAGTCGTGCCGAAAATAGCTTCCATGGAAAACGTAGCTAACCTGCTTACCAAACCTTTATCATAGGCAGTGCTAGATTGACATCTTGAGAAGATGGGTATTAGATACCAGAGTGAATAGTATTGAATGCAAGTGGAGATTGTTAGAATTATGCCCTCAGATGTCGTTGATGATAGATTGTATAAGGCATACTGATTTATATTTGAACTTTCTTTATTTATATAAAGGCATTTTAGTTGTTCCGCTTAAATTTTATTGGCATTTGAAAGTAGTGTCTAACAATTTGTCTAAGTGATCAAGGCAAAACTTCTATTCTCTATGGATTAGGGAGATTGTCACTAGAAGGGTTTGAGACTTGATCACTGAACTCGTTCCTAAGTCACATGGATTGTTGATTGGGCATTGAAACTCAATAAGAATTGTATGACATAAGCTTTGATATATTAGTTCTAGTAGAACACTTTGGGTTAGTGGGAGCTTTTGTCATAGACACATCAATAAAATTGATGAGTTAGAACACGACTCACACCGATTCTTTCACATGAGTTTCACTTTATGACAGAACTAATTATTTGTGATAGGTATGTGGAAACATTAGACCTGAGGGATCACATTGAATATGTACTTGTGACATCAAGTCTGTCATTAGAGTAGTTAGACCCAATTCACTTGTGTGTGGGATCAACCTTGAAGTGCGACTCTAATGGGCAAGTAGCAGTCTTAACCGATCACCAAGATGGAATTTATTATCTCGTAAGTGAATAAGTAAGTGTCATATGTTGTCATAAGTAAATGAGGTCAAAAGTCTTTGCCCAAAGTATATGAGCCGCTCGTGTTAGACACGAAAGGAAGCTCAGTGATCTCATCTTATTATGACATGTGCGTATAGTCAAGTCCTGTAAGTTTGACAAGTCCATGATTTTCACTTGACTAGGAAAACAAAACAAAATGTTTATAGTCATGGAAATGTTTAGAATGATCCAATCATTCGTTATCTTTTGGATTGCGGTGTGGGGCCACGTGACTAACTGAATTCACCCACATCCTGTGGTTTCGTCTCATTGCCAATTGAGACAAATCTAAGGAGTCGCACTTGAAGGACTTGCAAAGAAAAACAAAGTATGAGATTGATGGGGATTTTGGGTATTCGATTCCACTGATTTGTTGGATACATTAGTAGAGATGGAATAGTTAATTATTCATTGAATGCATGTAACAATTAAATGGTAATGTTAATTAGTTAATTAATTATTAAATTATCATATTATTTATTTATTGGATAAATAATTGAATTAAATTAAATAATAATAAGCTAGAAGCCAAACTGGTGCGGTCACATGGAGGACGCCCATGGTGATGGGTTTGAGCTTTGGTTACTTATTTAAGTGATATGCGTATCAATTATGTTAATTAACCTAGGATCCTATCACTTTATCTCATAACCCTCGAAAGCAGAAAAATTCCCCAACCTCTTTGTCTCTCTCTAGTCGTCTTTAAGGAGAAAATAAGAGGAATTTTTCATCTGCAATTCTTGCGTGGTGATTTAGAGGTAGTGACAGATCTGCTGCTTGGATTGAAAAATCGAAGAAGCCTGAAGTTGCTGCCATACGAGGATTTTTCTAACCACTTCGCTACAAGAGGTGCAGAATCCTTTACTTCTTGTTTGAATATGTTGAAATTGGGCTGACCACTTGGGATTTTATTTTTCGCTGAGCATATATATCTATTATATCTCGTTTCCCAACAAGAACTGGTGCAATTGACAATCCACAGCTATTGGGAGATTCGGCCTATCACAAGCCAACCCTGACGGGCACCTTTAAAATTGCTCATTTTGTTTCTACCAACAACCGGCCTACATTTTTCCATGTGTCGAGCAATTATTTTGGATAAGGTTGTCCACAACTGCTCACACATGATTTTGACAGACCCGACCCAACAGGTTAACCACAAGCCAACACTTGACAAGCACAGCCTACATTTTGCCATGTGTTGAGCAGTTGTTTTAAATAAGGTTGTCCACAACTGCTCGCACATGATTCCGACAGACTTGACTCCCATCTATCTTAGTTCGAGTGCGCCGCGTGTCCAATCATGTAATGCTCGAGCATAACACACGCCTTTCGTGTCACCCCGTGCACAACGCTCACGCTTTGGGTGCCCATTTTGCACATCTCTCTTGTCGAGTGTCGTGCTGCACCCGTCACTTGCACATCAGGTCCTACCTGCGCACAACTCTCTTCCAACAAATGAGTTGCATCGACACGTCCTGCACTTATCGTGCCAAACTCGCAACACTATCTGCACCTTGTTGTGCCAAACTCGGAACACTATCTGCACACTGCCACATTCTTGTCTTGTCTTGGCCTACACCACATTTGCCCCAAGTCAAGTGCCACAATTGCCGGTACTGTGCCCAAAGAGTAATCCCACAAGTGTCACTACAAAAAAAAAAAAAGATCTTGTGACAAAATGTCAAGTGGCAACGTCAAAATTTTCACTAATTGTAAATTTTTAGTGACAAGAATTTTTATTTTGTCACAAAAATAGGTTTTATATGTTTAATAGTGACAAGATTTGTATAGAAGTTGTCACTCTTACTAGTTAGGGACAAGGAAATTGTTGTCACTATTGACAATTAGTGACACCACTATAGTGACAACAAATATAGTTGTCACTTTATTTGTGTTGTTACTATACATGTGTCACTAATTGTCAATTGTAACAACTTTAAAGAAACTCTTGTCACTAAAAATCCTTATTGTGACAAAGTAAAAATTATTGTCACTCATTATATTTATCTAGCGACAATTTTAACATTATCAGTTCAAATTTTGTCACTAATATTACTTTTTGTTGTAGTGTGTGTCGTTTGCTGTCAAGTGGCTCGTGTGAAGTGGCCCTGTGTCATGAACAAACACATAGCTTACTCGCTGTGCCGATCAGCGGGCATTCGTTGTCCCACTTGGCACGCAGACACGTTCTTGTCATGAAACTGAAAAGCAAACTAGCAAGACGAATCGGGTAGGATGTCTCCAGTGCACCGCATCCCTCAAACAGGTTTAAGATGGACCACTACTTGTGTCTTACGTGGCTTAAAATTGCCTCACGTTTCGGCAACAGAAGAATGAGAGGCTGAGATACTGCTAAATCCGCTCACAACTCTCACATCATAAGAATAAAGATTGGAGAATTTGTTGCAATCGGGTTCTGTTGACGTGCACCACCTGCATCCACCTCAATTCTTTAATCAAATAACCTGGAACAAATTCTCTCCTAAGCAGCTTTGGATATGGTATAAGTTTAAATTGAATTAGCGCATGCGCAAAAAATAAAACTTAAAAGAAGGATTTTGAATTAAAATTAATTCAATATTAATAAATGGCGACAAAAGAGAAGAAAAAAGAAAAGGAAATAAGAAATAAAATCTAAAATTAAATTAAGAAAAAAAATTACAAAAAACTTCTCTATATCAGATTTTATGGAACATGTGACTATCATTGAGCCAGCTCATCGAAATCATTGCATTGACATAATATCATCATGTAATGCACTACACCTAATTCATAAGATAAAATCGTACTTACTTCACCAAAACACATTGACAATCAAGAAACAATTTCTATAGGTCCCTCTTCAGTTTTACGATACTTGAAGACATTCATATTAATTAAGAGTTTGTGGAAGTGGTCAGTACTTTGAGTGAAAAGTTTACTAAAAGTAAAGTATAAATTTTTTGTGTAAGGCTCCAAAAGAAAATAAAGCATTCATTTTTTAGAAAAGAATAAAAATGATATATGTTACAAATTTATCAGTCAGACTCTAATACTAGTAATAATATTTTTCTTATATCATTAACTCATTACTCTTGACTTGTAAAATATATATTTGGAAAGATGGTGGCACAAAAATGATTGCTTTCTAACATCCCCACATTTTCAGTTCAATATCTTTGCATATATCCATTCGTATCTTTTGCAGGATTAGGACATTTCTGCACGTTCTCAGTGTTGCATTTCAATTTGGACACTTGCTAAATTATCTGGCCTATCTTAAGTGGGTGAAATTCGCATAAAATTGGAGCCAGAATTGAGGGATAAAGTTAGGATAAGAGGCATATGCCAAGCGTTTTCTTTTTCTTTTAATTTTTGGCCAAGCGTTTTGGTGATTGCAACTTCCAATCCTGTCATCTTTCTCTTCCAAATAACTACTTTTGAGTGGTGAACTCCTAATATTTTCTTGAATTTAAATTTGATGTGGTTTGGATTTTCACACCAAGAAAATCGGAGAACAAAACAAAGTTTTCGATTGATTGTTGTAATTAATATATCTTAAGTATTGATTCACACTCAAATAATAAATATTGAAAAAATCAAAATTTGTGGAAGAAAATGAGAAAGAATGACTTTCTTTATTGATTTTGAATATTCATGAACATAGGCCCTAATTTTGGAGTAATACAATTTAATGAAACTTGACTTTCTCTACTAAAACTTGAAACTTACAAAAAATGAAGTACAAAATGTATATATAGGCCTAGTGGCCGATTTTCCTAAGGTTGGGGGAGTCTTGGATTGCTTCCAACTTGTTCTCGGATATAGGGGGTTATGATGAGCTATATCCCTCTTTTTAGAATGTGGTAGTTTAGGAAAAGATTTACCCAAATATCTATTTATTTGAGTTTTCTCGTAAGCATTTCCATGAACTTTCCTTTGGGCTTTCCTCTTAGTATTCTGACGAGCATATCCTTGAGTTTTTTACGAGCTTTCCATTCACAAGCCTTCTTCATGTTAGCCCATTTAGGAGAAGTGAAAGTAATGACACATATCATAAGCCCCCCTACTCCTTGAGAATTTTAGAATAAAAGGCTCAAAAAGTCTCGAGAGTACAATAAATTGTCATAATTTCAAGAAGGGTTTGATTATTTTTGATACAGTGACTGTCTCGTTAAAAATCTTACCTCGGAAAACCTAATGGAAAAAAACCAAAGTAAGGGAAAAAGAGTGCAAGGTGTATCAATTCCTCCTCATTACCTTATGGTGGGCTCATGGGCTGCCCCATGAGCCCATGATGTCCGAACACCCCCCCCCCCCCTTTTTATTCTCCTTGTTTCCTTTCTTCTTAGCTTCCTTCTCAAATAAAAACTCTTCCTTTTAATTTTCTTATGCAAATAAAATTCCTCTTCCTTCTTTCTTTCCAAGATACCTAAAAAGTCTCTCCCTCCCTTCTTTTTTCTCCCAATTTTCAAAAATTCCTACAAAGAAATTCATCTTTCTTGCTCTTCTCATCCTTTTAGGATTGGGAATAATCCCTTCAAGATATATTTTTAGTCTTTAAATACAAGACTTCTCCCTTTATTTCTCATCACAATTTTTGAAAAACACAAGGCTCCTCTTTCCCATATTTTCGAAAATTTATAAGCCATGCAAGCGAGCTCCCACGATTTTTCGGATAATATTCTCTTGATAATTCTTCACATATAAATCTAGATTTTTCATCATCTCTTCCATCTTCGCATTTTTAACAAAAAACATGTCTTCTCTAGCGTCGAATAACTCCTCAAACTTGTCTTCTCGTCATAAGAAATTAATAGAGGTGTCGTCTAGTGATAATGATTCAAGTGAGAGAACAAAAATAAGCCTTCCATTACCTCGTGTTGACACGTGGGGCGAAACCTCGTCAGATGAGGATATTTCCGATGACGAAATCTCGCTTTTAGTAAGTGAGGAACAAATCCGTTCCGAGATGCTCAAAATAAATGAGGGTTTTCCATCGTATGAGGTGTATTCTTCTCGCTTTTCATTATCCAATGCTCAAAAATTAAGAAAACATTTACGACTTCCCCCGGGGTACGAAATAAACGTCCCCTCTCCTCAAGCTAGGCCGAACACGCCCCCTCCGGTCTCTCTCTGCTTTTTCGTTGCTCAAATTGAGGCCGGTTTGCGCTGTCCATTACCTTCTTTTTATATTGATGTATCAAATCGATATCAAGTGCCTTTATGCCAATTGTGTTCAAATTCTTTTAGCCTCATAGCAGCTTTCTTCATGGTGTCTTCTTTTAGGGGCGAAATTCCCTCAGTAAACAAGTTTTATTGATTTTTCCAACTCAAAAAGTTAGAAAAAGGATTTTTTTTATTTCAATGCGAGGGTAGGAGTGCACTTTTTGACTCATAATTTCAAAACTCATGGTGATTGGAGACACTATTACTTTTTTTTTATTTTTTTCTCCTTCTCCGTGGTCGTTTCCCAATATATGGATTGAAGAGAGCCCTAAGCATCCTCGGTTTTCTCCTAAAGATAGGCCTCCTTTTCATCAACGTATGTTGGATAGGTTTAGTGAGCAAGTATATGACATCAAAATCTTGATTGATGAGTACTTATTGAGGCATTTCCATTTGAGTTACAAGAATACCCCACTGGGAAATAGTTTAGGTACACTTTTAAGCAATATTACTTGCTTCTCATGAGCTTTCCCCCTGCATATACATAAGCATTTCACCAGCTATTTGCATTACATTATTATTATTCATAAATACCTGGCTTTAATTGAATGTCTTCTTGTTGTTGTTTGTTAGGCGCCAATATGTTCAGTGCTCTTTTGAAGAGTAAGGCTAGATTACCACCCTCTGACGGGAATGCAAATAGGGCGCCCATGTAGTTAGTACCGAAGAGGAGGGCTCCTAATATGCCTCCTATCCCTTGTGATGAGCTACCTGATGGGGATGCTGATGGTAGAGACAAGAATAAACACTCTGGGAAGGCCAAAGAGAACCCTCATGTGCATGCTAATGGGAGAGGTCACGAACGTCCTCATGACCAGACTACACCTCAGCTATCCTGTGAGCTCTCTGATATGAAAGTTCCCGATACTCCAACCCCTCCTGCTAAGAGGAATCGTGATCACTACATTCCTTCTTCTCGCGACAGAGTTTCCTCCACTTCACTCTTCCTTGGTGGAGATAAAAAGATAGCTTGTGACCAGCTACTAGGTCTTGCTACGTCAAAAGACCGTCGTTATATGGGAGATTTTTCTGATTCTGCCTTTATGGACGAATTTTCTTCCACCATGATGTAGGTATATTTTACTTCTCTTCATTACATATATTATTGTTGTAACAAAATTTTCTTTTCATCAGCTAGCTGTTAATTTCCTTATATGTTTTGGTGGCAGGTAAGTATGCTTGGCGGTGATGTTATAGTTCGGCTTCGTCGTAAGCTAGCCGGGGCCACTGATGAAGCAAAGAAAAGTGCTAGTTTAAAGGAGCAGCCATCAGCCAAATCAAAAGAATTGGAGGGAGAGGGTATTTTAAGAAAGAACTTATATGTCAAATTGAATCAACTGATGAAGGATTTTGCAAAGTCTCGAGCAAGTCATGCTGATGAAGTAAGGAAAGAGCATGAGGCAGCTCACCAGGAGGCCACTGAGGGTTTTGCTCACTCTCCTGCTAGTCAAGTCTTTTTAGAATCTTATTACCAGCATAGATAAGAAGAATATTTGAAATCCAATGACTTTTTTGAGGTATTGACGTGTTCAGCTCTTCCCTATTACCACCTCTGCTTTCGTTCTTGTCTTAAACAATTTGTAGAGGCCGGTGTTTTGCCACTGGGATCAGACCTTTCTTTCCTTACGGAGACATCTGGATTTAATGATGCTCCCTTTCCTGGCGAGGAAGCTCCTGAATACATCCTACCAGCTATCTAGCCACCTGCTATGCTAGCTAATGAGATAGCTGATGAAGTTGCCAATAAGACAGCTGGAGAGGCCCCTAAGGAGATAGCTGATTAGATCGCAGATGAGGTATTTGATAGGGCTCCTGATGATGTAATTATGGGTGATCAGCCACCTAGTGAATCCTTTTTTGAGGCGACAGACGAGCTTGTTACTCCAGAAGCAAATGAGGGGTCGGAATCCACCACCTTTATTTAGATTATTTGGATACTAGTTGCTTTCTCTTTCCATAGTTTGTCTTTCCTGCAAATACTTTGTAACATGCTCACTTTTGGGGCATAGATATCAATTTTTGTATCGTGCTCACTTTTAGGGCTTGAGCTTTCCCTTTCTTTGAATAATAATAAGAGATATTCGCGTTCTACCTTTAGTATATGATCTTTGATGGAGAATGTCGAATGTATGCAATTTTATTCACAACAAATATATAATTTCCATGGAGAATGTATAAATGAAAATTTATTCACAATGTATACCTATTATGCTGCCTAGGGCTTACAAACAGGCTTGTAGTATGACTTACGCCACTTAGGTCTTATGCGGGGAGCTTGCAGTAGCCTGAAGTAGTCAATGTCATGGCTTATACTTCTTAGAGTCTTACGTGGCGAGTTATCAGCAGCCTGAAGTAGTCAATGTCAGGGCTTACGCTTCATGGAGCCTTATATAGAGAGTTATCAGTAGCCTGAAGTAGTCAATGTCATGGCTAAGGTTTCTTAGAGTCTTATATGGAGAACTGTCAGCAGCCTGCAGTAATCATTATTAAGGCTTATGCCATCTGGAATTTTATACTTAGTTCTTTATTTATATGCAGCCTGGTGCTTATGCTACCTTATAACAAGGCTTAAACAGCCTAGGTCTTATGATTTCCTCCGTCTTCGATGTTGCCGAGGGCTTACAGCAGCCTCAAGTAGACAATGTCAAGGCTTATGCCACCTGGGGCTTATGCGATGTCTTATGTATATTATTTTATGTGCTGCCTAGAGCTTATGCTGCCTTATAACAGAGCTTAAACATAGGTCTCATGATTTCCTCTGTCTTCAATGCTGCCAAGGGCTTACAACAAAACACAAGATAATAGAAATAAGCATGCTTCTAAAAAAAAAAAAAACAACAGATGGAATAAACACAACAAAAACGAAAAGAAAAGAAGACTTACAAACTTGGGTTGCTTCCTAAGAAGCACTTGTTTATAGTCATTGGCTTGACTTTTGTGCTTTAAGGTTCAATTAGGTGGCCCATTTAGAACGACAATATCCTTGCCATTTCTCCTTTTGTTCATGGACCCCACTCGTCTCCACTCATATGGCGGTGATTTGAGATTAGACCTTCGTTCCTGATTTGTCTTATCGATCTCACGAACACGTAGATGTGGTAGATTGTACTTCATGCAAAAATCATCTTTTCTCACCTTGCCTTGTTGATCATTAGGGACCTCATCCTCCACCGTACAAGTGCCCTTAGTATTACCAAGTGCACATTTCTCATCAAACAAAAAGTGGATAGCATCGACATATGAACAAGTAAGATCATCCATATGCGGTTGCATGTCATGATAAACATCGAATATCACCTTTTCGGCACCCACCTTCAATGTCACCTTACCCTTTCCCACGTCAATCTTGGCGTTGCTAGTGGCTAGGAAGGGTCTTCCTAGAATCAAGGGAACGCCAGTGTCACTATCCATTTCGAGGACCACGAAGTCAACCGGATAGAAGAATTTGTCGACTTGTACAATGACATCCTCGATAATTCCCTTTGGTTTCTTGATAGAGCGATCCGCCAATTGCACGGGCATGGATGTTGGCGTAAGATCTCCAAGGCCTAGCTTCTTGAAGAGAGAATGTGGGAGGAGATTGATACTAGCTCCCGAATCACATAGAACCTTGTCGAAAGATAAAGGCCCGATAGTGCAAGGTATGGTGAGACTTCCCGGGTCCTTGAGCTTCCGAGGCATTTGTTGAGTAAAACGGCGGAGCACTCTTCGGTGAGACAAACCATTTCGTTTTCCTCCCACTTTTGCTTGTTGGATAAAATATCCTTAAAGAACTTGACATAGTTTGGCATTTGGAGGATGGCATCAATGAATGGAATGTTTATTCGAACCTCTCGAAGAAGTGCCAATATACAAAGAAAACTCGGATCCATCTCCTGCTTTTTCTTCTTCTGTGCATTTGGAAAAGGAAGACGGATCTCAATGGGAGGAGGAGGTGTTGGAGTCGGAGTCGATGCACCAAGATTAGAAAAGACAGGAGGCGGCGCTTGAGGCGCCTGATGTCATGCCTGGGCACAATGAAGACGGCGCTTGGGCTTGAGTAACGTCGCTCTCAGGCGCGGTACTACGAAGCGAATTGTCTAGCATGGGTGCGTCCGGCACCTGGGCATGTGGAAAGTGGCGCTCGGGCGCGACTGTGAGTACCAATTCTTCCTGCTGAATGAGATCCGGCGCCAGGGCGCCATCTGAGTCACGCCTAGGCGCTGGAGTGCGTAGCAGATTTTCAATTCCAGGTGTGTCTGGGGCCTGGGCGCCGACACTTTGACTGCCTCATTTTCCAATTGTGATCCACTCCTTAAAGAAATTGCATAGCATTGTTCTTCCGGGTTCTTCTCCGTGTCGCTTGGTAGAGTTCCCGGGGCTCTTGCACTAATTGCATTAGAGATTTGACCCATTTGTGTTCGCATATACTTCATCTCCATGAACATATCCTTCATCATATTACGGAGTTCATTGATCGTTGTATCTGATTTCTTTATTTGAGCATCAAATCGCTCGTCTATCGTGAGAGGTCGTGCTTGCCCTTGCCCTTGTACATTGGGATTTCCTTGCCTCGGAGGTGGGTTGTTAAAAGGAGGCCTCGGTTGTTGGTTGTTGAAAGGAGGCCTCGAAGGTTGATAAATGCCCGGTTGTGTGTTTTGTGCGGGGTTTGGCCTCTTTGGGAAGTTTTCGGGTACATGAAAGTTCATTTGGTGCCGGTTATGATTCCCAACAAAATTTACATCTACAACCTCTGGTTCCGGGGCAACCACTTCCTCTAATTCTTGCACACAAGCAACCCTTTGATTTGGTGGAGGAAGCTCATCATCATCTTCGGGGTAAAGTTCATCCTCCCTAGCCATTTGCTCGAGTTTAGTCTACATAGTCCTACTATCAAGGCCTAAGAGGTCACCACCGGCTCCCGCATTGAGTAGGTGTCGAATCCGAGATCGGACTCCATTATAGAAATGTTGAACTTGCTCATCTAGGGTATAGTTGTGATCGGGGCACTTTCAAAGCATACCCTTGTACCTTACCCATGCGGATGCTAAGGATTCGTTCCTTGTTTGTTTGAACCCCTTAATCTCACTTCTAAGCTCGTTGATTTTTGATGGAGGGAAGAATTTGTTTAGAAACTCATCTACTACATCATCCCATATTCCAATTGATTGAGGGGGCAATGACTTGTACCAAAGAGTAGCCACATCTTTCAAGGAGAAGTGGAATAATCGGAGGCGGATGGCATCAAGATCTCGTGGGTTGAATTGCATAGTAGATATCACATTCTCGAAGTGATCGAGGTGGTCATGAGGAGAGTCTCTCGAGTCACCATAAAACGGCTCTGCTTGAACCATCCTGAACATGTGAGAAGGAATGTGGAAATGTGGATTAGCAAAATCTGGGAAGATAACGGATCCCGGTGTAGTGTGTACCCGGGGTGGTTGATTACCACGAACCGATGGAGGAGGCGGTGGAGGTGCCGGTTGCATAGCTTGAAACAGATTTTGCAACCACTCCCTATTTTTCGGAAGATTCATATCGGGAAAGTTCCCATTTGGATTTAGATTGATATTGGGTGCCATTTCTCGAGCTCTTCTACTATCCCGAAGAACACGCTCAATCTCGGGCTCGAAATCGTAGAGGGGTTCGTAGGATGAGCGGCCATGCACCACAACCAAACCTATTAGTTAAGCACAAGAACAAAATTATACTAAAATGAAAATAAAGGAAAAACAAGAATTAAATGAAAAGCTAAGAATTATGAAAACATAAACGAAAATCAAAAACTAAAACTAAACAAGTCCTCGGCAACGGCGCCAAAAACTTGACACGATAATACCTAACGTGCTTTTATAGCAAGTATATTAGTCGTGTGTAGTAATAGATGGACAAAAAGTCCGGGCTGTCGAACCACAAGGACTTGAATTTTAGTTTATGATTTTATAATGAAAAAGAACAAATAAAGTAAACGTAAATTGAAAGTAAAATGCGTAAGATAAGAACGAAGACACGCGAAGGGTTAAAGACCAATTATAAAGGGAGACTAAAGCACATGTTAGGTCCAAATTGCTCAATTATACTTATAAAGATTCTCGTTGAAGGTTTACGCTTATGTTGCTATGGTGAAAGCTCCTAGGGTAAAGAATAACCGATGTCTCGTGCTAAACTCCTATGATTGAATGATGGTTTCCTAAGTATATCTACCCAGAAATCTAATCACCAAACACGCATTAACGCACTAGAGCTCACTCGACTTAGATCGAACGACTTCACCCGGGAATCTTTACCTATGTCTAGGGCAATTCCTGATTGGTTGCGGGTTATGGTGTGAATTTCTTGCACCCTAAGTTAATTTTCTCTCGAAATATTCACCTAGGCATAAGATTCTAACATATGGTGATCAAGCATATGTCAAATAAGCAAAAACACAAATTCACACCACATAACAACATAAGAATCACTTCAACAATCCTCTATTATAAGCATAAATCACAATTTGGCCTTACATGGTCCTAGTCTTACAAGTTTAGCTCATAGTTAATGGCATAAGGACATAGATAGATTCATATACATATTCATGGAATGAAATGAGAAAACTATTAAAACTCCCTATGTTGAATTGATGATGGATCTTCACTTTAATCTTCAATCCCCAAGCTAACCTTCCTTCTTGATCTCTTCCAATTGATGAATTTGTGGCTCAAAATCCCAGAAAAGTGCCTTCAAACCCCAGGAATTCGAACCCTTCAAATGAGCTGAAAATTTCCTTTTATAGCTTCTAAAAACAGTTACAACGGCGCCCAGGCGCGGGTGGATCGGAGCCCAGGCGCGGCTTACGTGGCACTGTTGGCTTGAGGCAAAAGTCAAGGGGCGCTCAGGCGTGGCTTTACTAGCGCTCGGGCATGGGTGATCTAGCGCTTAGGCGCGGAATATGTGGCGCCTGGGCGTGAGACTGCGAAGTATCCTGTCCTTCTTCCTTCGACTGGCGCCTGGGCGTGGTAGAACTGGCACTTGGGCGCCGTTCTGCGAAGCATCCTATAGAGAATCGTTCGATACACCGTCTTTTGCCCTTTTTTTCGTGCAACGTCGCTTAGTGCCTGAATTCACTTAATACACAGATTAAACATACAAGAGGCACAATTCAAGCTATAAATAGACCTAAATTGTCAATAAAAGGGGTTAAGAACATGTGCAAAAACGACTCCTATCAATTTCCTCCATCTTCGATTTGTCTTTTATTATCTTATGTGTTGCCTTATAGTAGGGCCTAAACAGCCTAGGTCTTATGATTTCCGCCGTCTTTGGTGTGTCTTTATTATCCTATGTGCTACCTAGGGCTTATGTTGCCTTATAACAGGGCTTAAACAGCCTAGGTCTTTTGATTTTGTCGTCTTTTGTGTGTCTTTTATCTATTATCTTGTGTTATTATTTGTGTGGAGACATGGCGTTCGAGATAATAAGCATAATAACACAAAGATGAACAAACCTTATTATTTGTCATTCTCATCAGGAGAAAACACGCAAGTATTGCATGACAGAAAATGGAAATCAACATCAAACTACTTCTAGATGCTTCTAGATCAAGCATTCATTATTTTGGGGAAAGCGATAAAAATACTAACTTCATCAAGGCAATCTTCTTCTCAAGTGTAGAATCTCCTCAAGTTGTGCACATTCCATGACCTAGATAGCTTTCGGCCCTCCACATTCTCCAGCGTATATGCGCCCCTGTTAGGAATTTCATGTTAGATATTTTGATGATGACAAGATAGGATTTTATGCTAGACCCCAAATATAATGTAAGTTTTTGTTTTCATAGATCAATTGTATAAGCGTTTGAAAGTATGTAATTTTGTTAGGCTTGCAGTTTTTATCTTTGTAGATTTTAGACTAAGTATTAGATACCAAATCGCTAATAAAATTCTAGATGAGTCTATTAGAGATGAAGTTGAAGATCAGCATCCGAAGTCAAATGAAGATGAAGATTTGTTCTTAGCGTCTGTCAAACGCTAAAGGACTATTTTAGGAATTATGGAGTCAAGCGCTCAAAGCACTCCAGCGATCAGTATGATCAGATTCACCTGAAATAAATTCTCAAGTCATGAAGAACTTAAATGCAATCACTCAACGGACATTTATTTCCGACGGGAAATAAATTCAAATGCATTAAATGCCTAATAAGAGCATTAAATGTGATAAGGTATTATGACTTGTGGACAAGCCACCTTTTGACTAGACTGTTAGGTTTTCAGAGTTCAAACCTGCTCCCGTCCAATCGGAACCAGCAGGATTTCAGGAATGTCAGAGAAAAGGCTGATTCACGCACCGCGTGAAGAGCAAGCACTCACATGTGTCCAACGGACAGATCCCAAGAATTGTCTATAAATACCTCATTTCAGCAAACTCTAAAAACAACGATTAACACGCGAAAACTTTGCTGAAATATTTTCTCAAGAAAAGCTTAGAAACTCCATAGCCAAAAAATTTCAATCTTTTTACATACATTCCAGACAGTCACAAATATCTCAAACATCTTCCAAAGAAGAAACCTAAACTCTTACTGAGATATTCCAAGTTGTTTGATCTTTCCAAAAAACAAACAAAACCTGTGTGACAAAACCCTCAACCTTTCATCTGAGTGAGAAAGTTATTGAAACCCCTTACAGGCAGTATTTCTGAGTGAGAGAAGCTTGTAGAAGAAGATCTTCATTGGTGCTAAAATCTGTGTGATCAAGGAGCCCGAGATCTTTTTTCACCTCTTTACTATCTTGGAGAAGATTCTGTGTGATTCTTTGATAATCAACTTAGTAAATTCCCTCCAAGTGCAAAAGGAGAAGAAGGACGTAGTTGATATTATATCACCCAATGAACCTTACAATTTCTTGTGTTATTTACTATTTTATTGTCTTACTTTATTTTTATCATCTATTCTGAAAAAGGCAAATGAAACTGCTAAGCGACTATTTAACCAAAACGAACGCTAAAGCTTTCAAATCATTTCCGCTGTGCTAACCCTGATTAAGCGATCTAAGCTTTACCCTACTTGGTAAATTGCTAAAATCACTAAGTCTAGGTTATCTTTTCTGTAGTGCCTGACCTAAGCACTCATCTTCCTAAGCATTCAAATCTTTAAACGTGATACGAATTTTTGAAGTCAAAAAAGATTTCAGGTTCTATTCAACCCCCCCCCCCCCCCCCGCCTTCTAGACCTTTTCGTGTACCACTTGGGACCAATAACCCCCACTTAGCACTTGTATCACCTTGTAAGGGCATTCCCATTTGGGTCTTAGCTTTCCCACTGGCTTCAGGATGTCAGTTCGCCTGAGGACTAGGTCCCCCATTTGAAATTCTCTGGCCACCACCTTCCGGTTGTAAGCTGCTGCTATTCTTTGCTTAGACTTGGCTACCTTAAAGTAGGCCATGTTCCTAGCTTCTTCTATGACATCAAGGTTTTCTCTCATCAATTCTTCATTCTTCTTAGCATCTAAATACTTCACCCTTTGGGATGTCATATGGACTTTAGAGGGTATAACAGCTTCATCTCCGTATACCAAGCTGAAGGGGGTTTCTCTAGTAGTGCTGCGAGGAGTGGTTCGGTATGACCATAACACACTCGGCAGCTCATCCACCCATGTACTTTCGCCTTTTTTGTAGCCTTGTTTTCAGTCCTTACACGATGATCCGGTGAATCACCTCCACCTGTCCATTGCACTGTGGGTGGCCCAAAGTGGTGAACAATTGCTTTATGCCTATCTCCATGCACCAATTTTGTATCTTGGCACCTTGGAATTGCCTCCCATTGTCGGATATTATCTCGTGTGGTACTCCAAACCTAAAAAGTATGAACTTTTTTAGGTATTTTATCACCTCACCCTCCATGATCTTGGCTAATGGTTCCGCCTTGATCCATTTGCTAAAGTAGTCTACTGGCACCAGCAGGAACTTCTTCTATCCCACCGTAGTGGGGAAGGGTCCCACTCTGTCCATCCTCCATTTAGCGAATGGGTAAGGTGAGCTCATGGCTCCCATCACTCCAGCTGGCTGATGATACAATGTTGCATGCACTTGGCATTGTTCACACCTTCTTACCAGGTTCCTCGCATCTTCCTTCACGGTAGGCCAGTAGTATCCGGCTCGAAGGGCCTTCCCCTTTATGGTATATGCACCACCAGCATGGCTACCACAAAGGCCTTCATGGATATCTTGTAGATTCATCAGTTCTTCCTTTTTCGAGAAGCACCTCAGAAATGGGTGAGTAAAGGATCTCTTGTACATGGTTCCCTCGATTATGGTAAATCGAAGGACTTGTCACTGCACTCTCAAGGCCTCCTTTTTGTCCTCCGGCAGTCGTCCCTATAGCACGTAATTGACTACAGGCATTCTCTAATCGTCTGGAACCAGGGATATGCTGCTTACTTCTTCTCCTATTATGGAGCTTGGTATGGTTTCTATAGTTATCCGCCGAGTATGGCAATCGACTAGCGCACTAGCCAATCGTGCTAGGTAATCAACTTTTTTGTTCTCCATTTGGGGCACCTGCTTTATCTCAAAAGTCTCCAATTGTCCTTTTAGGTCTCCTATTTTCTTCAGGTACTCCATCATTCTTCCTTCTTTGGCCTTGTATTGGCCATTAACTTGGCAACCACCAACTAGGAGTCTGAATGGACTATCAAGTGTTTTGCTCCCACCTTTAATGCCATCTTTATCCCGGCAATCAAGGCTTCATATTCAGCTTCATTATTCGAAGCGTGAAAATTGAACTTCGGGGCATACTCCAGCTCGCTCCCTTCGGGTGTCGTCAGCACTACTCCTGCTCCACTTCCTGTTGAGGTGGTAGAACCATCAACATGGAGCCACCTGATCTTCTTAACGTCTTGAGAGGAAGGTACCTCTGCTATGAAATTCGCCAATGCTTGAGCCTTTATGGAGGGCCCCGGGGCATAGGTGATGTCAAAATCACTGAGCTCCACAACCCATTTGATCATCCTTCCTGACGCTTCGGGGCATTCCAATATTTTCTTCAGAGGATAGTTGGTGCATACTTCTACGTTATGTGACAGGAAATACGGCCTCAGCTTCCTGGCAGTGGTCACCAAAGCAAATTCCACCTTTTCGATCTCTGGATACCTCTCCTCAGCCTCTTTAAGGGCTCGGCTGGCATAGTACACCGGCTTTTGGTCACGTCCTTCTTCGCGTATTACCATAGAGCTAACAGCATGATTGGAAATTGCCAGGTATAGGTACAACTTCTCACCAGGTAACGGCTTAGTCAGTAATGGTAAGCTGGTTAAGTACACCTTTAACTCCTCAAAGGCTTTTTGGCATTCTTCACTCCAAGAGAATGAGCTTATCTTTCGGATAACTCTAAAGAACGGTAGGCTGCACTTTCCTAGTCTTGAGATAAAATGACTCAGAGCCACCACCCTGCCAGTGAGTATTTGAACATCATAGGTGCCATTTATTGGATAGCTCTTATCTTCCCGAAATTAACTTTGATTCCTTTCTCCGTCACTAAGTATCCCAAGAACTTCCCACTTCGGACTCCGAAAGCGCACTTCAAGGGATTAAGCTTCATTTGGTACTGTCGGAGTACCTCAAACGTCTCCGTTAGGTCATCCAAGTGGTCCTGCACCTTGCGGCTTTTCACCAACATGTCGTCTACATAGACTCAAGGTTTCTCCCTATTTGCTTTTGGAAGATCTTGTCCATGATCCGCTGGTACGTGGCTCCAGCATTCTTTAGGCCAAAGGGCATCACTACATAACAGAACGTCCCAAAGGATGTTATGAAGCTCACCCTCTTCTGATCTTCAGGGGCCAGGGGTATCTAGTGATACCCATGAGATGCATCCATCAGGCTCAAAAGTTCACACCCTAATGTAGAATCCACCAGTTGGTCGATTCTAAGGAAGGGGTAACAGTCTTTTAGGCAAGCTTTGTTAAGATCTCAGAAATCTATGCACATCCGCCATTTATCTCCTCATTTGGGAACAAGGACAGCGTTAGCTATCCACTCCGGGAATCGGATTTCCTTTATGTGGCCAGCAGCTAGGAGCCTGTCCACCTCTTCTTTTATGATTTTATCCTTCTCAGGCCCAAAGTGCCTCTTCTTCTACTTCACGGGTTTGGAGGTGGAAAAGACATTGAGTTGGTGATCTGCTACAGCTGGATCAATGCCTAGCAGGTCCTCCACTGTCCAGGAAAAAACGTCTATGTAATTTCGGAGTAGCTGAGTCAGGCAAGAAATCATCTCAGAGTCGAGTTGAGATCCTATCTTGGCGATCTTGGAAGGATCGCCTGGCACCAGCTCCACCGTGATCAAGTTTTTAGCCGGTTTGGCTTTAGTTGCACGCCTGCCTCCTTGATTCCTCCTTTTATGGTCATGATCTCCTTTTTCTCCAGTTTAGACCCTTTTGCTAGGTCTACCTTCATATTGGATGATCTTTCTCCTGTCCGGATAGCTTTCACGTAGCATTTCCTTGCAGCTTGCTGATCTCCTTTTATTTTTCCTACGCCTTTGCCCATAGGGAATTTCATCTTCATATGGTAAATGGAAATGACTGCTTGAAAAGCATTCAGTGTAGGCCTCCCGAGGATAGCATTGTGTGCTGACGGGGAATCTACGACCAAAAACGTCACCATTCTAGTCTTCCTTCAAGGTTCTTCTCCCAAGGATAGGGGCAATTGGACTTGACCCAATGGTTGCACCACCTCTCTTGCGAATCCAAAAATAGCGATTTTCACCTTCGTCATCCTGATGCTTCCTAGGTCCATCCTTTTGAAGGCATCATGGAAAAGTACATCCACCAAACTGCCACAGTCTATGAAAACTAGGCCCACATCGTAGTTAGCAATGGTGTCGGTAATCACTAAGGCATCATGATGAGGGCGACTGCGGCGGTGCTCATCTCCAGGCCCAAATTGTATTAATGGCTCGGTGTTAACCGCAACTACCTCCTCGGCTTCTCCTTCAGTTATCTCTAGGTCTGACAAATCTCGTATGGCCCTAAGATGAGCTCGTCGAGCCCTATGTGAGTTTCCATCAGTGAAGACTCCAGTTATCATATTGATAAATTTTTGCCTTTGGTTTGGCCTTCCTTCTTCATCTCTTCTCTCCATCGTCTCCTTTGGATACTCATGAGGACACATTTCAACAGCTGCCCTATACTACGGTGGGGTAGGACTTCTTTCAAAGATTCTCGTGCTCTTCTCAGGATCACGGTATATAAGTTCTTGCAAGTGCCCGCATTCTATCAGCTTTTCTATTTCGTTCAATAAATGTCAGCAGGTATTAGTATCATGCCCGTAATCTTTGTGAAAACGGTAATACTTATCGGATTTAGGATGAGTTGGTCCATAAATCGTGCTTCATGGCCACCTCACCATCTTTTTATTCTCCTTCTCTATCGTCATAAAAGCTTTCTCGGGAGTCACATTAAGAGGTGTCCGAATTGGATTATGATACTCCTCCTGATACCTATTTGGATAAGTGGGCTCACTGGAGCCTTCTTTTCACCTCTAGCAGCAGGATTGCTGCTAGCTATCTTCATTTGAGTAGCTTCCTCCAGATTCACGTATTTCTCCGCCCTTTCTAATAGGTTGTCAAAATTGACAGCTGGCTTCTTGGCCAAGGACCTGAAGAAATCTCCATCCTTCAAACCTTGCGCGAAGGCATTAGCCAAGACTTCAGCATTCGCGGAAGGTACCTCCAAGGAAGCAGCATTAAACCTTCTTATATACCCTCTTAACGGCTCCATGACTCTTTGGCATATGTTGAACAGTCTCAGGGAGGTCTTTTGGTACCTCTTGCTGCTAGCAAACTAATGTAGGAACATCTCGCTTAACTCCTTAAACGAATTAATTGAATTCGGAGGTAGCTGATTGAACCACTATTCGGCAGCTTTCGTTAAAGTGGTTAAGAATACTCGATATTTAACTCCATCAGTGTACTGATGAAGCAAAGCGCTATTCTCAAACTTCAATAAGTGCTCCGTAGGATCCGTCGATCCATCGTACTCAGCAATAGTGGGGACACAAAAATTATTGGGAAGCTCTTCGGCTAAGACTTGTGGCCTAAATGGTACACCTCGTGGAGGGGGTTGGAAACCTCTTCCTAGGCATTGCCTCATCTCTCTCATTTCTGCCCTTAGGTCGTCGAATCCTTCTATCGCCTCTGAACACCTTACGTCATTACCCACGGGATTCATGGGTAGTTGTCTCTAGGGCATATCACCCATAGGTCTCCTTGTAAGGACGAGAGCCCAAGCCATATGCTTGGCGAGGAAGGAACGGTGGCGTATAAAACATCGTTCCCCTTGAATCTTGAACTATAGGGATCGCCATAGGGACAGCTGGCGAGGGTGGAAATGGAATGCTCACTGGGATCTCCCTTCTTGGTTGTGTATATCCTCCTTGCAAAACAGAGGCCATCGCTGCAGTAAATGCTCGTACCCATTGATCAGCGAGAGGGAATTCGTTCCCTGCTGGCTGGACACCTGATGGGATACCATATGCTACTTGGTGAGCATGTTGTTCATCACCTCCTTCCAGTTGTTGGCCTCCTTCACCTCTAGACAGTTGTCCATGCACTGGCGGATTGAGACCTCCGTTCTCATTGGCCAGTGGTGGATGAATTAGCTCCTGTACATCCTGGGTTTGTGGCGATACGAGCCCTTCCAAGTTAGGAAAGGCTGTGTGTTCTCCTTCCTAGCGGCTCGTGTATACACGCGTTATCCCCGGTGCAACCTCCTGTTACGAGGGTAAACTCCCCTGAGGTGGTGATTGAGTGTATCCCGATGCAACGGTGGTGTTTCCTGGAGCGGTTAACATGGAAACCGAAGCATGTGCGGGATTGCCCATTAGTGATTGCCCCGGTGCAACACCGGGCAGCATGATGGCCGCGCTGGAGCGCACGGCCTCTTCTTCCACCGCAAGCCCGACGCGAAAGCCACCGGCGGATGCACACTGGCGCTCCTCCTCTCCGAACGCCTTAATCCTTGAACTCCTTCCATTTCAATGCAACAACTCACATCTTAAACTCCTTTTCCCACAGACGGCGCCACTTGATGTGTTTCGAATTTTCACACCAAGAAAATCGGAGAACCAAACAAGGTATTCGATTGATTGTTGTAATTAATATATCTAAACTCTTGATTCACACTCAAAATAATAAATATTGAAAAACTCGAAATGTGTGGAAGAAAATGAGAAAGAATGGCTTTCTTTATTGACTTTGAATATTCATGAACATAGGCCCTAATTTTGGGGTAATACAATTTAATGAAACTTGACTTTCTCTACTAAAACTTGAAACTTACAAAAAGTGAAGTACAAAATGTATATATAGGCCTAGTGGCTGATTTTCCTAGGGTTTGGGGGAGTCGTGGATTGCTTCCAACTTGTTCTCGGATATTGGGGGATATGATGAGCTATATTTCTCTTTTTAGGATTTGGTAGTTTAGGATAAGATTTATCCAAATATCCATTTATTTGAGTTTTCTCGTAAGCATTTCCATGAACTTTCCTTTGGGCTTTCCTCTTAGCATTCTCAAGAGCATATCCTTGGGCTTTTTACGAGTTTTCTATTCACAAGCCTTCTTCATGTTAGCCCATTTAGGAGAAGTGAAAATTATGACCCATATCAAAATTTAATATGGATTATCTACACTAGTCATGCATGCATGATATGCAATACAAGATGCAACATCATTTACAATAGAAGATCTTATGTATTGGAGGAATGACCTCTAATAAAATTTCGACAATTACAAGTGTCATTTACCTAATACCCTTGTAATAGAAGATGCAACAGGGTTTGCAATAGAAGATCTAGTTTGTTCATAATCGACATTAAATTAACATTAGTATTTAAAGCCTACCTAAGTGGCAACTGGCACCCAAGTAAGATGAGCTTTTTATCTTTCTTTCTTTTTTCTGTTTATGTTTTTATAGAGGTGCCAAACTGACGGGTCGGGTCAATAGTGGGTCCAAATTCATGGATCCAATGTCCAAACAAGGTTGGTGTCAATGTTGGATCGAGTTTGGTCCGATCGGCCTTATGGAAAAGCATTTGTATGCACAAAGGTTATAGATTTTCTCTATTTTTTTTCTCTAATGTAACATTGTTATTTGTTGATTGTTCAACTGAATTTGAGTTCGAATAAATTTATAATTGGTACTGGTGGTAGGATATGGGTTGGTAGGGTGTGGCTGGTGGTTGTTGGGCTCTGTTAGTAGTGTAATTATAAATGATGTAAATATAATAAAATAATTTCATAATTCGTTACCTAGTTCTAATTAAATCAATTGATAACTGTGGAAGCTATGAATGACAATTTACCAACTAAAAGTAAATTAAAAATTGATTAAAATTAAAGAGAATTGACTAAGACAAATGATTCAACCAATTAATCAGTTTAATTTTAAGGAAAAAAAAACGGTCTTATATATCATTCAATCGAAAGTATACAACGCTTGGAACAATACAATTCATATCGACTCAAACGATGTAGTAAAAACATATGAAACACCAACATCAAGTTTCTTGAAGATAACAAATCTTAAAAACTCACAAACGAATACAAGAAAATTCTTGTGCAACTCCTATTCAAGGAGAAACAAAACTCTCATTCGAGAGAGAAAACAAACTCTCATACGAGAGAGAAAATAAAATACTAAATAAAAAATCTAAAACGCAATATAAAAACTTAAGTATCACCTGTCTTCATCTCGTCAAATGTGTTTCTGTCTCGTTAGATCCATATCCGTCTCGTCAAATTTGAAGATGTGATGTATAACTTGAAGAAGGGTGCTCCAACCCAATCCGTCGACGATAGTGGTAACAATGGTGAAGTGAAAGACTGGTTCAACAAGCCATCGTTGACGAAGGGAAAAAAAAGATTAGAGTTTAGAGAGAGATGGGAAAAGAGAATCTTCAATAGGTGATATTTGATGTTATTCCGTTTTAGCTGATGTTGTGTAATTAATCAGTTTAATTACGAATTCTATTTTACCGGGTGTTTGGGTTAATGCGGAATTGTTTTTATTATTATAATTGGACCCAAAATGAAACAATTGATGATCCACATAAATAGGTTGGTAGCGTGTGGCTGGTGGTTGTTGGGCTCTGTTAGTAGTGTAATTATAAATGATGTAAATATAATAAAACTACTTCGAATTTCGAATTGTTTTTATTATTATAATTGGGCCCAAAATGAAATAATTGATGATCCGTATTGAACCCAGAATTCAATCCAGTCCAAAATAATTTAACACCAACCCATAATTCATTGGGTTGAAGACTTGAAGTTGGACCTATTGTTCAAAAACCATAATGTCACGTCTAAACGTTTTAAATCAAGTTTAATATGAACTCGACCCGCTAAAATGTGAAAGTTAAAACAATTATGACACATTTGGTACGGGGAATAAGGATGTCATAAAAGGGCATTACCACTTTTTTAAACTCAATTATTATTTGGTACAACTGAGACAAGTAAAAGTGGATTGAGGAATGATTGGAATGGGTACGGAATGAACAGCTCATTCTACCACTATTAAAGTGAAAAATTATTCTTTTATCTATACAAAAAATTTTATATTTGAATACTCACTCCTCACCCCAATTCTGGCTATAACAAAATAGGTATAAAAGTATAAATTATGTCAAAAAGGAACCTAATGATTATTCTCACTTAATTGGAATGGGTAGGAATCACAACAAAAATGAAAATTTCAACCAAATATTTTCAAATTCATGGATTAGGATATGTATCAATTGAGCAAATAACAAAATAAAACTAAATATGGATATATATATATATATATAGTTGTAAGTATTTATATTATATATAGAAATAAAATATATGTTATATATATTTATAATTTATCGATATTTCTAGAATAAATGGTATGTTATATGTATATGTATATTATAAATATTAGATATACGAATACAAAATATTTATGCAATATATATTTGCAGAAATTTACATATTATATATATATATATGCAATATATATAATATTTTTATAATATTAATAATATATGCTTATCTTTAAACTTGTGTGTGTGTGTGTGTGTGTGTATATATATATGTATATTAAAGTGCATAATTGACACGTATATATTTCTATATACAAATAAATTTTAGTATATATACATATAAATACACAGTGCATATTTGACACGTATATATTTCTATATACAAATAAATGTGTGTATATATACATATAAATACACACACGTATACAAGTCATATATTATAGTTTTTTTGGGTAATCGAGTGATATTTTATACAATATATATAAATATTATATTTTATCTAAAATATATATTCTATGATATATATATATATATGAATTACATCATTATATTTATAAGCATACATGTACCACATATAGATAAAAATTCAAAAATCAGTTTTATATACACATGTATATATAATATTTTGTACATTAATTTTTTATTATGTATAAATATATGTGTAGATATTGTAGTTATCATACATATTTAATTATCTATTAATAAATACTCATATCTGTTTGTATATATTTAAATTAATACGTATTTTTATTAGTTATTATACATAATATTTACATTTTGGTCTATTAATTTGTATTATAATTATTAGTATAAAATAAATGTATATTATTTGAACAAACAAAATTTTATTTGAGTCCAATTGTGCATTGAAGTACCAAACAAAAGAAAGTAATAGACTACTCTAACATAGCTTCAGTCCATGAGTGTAGCCAAACAGTGAATTGGGAAAGACCATTCAACGTGGAATTTGATTCCTTTGGACTAAGTTTTTCTGGAATGATCAGTTTTCGTACCAAGCGTGTCATTAGAGTTTACGTGTTGATATTAGCATTCCACATATTTATAAAGGCACTCCACATTTATTTTCAGTTTATTAAGTTTATAAGTATGCCCATAAAACATAATTCATATAAATTTCAAAAATAATTTTAAATAAACTCTATATATACCTTGTACGAAATAACACCACGCTGTTATGAATAATTATTTTGTGGATGTCCAGACAACTCCAAAACCTCTTCATCTCCATGTCCTTCCACTTTTCATCATTAATATGAGTCAATGTAATTTACCCTCCTCATTATGTAATCAACCTTTGAGGTTCTTGTTTTGTGCCTATAAATAGGCTATGCCATTGTATTATAGAGATACAACAAAATCAATAAAAGAATTCTCTACTTAGTTCTCTAATCTATCTACTTTATAATATCTCTAATCTCTCTACTTTATAATATTTGAAGTTATTTCATAATACACACAAAATTTTGCCCTTCTCATATATAATTTTCTTTCATTTCTTCTCATTCTAATAAATGTTCTTTTTTCTATTAATTTACTTTTTACTAGAATATAATCTATAACCAAGTAAAAAAAAAGTGTCGACAGCCGAAAATAATGAGCCACACTTTTCGTTCCAGGTCGAGTCTTTCTGTCACTTTGCATTTGCAATCGGACCTTCAACTCTCGGGCGAGAGATTTGTTCTCATGATAGCGAACAGGGTCTCGGGGTCGCGAGATTTAACCTCGTGGGAGCGGGACAAGGTCTCACGATCGCGAGGCTGGGACATAATCTCTTGACCGCGAGGTTGCGGCTGGGTCTCGTGAAACGTTTCTAACACAACATATGAGATTTCTTTTGCGTTGTAATTTCACGTGGCCAAAAGGAAATATTTTTTGCTCATGAGATACAATTGAGCTTGGACAGTTTTTACCTCATCTCGGTCTTTGGGAGATAACTTAGTATTTTTGTAGCGATGTTAACCTCAAAGATCTCATATCCGAAGTCCGGAGTTAACTTAGAAAATTTTCGTTTACTCATGGAGTTCCCTTGGAAGGGCATCAATTTCTTGGAGGTCAACCTCATAGATAACTTAGAGAAATTTTAATTGTTCACGAGTGTAGCTTAACAGGTCCTCATTTAGAAGTCCTCATCCAAAGACGGGACTTTGCATTATAAGTTCCCAGTATGGGAACCAATGGTTCTCGACTCGTTGAATTGTAAGTCTTTGGTTCGAGAACTCATGGTTCCTGATGGGATTTTAAACTGTAAGTCCTTGGTCCGGGAACTCATGGGGTCTATTTATTTTGCGGGCGAATCTGAAGTCGTTAGCCAAGAAATTGAGGCTAGCGGCTCGCGAGCTCTGATCTCACGATCATGGCCACAAGCTTTGGTTTGAGGTCATCTCCGCGAGCTATGGCCTCGCAACCGTGTCCTCGGACCTTGGACGCTTGTAAGCATAAGTTGACATACTTAGAATTTCTTTTTTTATTAATTGTACTTTGGGGACTTAGAATCATAGGGCCTCAATCTGAAAACTCGTAGTTCCGGAGGGGACTTAGAATCATAGGCCCTCAATCTGGAAACTCGTAGTCCCAGAGAGGACTTAGAATCATATGACCTCAATCTGGAAACTCGTAGTCCCGGAGGGGACTTAGAATTGTAGGGCCTCAATTCAAAAGCTCGTAGTTCCGGAGGGGACTTAGAATCATAGGGCATCAATCCGGAAACTTGTAATTCCGGAGGGAACTTAAAATTGTAAGGCCTCAATCCGGAAAATCGTAGTTACGGAGGAGACTTAGAATCGTAAAGCCTCAGTCCGAAAATTAGTAGTCCTAGAGAGAACTTAGAATCATAGGGCCTCAATCCGGAAACTCGTAGTTCCGGAGGGGCTTAGAAACGTAGAGGGCCTCAATCCGGAAACTCGTAGTTCCGGAGGGGACTTAGAAACGTAGAGGGCCTCACTCCGAAAACTCGTAGTTTTGGAGGGGACTTAGAATCGTAGAGGGCCTCAATCTGGAAACTCGTAGTTCCGGAGGGGACTTAGAATCGTAAGTCCTAAATCCGAAAACTCGTAATTCCGGAAGGGACTTAAAATTTTAGGGCTTCAAACTCGAAACTCGTAGCTTTGGAGGGGGCTTAGAATTGTAAGGCCTCAATCCGAAAACTTGTAATTCCGGAGGGGACTTAGAATCGTTAAAAAGCCTTGGTGGTCGGGAGCTTTGAGCTTGTGTCCATGAGACTCGAGCTTGTGATTACCAGCCTCTAACTTGCGATCATGATCGCAACGATAAGTCTAGCGACCAATGTGTCCAAATAATAATTAGGGAAAATTAGGATTAGGAGAGTAGGAAGTTTCATAATTAACAAAAAAAAACAGTAAGTTTTAACTAATGAAAGAAAAGGGATTGTTAATCTTTACAAATTAATAAAGTAACGATTTTATTACAAAATCTCATTTATAGAACTTCTATTCACTTCTTTTCTAAAGAATGTCTATTTCTTCTTCCAAAATTTATTCAACACTATTTAAAGTTTTATTATTAATCTTTCTTTCATGTTCTATAATAATTTTTTTGAATGTTTTAATTGAAAAAAGTTGGAAGTGAATCAGGGAAATTATACTTTATACAAGAAATTGAAAAGTTTTTTTTGTCTCTTATGAGAGGCAAATTTGATTTTATTTTTATTTTTTGCATAATAAAGCAAAACCAATATCCAAATTCTATCAAAAAAAAAAAATCCAAATTCATATTGGCTCGTATTCATACATATGATGTCTATCAACATAACAATCATATTTTGTATTTCATTAGCAAGAAATTAATAAAAGCAAAAAAAAATTAGATAATTGAGTTTTGCAGATAAGCTAATCTAATAATATTGAATTATTAGTAGTTTTACGCAATCATGATTATAATAAGCTTACTTGTGAAATAATTTCTCAACTTTGTATGCCAAATTACCCATTAAATCAATAAATCTAAAATTTCTTGGGGTCCCAACTCCCTCATACTTCTTGGACACAAAAAGATGACATGAGATTCAGAAATTGGTTGGTATTGGAACTCAACAAATGAGATGGTGGAGTTTCCCTCCACAAATCATTGATTGATGATGATATTATTTATGTCAAAAAAATTAGAGAAAAAATTGAATAAAAATGCAATTGATTATGTAGTAACACTATATTGCTCAATTAAAATTTACATCACTTTTGTCAATTGTGTTACTTGATACGGAAGTTAAATAAAATGAAAAATTCCGAGTGTTTTACAAGGTTTTCCATAAAAAAGGTCAAAAGAACAATTATCTAACTTGAAAGATATTTTAATAATAAAATTTTAAGTGATGCTGGAAACATTTTAAACAAAAAATCGACATTGTTTCAAAAACAAAGGTGAAAAATTACATAAATAAGATTTTGTGCTAAAATGTTTGCTTTAGTAATTTATAAATTAAAGTTTAACAATTCCCTCAATTTCTTATTCCCCTGAACTAAAATTTCTCAAATAAATAAATAAATCAATTTGCAAGACATTGAGAGAGAGAAAAAACTTGTCAACTATTTCTATAAATTATAATTTTCTTGATTCACTTGCAATTTTTCACTTAAAACGGTCAAAAAAAAATATTATAGAACATGAAAGAAAGATTAATAATAAAACTTTAGGTAGTTTTGAATAAATATGGAGAAGAAATAGACATTCTTTAGAAAAGAAATGGTTTTGTGATAAAATTATTACTTTAGTTATTTATAAAATTTAACAATTCCTTCTCCTTAATTAATTAAAACTTACTGTGTCTTTATTAATTATGAAACTTCCTACTCCCCTAATCCTAATTTGCCCTAATAATTAAGGATAAATTAGTTAATTGTAATGAATTATAATTAATATAGAATTAATGCTTAATAATAACAAATAATAATTACTTTTGTTATTATGCCCAACCTAAAGGGGCTTCAGCCCATTAGCCGATTAATTACACTATAAATACCAGTTAATTAAGTCGAAAAGGATCATCTAATGACTTTTTGAAAACTTATAATTAATAAGAGGAGAGAGAATCTCTGGTTTATCGCGAGTCATATTGGATCCAACGTTCCGTATTTAATTCCCAACATCACTTTTCCTGAGGTTCCCAACTTTAACCTCAACTCTATTTTGATCTCGCATCATATTGGCGCCGTCTGTGGGAACGAGGCCATGTCCCCTACCCAAGCTCCTTGTTTGAAGGAATTTATGATGTGTATGTAACTACTACCCCACATCCGTTGGAGAAGGGGATCTTGAGAGGCATATAAGTCCCAAACTCCCCTCTCCCTAACGAAACACCTTTTAAGGATAAACTCATGAGGTTCCGATCAAAGCAGACAATAACTCGAGCACAAGTATTCGTTGTGCGAGAAATTAAATACATGCCAGATTATATATGATTAATATAAATTCTAGGTGGTCTAGGCCTACAATAGAATCCAATCATTGATTGTCCAACCATTTCATAAAATAAGCACAAGAAGACACGAGAATAAAATTATAGCAAATGAAGGACAACGAATTCGACAAATTCACCTCCCTTGATTAAAACAACAAATATATGGCATCTATTCATCAAAGGAAAAACAAGAAGCTGATAAAAATTAAAAGAAACCTAATAAAACATCTTCCTTGAAATACTTGACACATAAAATAATAGTATACAGATTACTGAAATTATGTTTGTTTGCGTTTACAGAATTATGTTTCCGTTTGCTGGTGATCCTCGAAAAATACACAAATTTAATCGTTTTATTTTACAAGAAATACTTGTTTTCAAATTTATACACACATTCCCTATTGTAATTATTTATTCATCATTTTATAATGTCAATTGTTTCATTATGTCTATCATCACTACTTACATACTTCAAATATCTAATCATTTCTCTTCCATATACACATTCCCTATTATAATTATTTATTCATCATTTTACATAGTCAATTGTTTCATAATGTCTAATTGTCTATCACTACTTACATACTTCAACTATCCAATCATTTCTCTTCCTTGCTTTATTTTTTTTTTAATTTATTACCAATTATACTTTTTGAAGTTAAATAAAGATAACTATTTGATAATAATTAATATTTTGATAAGCTATTGTCTTATTAACATTTGCATTTTTTTATTGTATATAATTCATTAATTCTTATGATAATTATGAACATAATTTTTAACATAAATATAATTATAAATTATTTTTTATATGAGGCATTTTAAATAATTTTAATCCTTATATGTGTTGTGAATCCTGATTCATGCACAGTGGAAATAAAAACATATCTGAATTCACAAACGGATCACTTTTGGGTTTTAATGATTTTATAAAATAAAGGGATGAAATCAAATTTCAACGATTTACTAACCTTGTTGTAGAATTGAAATCCTTAATCTATAGAATAGAAGCAATCCTAACTCCTGCCTCTAGATATCACGCCGGAATAAGACTTGAAGAAAAATCTACTCCTCTGGCTTAGATGATGGCCGACAACTATAGAGGGAATGAGAGAATTTTTTTTCTCTTATTTTCTTAGTTGTCAAGTTATTATGAGAGTCTTAAAATTTTTTTAACTAGGTATCATGTATCTATAAGGATGATGGACATGAAATTAATTAATTCTTTGAGCCCACCAACTTCTCAAATACAAACCTACTTCATCCAAGTTAGGCTAAGTTGACTTTCAACTTAGTCCAATTATTAATTAAGTCCAACATATTTTAATCTAATTAAAATATGATATGAATTAATAATCAACTAAATTAATTAATCTAATAATTAATTTAGAATAGGATGATTATAATAAATAAATTTAATTATTTTTTATTCATGTAATTTCATTAATCTAATTAATCAAATAAATTAATTTGTCCATCAAATGACAAATTACCTAATTTATATATTTTGAAAACGAAAGAATTTCTTCGCTTAATACCTTTAAAGCGCGACTCTCTAGGTTTGTCTCAATTGGTATTGGGAGAAAACAAAGGATGTAAGTGTCACCTAACCAGTCTCGTGGACTCACACCGAAACCCAATTGAGACTAAAACTATTAGATCAATACAAACCTTTTGGTCACAGACACTTCATAAGTATAAGTCTTTCACTGTAACATCCTGATCGAGTGAGAATCATAGTTTGTGTCAAACTCACAGGACTCGATGATCTATTTAATAAATCACGGTAAGATGAAATTACCAAACTACCCTTGTGTTCCACACAAGTTAGTTTTCCTGCTTTGGCTAAAAACTTATAATTTTATTTACCTATGATCGCACAGGAGATTAACTTGTTTACTACTCGAGACAGTGAATCCCATATTGGCAATCACCAAACAATTGTTACTTGTCCATCTGAACCATACTTCGAGGTTGATCCCACCTATGGGTGAATTAGATCTAACTACTCTAATAACTCGTTCAGTGTCACAAGTACAATTTTCGTGAATCCTCAGGTCTAAGGCTCACTCACACTACCGTGACCTGTAACTCAATCATTAACAGTACCAAGTAATTACCCATGTGATTGAATTATGGCGAGTCGTGTTCAAATATATCATATCCGTTGATATATTTATAACACAAGCTCCCACTATTCCTTAGTGACTAACTAACACTCTTTTTCAAAGCTTGAGTCATACAAGTCTGGTTATAATGCCCAAGTAAGACTCTTCGACTTGTGAACCCTTTTTAAGTAATCAAGGAACCGACACTTCTAGTGTTGATATCCTCAAACCAAGTGGAGTAGAAGCTCCCTCTTGATCACTCGGGACTTATTTGTTCAATACTTTATTAATACCACTAAGATTGATATGAACAAAACAAAGGCCTTTTATTAATTAAAGATAGTTTGTACAACATAAAGCTAAAAGCCCTAAACAATCTAATTCCCCATTGGCATAGTGGGTATAATCTTAACAATAACCCACTTGAACTCAATGTCAATCTCTATGGTATCTAATACCCATCTTTTTCAGATGTCGCTCTTGCACCACATGTGATAGTGCACAACATTATTTGCTGAATCTATTCTCTGCACGGCTATGTCACCTCTTCCAACGATCTCTCTAATGATGTGATATCTTCTCTCAATGTGTTTGGATTTATTGTGAGACTTGGGTCCCTTGGCTTGCGGTATGGATCCATTGTTGTCACAGTAAAGTCACAACGGGAGCTCTATGCTAGGTACCACTTGAAATTCAATAACGAATTTCTTCATCCAAACAACCTCCTTGGCAACCTCTGAGGCAGCCACTTACACAACTTCAGTGGTCGAATTAGCAGTTTGCATTACTTAGAACTTTTCCTAGTCATTGCTCTACCTTTTAAAGCGAATACAAACCCCCAGGTAGATTTGCGATCATCAACGTCTAACTAAAATTCGGAGTCGGTGTAACCTTCCACCTTTAGTTATCCATCTTCATATGTCAAACACATATCCTTAGTTCTTCTCAAGTACTTAAGGATATACTTTACAGTGATCCAATGCTTTTTCCTTGGGTTAGCATGAAACCTACTTATCACGCTCATAGCATAGACAATGTCTGGTCTCTTGCATAACATATCATAAATGAGACTTTCTATAGCAGATGCATAGGGGGCTCTATTCATTCTCTTCGATCATCCTCACTTTGAGGACTCATCAATTTTGAGAGATGAAGTCCATGTCTCATGGGCAAGAGGCCTCTCTTAGAATCTTCCATTCTGAATCTTTTTAGAACCATTTCTAAATAAAGGGCTTAAGAGAGCCCCATTTTCCTATTCACTCTATCCCTATAGATGCGAATTCCAAGGATATAGGTGGTCTCTCCTAAGTCTTTCATGGAGAACGTGCTTGAGAGCTATACTTTGACCGAAGTCAATAGGCCTATATCATTTCCTATCAGTAGAATAATGTCTACGTATAAGACCAGAAATGATATTTTATTCCCACTGATTTGTAAACACATGGTTCTTCTTCATTATTAATGAAGCTATAGTTCCGAACCTTTTCATCAAAATGAAGATTCCAGCTCCGCGATGCTTGTTTAAGTCCATAAATTGATCTATTTAGTTTACACCTTATGAGAATTTTCATTGGATATGAAAGCTTTGGACTGTTTCATATAGATATCCTCCTCGAGGAATCCATTCAAGAACGCGGTCTTCACATCCATTACCAGATTTCATAATCTATGTGCGTGGCTATAGCAAGCAGAATCCTGATGGATTTGATCATGGCTACCGAGGAGAAGGTTTCTCATAGTCAACGCCCTCCTTTTGACTATATCCCTTAGCCACAAGCCTAGCTTTATAGGTACCCACTTTGTTATCCGGGCCAATCTTGCTCTTGTAAATCCATTTGCAACCTATCAGTGTAATGCCCTCGGGGCGATCTACTAGAGTCCAGACTTGGTTCAAATCCATCGAATCCATCTCTGTATTCATAGTTATAGCACCCTATATTTTGGTTTCCTAACATTATAGAGATTAAGGTAAGAGTTGAAATTTTCGTTAATTAGTTTCGTAATTTATTCAATTCTTATAATTCATGCTCAATCCTAAATGTTTTACTACTTGCTTGCATAGCTAATATTATATTCTATTTATATGTGAAAAAGGCTAGTAGTATTTACACATCATTCTCTACTAGCTTGTGTGTAGTATGACTTAACATATATACATTATTTGTATATTAATATGTGTGTATATATATATATATTTATATAGTATAGAAGAATAACATGACAAGAAAGTTTAGGTGGTAATCAAAGGAGCACTACACCTCTTCAACTCCAAACGTGACAAGGTAAGCAAATGACATCTTTTATCCTTTATTCTGTAACTTGATATCCTTTATAGCCAAAACATTCACCTCCACCTCTTCATATCCATATCCAACAAAATATCCTAAGACTTATACTCGTATCTTCAAAAAACTTAATTATAGGACAAAGTAGTGATTGTACGTAAATTGCAAGACTTGGTTTAAATCCTTACGGGATTTGGAGTAACGTGAAGGAAGAAGGAAATTCTAGCAAACCTACAATCTTGAACAGGTGAGACATAATTCTTGTTTAGCTAAACACATGCGGTCGTTATATAGATTATCTATCAATGGTTGAGTAATGTAGGATTTAATTATGGTGTATTTTATCATATATATATAACTTATATGTTTACTTAACTTGCATAATAGAAGGAGTAATGAAATTACAGTTTCTAAAATTTCAGTTTCTGCATTATAGGTTCAAGGCTGTTTTCGAGTGACCAAATTTGTGATTTTGATTATGTTAAATTTTATTTATCACCATTATTGTTTTTAAAACGTCTCTGCAAAATTTGGTAAATATTGGACGTCTGTGGAATTTTCTAAAATTATTTGAATAAAACTGCCAGGTGTTGTAAGGCGAGTTTAAGCAAGCTTCGGTTTGAAGTTTAATTGTCATGTTTTGACATTTTAGTTCATTTCGAATATTTTACTGTACACTTATATTTATGTTTAGGGTATTTTCTGAAAATTTGAGAATTTTTCAAGGAACAGGGGATTTTATAAACATCTTTGAAATGGGACTGGCCGTCCTGGAAAAATGTTGTCATGCAGCCATGCTTTGATGACCAAATCACCAACCTACTTATGTCAATTAAATATGAAAATATTATGGCATGTTATTCAACCTGATTCCCCTGTTACTGTGAAATTTGAGAGAAAATTTATACTTTGAAAATTTATGAGAATTTTCGTAGTGAAACTGCGTCTATAAGTAGCTTGAGGTTTGTTGAATTAGATTGCCTAAATGTCTAGATTCTACCATATTTGTAGTATGAATTGCTTTATTTGGTTGGGTTCTAAAGTATTATAGCTTGAGATTATAATAATATATTTGGACCACAGGATACTTTTGTTATTCCGAGATACGAGGCAACGACATCGGATTGTAATAGTGAAGGTTTATCTTTTCCTACAAAACTCTTTAATTGCTTTACCTACTTATGATTGCTTTGTTTCATTATACAATTGTCTTATCAGTATCTTGATGATTGATGATTCGTGATGATTGTTGATTCTTAAATATCTTGTTCGGTTCAATACGAATCCTTTCGCATCTATAGTAAATGTCCTGCCTCGAAATGATCTTCGGTCTGACCAGTGTCGATTACCTTATGTCTTTTCGTACTAATATCTAGTTCGTATCTTTCATCATCTTGTTAAGACCATTGTACTTCTTGGCTCTACTCCGGGGCAAAGTGCTACGCGCATGGGAGCCACTTCTTGAGGCTTCGGCGCAAAGTGCTGCACGGCGGGAGCCATCTCTTGAGACCGTAGGAGCCACCTCTAGAGTCTTGATATTCGGCATCCATCAGCGATGTGTCCCTTTTCTTGAATTAAAGCTTTGACTCTTAAAGATAGAGTGAAGGGAGCTAAGTGCTACGCCGTGGGAGTCACCTCTTGAGGCTTCAGCGCAAAGTGGTACACGGTGGAAGCCACCTCTAGAGTCCCGACACCTATAGATCAGTGAAGGGAGCTAAGTGCTATATGAGGTAAAGGGCTACGCAACGGTGGGAGCCACTTCTTGAGCCCGTAGGAGCCACCTATAGAGTCCCGACACTTGAAACCATATGGTACGTATTGAAAGGTGTGAAGTCTTCCGCTGGTATGGAATAGTGGAGAGACAGAGCACAATCGTTCGACATGAGTTCTAAAGTACATGAGTCGTTCTCTTTGTTCTTAATTTGTTTCTATACTCGACTGTTTGCCCTTCTGATATCCTGATTGATTCATTTACTTGCCTCTGTATATGCTTGTTCTGTTCTAATCTTTCGCTGCAGATTCCACTTCAAAGATAAAAGATAAAGCAAACTGTTAGCCTACCTCACAGAGTCATTCGGACTCACCCCTCCTTCTTTCTTTCTTTTTAGATAAGCTTAGTATGTCGGATACAAAGGGAGAAATGAGGAGTAAAGAAAGCATTAGTTCGTTGGTATTAGAGGGAGTTATGTTTTGGGATGTATCATTGGATATGTATATGTATTGTCTTGGACACCTTTGATTGAGAGTTGTCATTGAATTATGTACGACTGATGAAGGAGGTATTGTTAGTTTAATTGGAATGTAAAAGTTTAGTTTCAGTAAATGATGTATTGGTATAGTTCTGACGCTTAGCGCTCGCTCGAAAAAGGAAGATCTCCTGGATCGAGCTAGCGTCGTGGTGTAGCAGGCCACCCTGGCTGGTGGGCGCTACAGTTGGTGGTATCAGAGCTTGGGTTAGCACCTGGGTTATACTAGGATAAGTTAAGGGATCGTGATATGGGGTTGTGGTTTGTTGAGCTTAAGAGATGCATTTTTGAAGATTAGATATATAAATAGATGGGTGAAATAAGGCGGATGTAAGATAAGAGAGTCTCATCAAAGCTAATATTTTGGATAACACGATGTTGTCATTAGTACACAGTGCTACCTTAGAATTACTAGTTTTTCGCTCGGAAAATATCATCTCCTGAATTACCTCTTTTAGTAGTTTACTAGTGACAACTCCAATTGTCCTAGGATATTACCTAGGCTATACCGGGACAACCACCTCGTACTCGCATAATATAATCAATTGAGTTTTGTAGACATGTTCAAGTATATTAGCAAGTCAGTATTTAAATTGTAGTAGATCTTTGTTGGAATGGCCAGCTAACATGAGATTCACTACAATTATAGTATTGATTTAAGATTGAACCTAATTTGAGAATTGGGCATGAATTTTCCTTCCTCTAGGGTGAGGGGAACTTCAAATAGTTCAATGGGTTACTGGTCACTACTAATCGAAGTAAGTAAGCTCTATATTGCTCGTATCAAGTTATGTTCTTCATTATTGATATGTACCATTCATGAGACATTTACTGGTCGAAATCACCTGAAACCATTTCTTGATAGTCTTCTGAGCTCCAATCTTGTTGTATCATTTATAAGAGTTAATTCCTTCTTGTTATTATCGACATTTGAAGCATTTAGTTTCCCGCAATAATCATCATTTAACTGAAAACCTTGTCATACTCAACATCTGGAATCGTATCCAATTCCAAGTTTTACATTATCGTTATTTCGAAATCCCTATTCTTTGATATTTTCTTATATCGGCTCTTGTTCACCTCTCACATTCTATATCTCATGATCATCAACAATCTTGAATACCAAAATCATTGTCTACATTTGAGGACTATTCTACGTGAGCTTGAACTTTCGCTTAAATCCTTTGTGCAATGCTTCCCTTTGGCATCTTTAAGGATCAATTATCTTGAGCTGAAAAATTCTATCTTGTCCATTCTTTAGTGTCCTATATTATTTTCGCAACTTTGTAATGTCTCTTGATCACCAACCTTAACTCCTATCTAAGTCATTGTTGTAAGATTCTCCTTTATTTCCTTTCCAAACTATATATCATTTTAGATTAATCTCATTGATCAACTCCCTCATCATCGATCTCTCATATTCATTAAGCCTTTGAAACTTGATTTGGTTGTTGTGAAACTTCTTTGCATCCAATTCCTCTTTTGTTTAGAAAAGAAAAAAGAAAAATCTTGTACTTGACCTTGCTTACTACCTTATACTTCTTTCTCATAAGGATTCAATCATAATCAACCATCTCGCCTCTGAATCACTTTATCCTCTCGTTCAGTTACATTGAAATCTTGGAAGTTATACCCTTAACTTGAGCATGTTTTCTAACCACTTTGTTGCTTCTTTGAATTCGGGGACCAAATTCTCCTAAGGAGGGGGGATTATAACACCCTATATTTTGGTTTCCTAATATTATAGAGATTAAGGTAAGAGTTATAATTTTTTTTAATTAGTTTCGTAATTATTCAATTCTAACAATTCATGCTCGATCCTAAATGTTTTACTACTTGCTTGCATAGCTAATATTATATTCTAGTGAAAAAGGGTAGTAGTATTTACACATCATTCTCTACTAGCTTGTGTGTAGTATGACTTAACATATATACATTATTTGTATATTAATTTGTGTCTATATATATATATATATATATATATATATATAGATTTATATAGTATAGAGGAATAACATGACAAGAAAGTTTAGATGGTAATCAAAGGAGCACTACACCTCTTCAACTCCAAACGTGGCAAGGTAAGCAAATGACATCTTTCATCCTTTATAGCTACAACATTCATTTCTGACTCTTCATATCCATATCCAGAAAAACATCCTAAGACTTATACTCTTCTCTTCAAAAAACTTAATTAGAGGACAAAGTAGTGATTGTACGTAAATTTCAAGACTTAGTTTAAATCCTTACGGATTTGGAGTAGCGTGAAGGAAGAAGGAAATTCTAGCAAACCTATAATCTTGAACAGGTGAGACATAATTCTTGTTTACCTAAACACATGCAGTAGTTATATAGATTAGCTATCAATGGTTGAGTAATGTAGGATTTAATTATGGTGTATTTTATCACGTATATAGCTTATATGTTTACTTAACTTGCATAATAGAAGGTGTAATTATTGTGTTTAGAACGCCTCTGAAAATTTCGGTAAATATTGGAGGTTTGTGGAATTTTCTAAAATTATTTGAATGAAACTGTCAGGTGCTATCAAACGAGTTTAAGCAAGTTTCAGTTTGAAGCTTAATTGTCATGTTTGGAAATTTTAATTCATTTCGAATATTTTACTGTACACTTATATATATGTTTAGGGTATTTTCTGAAAATTGGGGAATTCTTCAAGGAACAGGGGATTTTTAAAAATCTTTGAAATGGGACTGGCTGTCCTGGAAAAATGTTTTCGTGTAGCCATGCTTTGATGACCAAATCACCACCCTAAATATGTCAATTAATTCTGAAAAATATTATGGCATATTATTCAACCTGATTCACCTATTACTGTGAAATTTGAGATCAAATTTATACTTTGAAAATATATGAGAATTTTCGTAGTGAAGTTGAGCCTATAAGTAGCTTGAGGTTTGTTGAATTAGATTGCCTAAATGTCTAGATTCTACCATATTTGTAATATGAATTGCTTTATTTGATTGGGTTATAAAGTGTTATAACTTGAGATTATGATAATATGTTTGGACCACAAGATACTTTCGTTATTCCGAGACACGAGGCGACGGCATCGGATTGTACTAGTGAGGGTTTCTCTTTTCCTTCAAAACTCTTTAATTGCTTTACCTACTTATGATTGCTTTGTTTCATTATACAACTGTCTTTTCAATATCTTGATGATCTTAAATATCATGTTCTGTTCAATACGAATCCTTTCGCGTCTATAGTAAATGTCCTGCCTTGAAATGACCTTCGGTCTGACCAGTGTCGATTACCTTATTTCTTGTCGTACTGATACCTAGTTCGTATCTTTCATCATCTTGTTAAGACCATTGTACTTCTTGGCTCTACTCCATCGGCTAAGGAAGCTAAGTGCTATGCGCGTGGGAGCTACCTCTTGAGGCTTCGCCGCAAAGTGCTACACGGCGGGAGCCACCTCTAGAGTCCCGATATCCGGAATCCATCAGCGATGTGTCCCTTTTTTTATTTAAATCTTTGACTCTTAAAGACAAAGTGAAGGGAGCTAAGCGCTACGCCATGGGAGCCATCTCTTGAGGCTTTAGTGCGAAATGGTACACGGTGGGAGCCACCTCTAGAGTCTTGACACCTATAGATCAGTGAAGGGAGCTAAGTGCTATGCGGGAAAAAGTGCTACGCTACAGTGGGAGCCACCTCTTGAGCTCGTAGGAGCCACCTCTTGAGTTCGTAGGAGCCACCTCTTGAGCTCGTAGGAGCCACCTCTAGAGTCCCTACATTTGAAACCATAAGGTACGTATTAAAAGGTGTAAAGTCTCTCGCTGGTATGGGACAGTGGAGAGACGTGAGAGATGGAGCAAAATCATTTGACATAAGTTTTAAAGTACATGAGTTGTTCTCTTCATTCTTAATTTTGTTTTAATACTCGATTGTTCACCCTTCTGATATCCTGATTGATTCATTTACTTGCCTCTGTATATGCTTGTTCTGTTCTAATCTTCCACTACATATTCACTTTAAAGATAAAAGGTAAAGCAAACCGTTAGCCTACCTCACTGTGTCATTCGAACTCACCCCTCTTTCTTTCTTTCTTTTCAAATAAGCTTAGTATGTCGGATACGAAGGGAGAAATGAGGAGTAAAGAAAGCATTGGTCCGTTGCTATTAGAGGGAGTTATGTTTTGGGATGTACCATTGGGTATGTATATGTATTATCTTGGATAACTTTGATTGAGAGTTGTCATTGAATTATGTACGACTGATGAAGGAGGTATTGTTGGTTTAATTGGTATATAAAAGTTTAGTTTCAGTAAATAATGTATTGGTATAGTTCTGATGCTTATCGCTGGCTCGAGAAAGGAAGATCTCTTGGATCGAGCTAGCGTCACGGTGTAGCGGGCCACCCTGGCCAGTGGGCGCTACAATAGCCTCAAGCCATTTCGTCGAATCTATGCCCGCCATTGTATGTTCAAAAGTAGAGGGATCATCTCCATAGTTTTCTTCTGCTACGGCATACAAATTATGCTCACCCTGTAGCAAATAAACCTATATTTCTCAGGCGGTTGAGATACTCTGCTCGATCTACGTGATGGTGGTTGCGTTTGGGTAGGTTAATTTTGAGTCTCTTGAACAGAGGTCTCTAAAGGGGTTTCATTTTGTTCTTCTAGAACAATCTTTTTTCTTGCACCACTTTCTCAAACGAACTCATCTTCGAGAAAGTAAGCATGTAGTGTGATTTAGCTCAAATTTCGTTGGGTAATTCGAACTAAGTCGACAACCTGAGAGGTTGAACCTAGACCCAAATTATTTGGGATTATAGACTGCACTTGAACTCAGTCAAGCTGCCTACGTACCTAGTCAACTAGGATTAAATCTAATCATAGTTCAAATGAAAAGGGTTAATGTAAACGTATTTCTTCGTATAATACGAGGTGAACATTTAAAGGTAAAACAAGGTTATGCACTGAGTTAATCAGATAAAGTGAGATTAGCTACAACCATTAACGGTATACAGCTCTATCATAATATTAGTTAACTATTATAATGTTTATGCTTATTTCGTGAACTAATTTCTAATTTAAATAATTATGCCTCAAGATTCAAGAAGAGCATATTCTGCCAATGACCTTTAGCAAGGCATAAGTGAGGAGATTTTTACATAATAAGTAATGAAGTAACAAGTTGGTGGAAATAAACACTATTTAGCTAAATTAACTAATTAACAACAGATTAGCTAAACACTTGAGAATAAGAATAGAAAAGGGGAAATGAAGGCGTACCTGGAAATCCCCCCCCCCCCCGGTAAGCTAAGCTAGTGAATATATATATACATCACATATTGGCATGAGGTGGCATTGTATGGGACACGTGTGTGGCTCCCATCAATTCCCTATTTTTTTGTTTATTAATTAATAATTTGTATCTAGATATTTTATACTTTATATCTTAACCCTATAACTTTTATACATGGACAATAAAACCCTTGTTTACTTGTATTGAACGTGTTTTCGTCTTTTGTCATATATAACTAAAATTGGCCTAATCAGTTAGTCCCCCAGTTCGTAGTATTGTGGAGGTACGACGTAAATACTGTGAACTTTAGTGATGGAATCAAGCCATTGGCAGTGTATGATTTCTTTGACATTTCTCGTTGCGCATCGTACGACACTACATTTATATGCATACCAAAGGTACAACCATTGCTCATTCCATGAATTGAGGTTGTGTGACTAGCCTCGTACCTCGTGTGTTATATTCCAAAGTTGGTTTATAATTTTTTCCATACTTTTCAAAATGAGTGTGGTACATCGTACGATGGGGTTATAAGTTAGGTCGTAGAGTTAACGAGGCACGATGTTAACACATCAAACTGATATATGGCCTTGTAAGATTTTTGGTTCGACAAGTGTAGGTCGTGATTTAATGATACGACCCATGCTAGCCATGTGCTTCGTGCACTTTGTTTCTGAATTATTTTTATTCTTTTCTCTTATTTTTGGGCATTTGCTTCGTGTTTTGTACAACGATGCTCATAAATGCATGGACACACAGGTCTACAGGTATTAAAATTTGTGGTGCATGTCAAATTTCACTTCGTCGAAAATACGATGTACGACCTGGGTGCTTCAAAATTTGCTTTGATATGTGCCTTAAGGAGATCGTTTTTCACATTTTACTATGAGCCTCGTACTCTAAACAACACATTTTTAATCATGTATCCTTTTATTGTTGATCCCTGAGCTCGTAACTTGCAGCTCATATATTATCTAAATGTGTTATTTTATATTTACACAATGTCATTTTTAACAAAGTTGCAGCTCATAATATTATAGATGTTGATCACCACATACCTTAGACTCATACTATCATATTCAATATTGTTGTCTTTAAACCCGTAGCCTTTGGGTTCATTACCTCGAGCTCGTAGCCTTTGAGGTCGTGCATTCCCTGGTTGCATGTTTTAGAGTGTATTTACGGATTTCATGCATAGTATGTTCTAAGGACAAGGTAAATCTTTTCCAATTAACTTTATCACCTTATCAGGATCAAATTCATGCAATAGCCAACATTTGTGGTGGATCATTACCCATGATCATGAATTTTTTCCTTCACTTACCTTAATAGGATCAAGTTCGTGGAATCGTCTATGAAGTTCGGGTGGCTCGTATCGTGACTTTTTTCCTCTCTCACCTTATAAGGATCAAGCTCATGGAATAGTCTACGAAGTGCGGGCGGCTCGTATAGTGACTTTTTTCCTCTCTCGCCTTGTCAAGATCAAGTTCATGGAATAGTCTACGAAGTGCGAGCAGGTCTATATGAAGTTACCTCTAATCCGACTTTCAAGGCCGTGTTATGAGTTAGCATCACTTTTTGCATCACCTGGACAGTTTTCCAATTCTTCTTTTCGGTTCCATTTAGCGCGACTCTTTTCCCTTTGTTCCCTCTTCGGGTCAAGTTCATGGAATAGTCGTCTGCGTTTAGAAAACAACTATTGAAAGGATTCCATAGTTAATTTATGTTTTCTTATAGTTTATCCACCTGTGACAACTTTTTTATCTTGAATGAGCAATGTTAAAACCTGCTCTTATTCACACAATCGAAGTGGACTTGTGCATTTTCGGCTTGATGCAAAATCTGTAGGCCAACTTAATTGCACCACAGAATTTATAATAGATCGAGATTCAATCCGTGGTAGTGTTAGATGACTACAAAGTAAGAATTAAGAATAATTCAACTAAAATATTGGTCCACCCTATGGTCAATTTCCAGTTTTTTGACATAATTCAGGATATTTATATATATATTTTCCTTACAAGAAAATCAAATAGGTATATACCTATGAGATCTCTCTCGAAGTTAAAGGTGGTAATGTTCCTCGATCATGTAGGACATATTAAGTTTGCCAAACCTAGCCCAAACTGGAAATTTTCCCATTGGAATTCTAGTAATGTTAGATAATCTCGCACTTAATTCACTTTGCTGATGATATAAGGCCAAAATGACTATTTGAAGGGTAACCAAATTTGTATTGTTCAATTCAATGTTTTCATACACAGGCCCGAATAGGATAAGACGATTCAATCGTTTTATAAATGCAAGAAAGCTTCATATAATTTAATGAAAAATAAATATGTTTAAATTTTGTCTGTCATATCATATAACATTAAAGGAGCTCAAACAAAATTTTAGCCATTAATCTGAGTGACAGATTTCAAATGAATAAAGATGCATCTTAAAAGCTCCAAGCACACTTTCCTAATTTTCGGTTTAACTTCTTTGTTTAGCGTACTATCAATGATGCAAGTCGTAACGTCGTATACCTTCAACCCAGCTTTCACGGTCGTGCTATGAGTATACCTGTATACTCATCATCTGGACTGTTCTCCCATTCTAATTTTCGATCCTTTTTACAGCGACTCTTTTCCCCTTGTTCCCTCTTTGGGTCAAGTTCATGGAATAGTCATCGGCGTGTCCTCTCATCGCAGTTATGTTCCCCTCATTTCCTTTTTGGGTCGAGTTCGTGGATTTGCCATTTTGGAGTGACTAGGTCAGGATAAACAAGTCTGATGTTTAGAGTAGTTGGCATTTAGCAAAGTTTTTTTTTTTTTTTAGTACTCCCTGATCCGAGCTTGTCTCAGAGAGTTCCTTGTGTATGCACTTGAAACTTGCCAAGATATCAAAGTCAATTCGAGCACTAGTAACATCATTACATGCTAATTTTTCATAATTTCATTAATCGAATTAAAGTCACATATGAATAAAATATAATTATATGCCACAATTTAATCACTAGTCTTTTCATAAATTTGATAAAAAAAAATCAAGGCATAACTAACAAGACTAAGGTGTAGTATAACCAAAATAACCATAAACGACATTGTTGGTCAACGGTTATCTCTTTATGAGTCCAACAAAACATATGAATCAACCTGATGAACTCAAATGAGTACTTCAACACATGCTTAACAACTGCCAATCACATCAACATCAAAATACCAGTGTTATTCGTGAAATGCAGGAGTATCATATTTAACTTTATCAGTTTTAGTAAGGCAAATCTTTATTCTTATTACTCTCATCAATATATCCTTCTAGGAATTATTAGGATAGATAGCACATTTCAAATACTTTTATTTGTGGTATGAGTTATCGAACCCACAACCTTCAATATTTTGTGGTGAGAAAATAGAAGAGAAACTTATTGCTCTGTCAAGTCATGGTATTTTTAATGCAAGGACACGTTAAACTAGAGAGTCATGCAAACTAAGTAGTAATATAAATATAATAAAATATTAAAATTATTTCACAACGATTCATTTATATGAGGCATATAATCAAACACTTCATACAGGCAAAAAGCTCAAAAAAAATTCTTAAACTTCTGAAGAAATGATATCCAGCCAAATTATCATAAAACACATATGGGTGGTAGCACTCACCCTTCAGTAGATTCATTGGCATTTCAGGAAAAAAATTTAATTTCTCCTTTTTGTCCATTTTCTGTGATGCCCAGTATCAATATATTCCATGATAATATTCATGCAATCCGTATGCTCGAGAATCGACTGCCGCTTATGTAATTTTGCAGCTTAAACTACTAGTTATCTATCTTGATTAGAGAATCTTATTTTACTGAAGAAGTAATATCATCTGACAGATTTCAAATTGTGCCCACTTTCAGCATGAAAAATAATTTTTTCCTTTGTTTTGGGGACATATATTATGTAATTTTAGTATAAGATTAAAATTGATTATAGTAAAATATCGAGCTAATAATAAAAACGACAATACCATATCATTGATTGTGGGATATTAAGAACATAAAGGAAAAGGAACTATAGCTAACAACATAACTTGTTAGAAATAATGTAAATTATTCCCTCAAGGCAGTACTAGTGAACCACAAAGATACACTTAGAAGCGTAGGAGGGTAGCACTATATTTGCTATATTAGCAAATATATATTTATTTATATATATACATATATATATATATATATATAAGATTAGTTTCATCCACTATGCAACCAAAACCATGGATAGACACACAATAAAATTACACGAGGATTAAATTGTTAACCTGTCGAACAGAGAAGCATATGGTAGAGAAGTAGATCAATTTTTGTGGAAAATATTTTTTCAAACTTAACTGCCCTCTCAGGTTATATCCAACGTCTAAGATAGAAATTACCTCACATTTCAACTCAGATTTTCCCACAGACGGCGCCAAATGATTTAGCTCGAATTTCATTGGGTAATTTGAACTAAGTCGACGACCTAAGAGGTCGAACGCAGACCCAAATTATTTGGGATTATAGACTTTACTTGAACTCAGTCAAGCTACCTACGTACCTAGTCAACTAGGATCAAGTCTTATCATAGTTTCAATGAAAAGGGTTAATGTAAACATATTTGCTTCGTATAATACGAGGTGAACATTTAAAGATAAAACAAGATAATCCATTGAGTTAATTAGTTAAATTGAGATTAACTACAATCATTAACGGTATGCAGCTCTATCATAATATTAGTTAATTATTGTAATGTTTATGCTTATTTCGTGAACAAATTCTTTATTTAAATAATTATGCCTCAAGATTCAAGAACAGCATATTCTGCCAATGACCTTTAGCAAGGCATAAGTGAGGAGATTTTTACATAATAAGTAATGAAGTAACAAGTTGGTGGAAATAAACAATATTTAACTAAATTAACTAATTAACAATGGATTAGCTAAACACTTGAGAATAAGAAAAAAAAAAGGGGAAATGAAGGCGTACCTGGATGCCCCCCTCCCCCCCGTGAGACGTGATTGTCCCATGCAAAAGGCGAGAGCTGCTACAGGTATGGAACTTAATGTTTTAGAATCTAATTGTTTTGGTGCTTTCATCTTACAACAACCAGTCATCATTAATACTTCTGTGGGCACCTTGTCCTTTTTCTTGGGTCTTGAAGGCCTAGCAACCAAGGCGATGTATGCACGTCTAAATTTCTTTGTTTCATCTGAATTTGTGCAGTTACAAGTTTGTTCATTAGCCCAGTTAGTGAACATTCAACATCGTTCATGTCAAAATTTACTATGAATTGACTAAAGGACTCAGGAAGTGATTGAAGGATGAGGTCTGTCTGAAGGTGATAGTCCATGTGGAAATCTAGAAACTGCAACTTCTCTATTATGGAAATCATCTTCAATACATAGTCAGCCACGTTGTCATCTTCATTCATTTTTACCCCAAAGAGCTATTTTGATAAGAAGTACCGAACAGTCCTACTGGGTTCTCCAAACAGCTCTTTCAGATGAAGCAGCATGGTCCTTGCACTATCCATTCTTTCATGGGAACACTGTAGATCATTGCTCATAGAGCTGAGCATTAATCGTCTAACACGCGAATTATTTGTGACCCTGTCAGCGTAGGAGGAATGCACACTCTCATCCACATCTGCCAAAGGGATATGAGGATGGTTTATCTACAAGATATATTCAATTGACTCATAACCTATGACTATCCTTAAGTTCCTGAGCCAGTCGATGAAGTTTGGTCCAGTGAGGTCGTTTTTCTCAAGCAATGAAGAAAGCGGGTTATTAACCATTATGAGAGAGATAAATAAATAACTACAGAGAATAAAGAAAGATTCAATTAGGTTATTATGTTGTACGCCAAGTAAATTAAGCAGGGTTTTGAATTTTCACTTGGCTCCCACAACGTTTTTTGAATCATTGCACTCCCACTGCAATATTCTGAAATCTAGTTGGAAGACTTCGTAGTGAGTGATTGAGTTCTTCAATAAATCCGGTGAATTGCAACCCTTTAACGATATATGGCTCACTAAATTTATTAAAGTGGCAATCCTTGCCATCGCTGTCAAACATGCGATTCAGTCTTTAATTTGGCTCATAGATCACATGACCGCAACCCTTTAACGATATATAGGTTGTGATCTATCTAAACTTGGGCCCCATAAAATCCTATCAATCTAACAATTGAATTCCACCTTGCAACCCTCTGTTTATATATGGGGTGTAATTTGTTTCGATTGATGACATCAAATGCACTTAGAAAATTTAAATAAATGTTACAATGTGTAACCCCCACTTACTGTGAAGAAATTATGCACTTAGACATTAATTTAATTCTCCTAAGTTTGATGGAGAGTTGGGACATCCAATTCCCTTTTAATCTAAGTTCAGTATTATTCTAGTGGGAGAATTTTGTATTTATTTGGTCTCACTTTGCACATTATCCAATTTTAGCGCGCATACATGGATTATATAAAATACTATCTCACATGTTTTCCATGGACTTATCTAGATTGAGTCAAGCCAATGGCTCAATCGCGGGTTAGGGGACCTATAAGATCTAACCTACATCTAACTTTAGGTATTCCAACTCCAAGCAGATTTTCTTCAAAAAAAATGACCTATTCTAATTACATACATAGAAAGATGCAACCTATACTCAAATCTATGAAAAATTAAAATACAAGCTAGGAGGGGGTAGTAAAAGACCCAATACAACCCATAAAACAAAACCCAAAGATAAAACTTAGTCCATGGAAGGCATTTCATAATAAACAAGCATCAAAGCATTAAACAACAATAACTAATATGTTGGAGTTCTTTGAAAAAGAATAAGTTAAAATCTGATTTTATTTAAGTGTGGTTTGAAAAATAATAGAATTAATAAATCTAATTATAAATTAATTCAACTTTAATCCTATTTGTCAAAAAATTCAATTTAAGTTTTAAAAAATATTTTTCAATTGATTAGACAACGAATTAATTCAAATAAATTCCTTTGTCTAGGATTAACTTTAATTTCAAATCTAATTTAAAATTAAGAACAAAATTAATTTCTAAAAATAATTTTATCTTTTAATTAATTTTAAAACTATTTTAAAATAAATGATTTATTTAATTTTAAAAATTGAGTTGACCCATGGGTCTATCCATGGGTTAAACTCGTGGGTAGACCTCCGTGTCAAACCCAATTTTTAAAAAAATAAAAAAAATTATATATATATATATATATATATAACGTGTGGGATGTGGACAGCCCAGAACAGTGTGGGCGACCAAGCGGCCCACATGGGTAGTCCGCTGGGCGGGCTACTCGCACAATAGCCCGCCCAGCGGCTACTGTACGGCCACCTGCTTAGGCGGCGCCTACGACCCTCCCCGAGTCTGTTTTCAGATATTTTTCAAACCACATATTTATGTTCATACATTAATTCAAATTCAATATAAAAAACTAATTTATATTCAAAAAATAAATTATGTAATTGTCCAACAACATGGATTTAACTTTCAAAAAATTAAATCTACGCATGAACAATATAACTAACAATATTTTCATGATGAATTAATCACAAACATAAAATTCCAACATGTAGATATCGAAAAATAATTAAAAGTCATAAAGTTGGCTCTGATACCACTGTTGTGAATCTTGATTCATGCACAGCGGAAATAAATATATATTCGGATTCACAAACGGATCACTTTTGGGTTTTAATGATTTTTTAAAATAAAAGGATGAAATCAAATTTCATCGATTTACTAACTTTGTTGTAGAATTGAAATCCTTGATCTACATAGTAACAGCAATCCTAGTCTCCTAGACTCCTACCTCTAAATATCACGCCGGAATAAGACTTGAAGAAAAATCCACTCCTCTGGCTCAGATGATGGCTGACGGCTATAGAGGGAAAGAGAGAGAATTTGTTTCTCTTCTTTTCTTTGTTTTCAAGTTATTATGAGAACCCGACAAGTCATCTACAACAAAGGACCCTCCCCTTCACTTCGTTCGAGAACCCCTAACTTCATGGGACCGAGAAGGAAGCTCCTTATTTTTCCTCGCGAAAATGGAATGGTGCCTCTTTCTGGCTTGGTTGATGCTATAGCCATAGAGGTGTCCGGTTTAAAATAAGAAACCGCTTTGCCTATCGGTAGGTGGCTCTTGTAGAGCTCCTGGTCGATGCTTAGGTTTTTCCAACTAGGTATCATGTATTTATAAGAAAATATGGGCTTGGAATTAATTAAGTTCTTGAGCCCACCTACTCCTCAAATACACGCCTACTTCATCCAAGTTGAGAAGTTGACTTTTAACTTAGTCCAAATACTAATTAAGTCCAACATATTTTAATCTAATTACAATGTGATATTAATTAATAATTAACTAAATTAATTAATCTAATAATTAATTTAGGATAAGATGATTATAATAAATGAATCTAATAATTTATTATTATATTTCCATTAATCCAATAAATTAATTTGTCCATCAAATGACAAATCACATAATTTATATATTTTGACAACGAAAGAATTTCTTCGTTTAATTCCTTGAAAACGCGACTCTCTTGGTTTGTCTCAATTGGTATTGGGAGGAAAACAAGGATGTGAATGTCACTTAGCCAGTCTCGTGGACTCACACCGAAACTCAATTGAGATCAAAATTATTAGATCAATATGAACCTTTTGGTCACAGACGCCCTGTGAGTATTAGCCCTTCACTGTAACATCCAGATCGAGTGAGTCATGGTTTGTGTCAAACTCACAGGACTCGATGTTGTGCTTAATAAATCACAGTAAGATGAAATTACCAAACCACCCTTATGTTCCACACAAGTTAGTTTTCCTGTTTTTGGCCAAAGACGTAAAATTTCATTTACCTATGGTCGCACAACTCGTTTACTGCTCGAGACAGTGAATCTCATATTGACAATCACCGAGCAATTGCCACTTGTCCATTTGAACCGCACTTAGGGGGTTGATCTCACCTATGGGTGAATTGGACCTAACTACTCTAATAACTCGTTCAGTGTCACAAGTACAATCTTCGTGAATCCTCAGATCTAAGGCTCACGCACACTACCGTGACTTGTAACTCGAGCATTGATAGTCATCGAGTAATTACCCATGTGCATGAATTACGGCGAGCCGTGTTCGAATATATCAATTCAATTGATATATTTATGGCACAAGCTTCCACTATTCCTAAGTGACCGACTGACACTCCCTATCAAAGCTTGCCTCATACAAGTCAGGTCATAATGCCCCAATTAAGACTCTTCGACTTGTGAACCCTTTTTAAGTAATCATGGAACCGACACTTCTAGTGTCAATATCCTCAAACCATGAAGAGTAGAAGCTCCTTCTTAATCACTCGAGACTTATTTGTTCAATACTCTATTAATGTCATTAAGACTGATATGAACAAAATACATGTCTTTCATTAATTAAAGATAGTTTGTACAACATAAAGCTAAAAAAGTCCTAAGCAATCTAATTTCTCATTGGCAATGAGGGCATAATCCTAACAATATGAACATGCAAATTGAAGCCATTTACGGGTAAAAATGTCCAAAAAGAGATTAAGTAAAACAAAATTTGAACATTAGGGATATTAATGTTAAATTTTTTCACTTGAGGGACTACTCTGACCCAAATCATCTACTTCAGAGATTAAAAAAGTCTTTATCCCTTTGTAGAAATACCCCCAAAACACAACAAAGTTTTCTATTTCGATTATTTTTATGGATGTTAAGTGTTTAAAATTTAGTTAAATTATATATTTAAGAAAATAATTTATACAAATGACATGAATATATAAGTAAATGGAATATTAGATGAAACAACATTAAAAATAGAGGATCATGCAGAACATTGCCTAAAGAATCTTTCACAAACAACTCAACAAGTTCCTCGTCCTCATCACAGAGAATTCTTAAATGCACCTGATGTACCAAACAATAGAGTAGGGGTGTCAAATGGGCAGGTTGGGAAGGGCTTGGGTTGGGTCCAACTGGATCGATTCCAAGATGAGTTGTGTCCAATATAGATTTGAATGTATGGGTTTTAAATTGGTTGGGTTTGGGTTGGGTCCAATGAATCTTATACAAGAAACCAAAATGGAACCAATATATATCCAATGGAAACTAGAACAAGATCAGGTCAATAATACTGAGAGAACTAAGGTTGAGAAATTTTTTGTTTTAGTATCTTATAAAATATTAATTTGTTGCTGAAATGTTAATTAAATTTTTTTTAATCATAGAAAATTGTAATACTAATACATTATAGAAACACTAGCAGTCTTTCATCTTTTAGGCCCCAAATAAACTTACAGTACAGTTGACTAAAATTTAATTTGGCATCGAAAAGCTTTAGAATTTATCTCTTGCATCGCCATTAAATAATTTTTTGCAATCAATAAAAGCCAGAGTAAATATTTTGACTAATGAAAATATTTTAGCAGATTTAAGTTTATTATTTGTCTTTTTTCAATTTGTCCCGTAATGATGTTCTCTTTTTCTGTAATATATGTATCCTAGACTATTGGTATGGGCAGTCAATGACTCTAACATATATATATATATATATATATATATATATATATATAAGGAAAATCGCATTTTTCATATCATAATTGACCCCCTGTCCATTTTTGGTACCAAACATTTTAAAAATCTCACTTCACATACAAACTTGGCCATTTTTTCTCATTTTTCATATCACCGTTAGTTTTCTTCACAAAAAATCAGCCACTTCTTATCAATTTGTGAAGAAATCGAACCACTACTTACCAATTTGTGAAGAAATTGGCCACTTCTTACCAATTTGTGAAGAAATTGCACCAAATCCCCCAAATTTTTTGTGAAGAAAACTACCGGTGGTATGAAAAGTGAGAAAAAATGGTCAAGTTTGTATCAAAAGTGAGATTTCAAGAATATTTGGTATCAAAAGTGTAAAGGTGGTCAATTACAGTTTGAAAAATACGATTTTATATATATATATATATATATATATATCTTTTCCTGATAACTTGCTCTTCTTTATGGTTTTTTTATTCATTTAGTATTTTAGTGAAAAGTATGTTGTAATGAGATTGTTCGATTATTTTGAAACAAAAATAAACTTTTGTGTCTAAACAGCGAGTAATATGCTTCAATGTTAATTATTCTATATTTACATTTAATTTGTTTGTTTATGTGAGTATTATTATTATTAGGTGTGTTCATCGGTCGGTTCCTCAACCGAACCGATTTCTAACTGAAAAAGTTAGGTTCGGTTCAGTTAAAAACCGAACTTTTTTGGTTCGGTTTGGTCAATCCAAATTTCTGGAAAAAAATGCATCTTTTTTATACTTATTTTTTTTTATATCAAACTCCAATAATCCATTAAGAAATACAAAAAATCAGTAAAACCCATCACTCATTACACTTATCACAAGTTCACAACATCAAAACTCATTCAAAAGTACTATACAAACTCATATATGCAAAGGATTAAGAAAATAGACAAAGGAACTTTACCTATTGCGAAGAAAATTGAAGTTGACAGTGGTGAAGGAGTAACCACGCGTCGAGATTGTTAATGTAAAATCCCCTTGACTTTATTAATGATAATAGAGTAGTGTATATAGATTATAAAGAGACGTAAGGAAATAAACAACTAAAGAAATAAATAATAAAGGAAATAAAAAAGACTCCTAGACTATTATTATTCTAACACTCCCCCGCAGTCGAAACAGGAGGAGACTGAATGTTGAGACTGGAACGGAAAGCATCAAACAGAGCCGATAGAAGTCCTTTTGGTGAAGATGTCAGCAAACTGATGAGCAGAGGGAACATGCAACACACGAACTTCACCTAGGGTAACTTTTTCACGCACAAAGTGTAAATCCAATTCAAAATGTTTAGTATGTTGGTGTTGTACGGTGTTAGAAGAGAGATAAACAGAGCTAATATTATCACAGTAAACTAGAGAAGCTCGTTGAAGAGGACAATGAAGTTCAAGAAAAAGATTACGGAGCCAAGCCATTTCAGCAACAACATTGGCGACACCACGATATTTGGCTTCGGCATTAGACCAAGAAACGACAGGTTGACGTTTGGAGGACCAAGAGATGAGATTATCACAAAGAAAAATACAATAGCCAGATGTAGAATGACGAGTAGTAGGACAGCCAGCCTAATCGGAATCTGAGTAAGAGATAAGCTGAAAAGAAGAAGAATAAGAAGAAAGAGAGAGACTGTAAGAGATGGTACCATGAAGATAACGAAGAACACGTTTGAGAGCATGCATGTGGCTGTCGCGGGGATCGTGCATAAATAGACAAAGTTGTTGAACGGCATAGGAAATATCTGGACGAGTGAAAGTGATATATTGAAGAGCACCGGTTAGACTGCGATAAAGAGTGGGATCACAGTAGGGAGGATTAGAAGAGGCCAAAAGCTTCGACTGAGTGTCAGCGGGGGTGGAGGTGGGATTACAGTTAAACATATTGGCGCGCTCAAGGATCTCACGAGCAAACTTCTCTTGGGAAAGAAATAGACCGAACGAGGAGCGAGAGACAGATATACCGAGAAAGTAATGAAGAGGACCAAGATGCTCAGTTATAGAAAACTCAGAGGAGAGAAGTGACGTGAGTTAAGAGATAAGGGAAGAGGAGAAGGCGGTAAGAACGATGTCATCGACATATAACAAAAGATAGGCGGTGGAAGAGTCGTGATGGTAGAAGAAGTGGGAAGGGTCAGCATGACTGCTGATGAATCCGAGAGTAGAGAGATATGAGGCAAAACGATGGTGCCACGCACGAGGAGCCTGCTTAAGACGATAAAGCACCTTCTTGAGATGACAGACATGATCAGGAAAATCGGGATGAGAGTAGCCAGGAGGTTGCTTCATATACACAGATTCAGAAAGAAGACCATGAAGGAAAGCATTTTTTACGTCAAGTTGATGAAGAGGCTAAGAATGAGAGATGGCGAGACTAAGAACGGTGTGAATAGTGGCGGGTTTAACGACCGGACTAAAGGTGTCTTCGTAATCAATACCAAGTTGTTCAGTAAAACCCTGAGCAACGAGACGAGCTTTGTAGCGCTCAAGAGAACCGTCAGAGAGAAATTTGTGGCCGAAGATCCATTTGGACCCTACCAGATTAATATCAGGAGGGCAAGGAACGAGCTCCCAAGTGCTATTGCAATGGAGAGTAGAGAGCTCATCATTCATGGCAGCTTTCCAATGTGGATCTCGCAGAGCTTGAGAATGAGAATGAGGAATTGGAGAAATAGTGGAAGAAGTAGAGAGATTAAAGAGCTGGCGAGGCATAATGATGCCAACCTTGGAACAAGTGGTCATAGGATGAGAAGGAACGGGAGATGCGACGACATCGGGAGAAGGCGACGGTACAAGAGGGGATGCAGAGAAAGAAGTCGCGAAAGGTGGAAAGGGCAGCAGAGAGAATCCCGGGGGTGGTTGAGCGGATCGAGGAAGAGGCGAACACGGGCAGCAACTCGCGAGATGGAGAGGAGGAGATGAATCATCGTCGGAAGAAAGAAAATTGTAGGAGGAGGGAGCCGTAACAGAGGAAAAAGGGGAGAAATGCAAGATTGATTCGTCAAAACTGACATGACAAGAAATTATGATTTTATTGGTAGAGAGGTTCAGGCACCTAAAACCTTTATGGTTAGCGGGAAATCCTAAAAATAAACAAGCAGAAGAACGAGGAGAAAGTTTGTGGAAAGCTGTGTCGGGGAGATTAGGGTAGCAAAGACAACCAAAAACACAGAGGTGGGTATAAGAGGGAGAGATATTATAAAGAATTTCAAAAGGAGTTCGATAAGACAAAGTAGTGGTGGGAAGAATGTTGAAAAGATGGACAACCATATTGGCGGCTTCTACCCAAAAAGCCAGAGGGAGAGAGGCTTGAAAGAGAAGTGTGCGCACGATGTTGTTCACAGTTTGAATGGTTCGCTCGGCTTTATCGTTTTGTTGGGAAGTGTGAGGACAAGAAAAACGAAAAACTAAGCCATTTTGCGCAAAAATAATCATGAAACTTTTTATTATCAAATTCTCCCCCCTGGTCACATTGAAGGGTTTTGATTTTAAAATTAAATTGAACATTAACATAAGAATAAAAATCCACAAAAATTTTAAAGACATCAGATTTATTTTGTAAGGGAAAAATCCATAAAAAATGCGAAAAATCATCCAAAAAAATAATATAATAGAGAAATCCACCTAAACTAGGAACCGGAGAGGCCCAAAGGTCCGAGTGAACAACATCAAATAACGCAGAACTAGGCGAATTGGAACTAGAAAACGGTAAGCGCTTGTGTTTACCAAGCCGACAAGCATGACAAGGGTTTCGAGAAAAATTCTTATTACAATTAATAAAATTCCTACTAGATAAAAAATTAAAAATGGAAACTCCGAGATGACCGTCCCGACGACGCCACGTGGAGGAAGGTAGAAGAGCGAAAGAGTGGAATGTGGTGAGAGCCGTGGAAAAGTTGGAAAATGAGTAAAGATCGTAGTCACTGACACTTCGAAGAATCAAGGCGCCGGTCCTAAGGTCCTTAATAGAAAAACCAAAAGGATCAAATTCAAGAGAGCAAGAGTTATCGCGAGTGAATTTACGAACAGACACAAGGATTTTAACTAAAAAGGGAGAGACGAGAATATTATTTAAAGAAAGCGAACGAGAAGGAGTATTAATGGTGGATTGACTAGTAGATATAACGGGGAGTACAACACCATTGCCTACAATTATTGAATTTGAATTATAACTCGGTGCGATTTTAAATAATTTACCTTAGGTAGAGGACATGTGAGTGTTTGCCCTAATATCCATATATCAATTGTCGTCTGGTTGATGAAGTGTCATAGTCTGATAGAGTGAGAAGAGGTCGGTTGATGTGAAAGCAGTTTGTTGTTGATTTGTTGAAGTTGTTGGACCAAAAGGAGTGGACTGTATGGGGGAAATAGGAGTTGGACCGTGAGGAGCAGTGGGCCAGGTGGGAGGTGGGCCAAGAAGACCACGAGCTTGACTTGGGCCGTGCGGTTGGCCTGGAATTGGAGTTGGAGTAGGCGCATGGGGCGGAGTCTAAGACAGCGAGTTGGGCCGGAAGGGAGAAGCCCAATTCGCTGACTGAGCGATTGAAGGCAAGAAACTGGGATGTTGTGGGCCAAAATTCCGTGGGCTGTGAATAAAACCTGAAGGGTGCTGATTGTAGTAACTGGATTGTGGGCTGCTGTTGGAGTGGGGCTAGCGTGGTGTTAGGAATTTGATGTTAGATGTTTTGATGATGACAATTAGGAATTTATGTTAGACCCCAAAATATGTAAGTTTGATTTTAGTAGAAATCATGTATAAGCTTTGAAGCGTTAGATTTGTAATAGGCTTTATAGGCTTCGTTTTGTTTTTATTCTAGATTGATAGGTTAAGTAGTCTTAGGCTGAGCGTCTGATGAATTCTGAGTGAGCTTATCAGTAGTAAAGTTTGAAGACTCAAGCGCCTGAAGTCTGAATGAAGATGAAGTTTCCAAGCGTCTCAATGACCAGCTACATCAAGCGTCATCTTATAGGACAGAAGTAATTCAAGAATGGATAAGCGTCTATCAATGATGAATTTCACCTGAATTTATTTCGAAGTCCAGAAGGAGTTTAATGCAATTATTCTCAGTGCATTAAGTACCAACGAGGATTTAATTCAAATGCATTAAATGCTGATAAGAGCATTAAATGTGATAAGCACTTTCAGACGTACGAAGAAGCCACCCTATTGGACTGTCAACTATTCACAGACTGCAACACCAACTTTTGTGCAGCAGATATTCAGGAAAAAGGACAAAAGTGGCTCACTCGCGGAAGTGAGAGACACGCGCCTGTGCATGTGTCAAACTGACACTTTTTCCAAGAATGCCTATAAATAGGACTTCAACAATCAGCCAAATAACTATCCACTCCAAGCCAAATTGTTGTTGCATTGAAGTCTCATTCCTTAAAATCTCAGAAAAGCCAGAATATTCAAGCAAACATTCTCCTTGCTTTTCTTCAATTCCTGAGACAATCAACCAAATATCTCAAACATTCTTCTCAGAGAAACCTACACTACTATTGAGATATTCCCAGTTGTTTGAACTTTATCAAAATCAAACAAATCGTTTAGAAAAACCTCATCCAAGCCTCGCGATCTGTGTGAAGTCGAAGTTGGATACTTGCATTATTTTTGGGTGAAAGAAGCAAAGGGATAGAAGTGATTTGGAGCAGAAATTTGTGTGATCAAGGAGCTCAAGTCATCAATATCCATCTCTCCCTAATTTGTAGAAGTTTCTGTGTGATTCTTTGAGAACCATCTTAGTGGATTTCCTCCGAGTGTTCAAGGAGAAGAAGGACGTAGTTGAGATTTCACCACCCAACGAACCTTACAAATATCGTGCTCTTTACTTTACAGTCATTTTTCATATTATTATATCTTTGTATAAAGTTAAGTAAAACTCAAGTGAACGCTAAGCAACTAAAACACTTTCTGTGACGCTAAATCTTTCAAAAAGGAAGACTACAAAATCATTCCGCTGTGCTAACACTGATTAAAGAAGTGAACGCTTAAACCTATTTGGTTGTACTATTCAAATCCTAAAATCTAAGTTAACTTTATAAAACAGTCTTCATTAGACGCTCAGCCGAAGCGTCTATATTTCAAGTAAACGCTTAGTCGAGCGTCTACATTTCAAGCGTCCAAAACATTTTAATACGAATCTTTTTGAAGTTGAAAAAGACTTCAGGGTCTATTCAACCCCCCCCCCTTCTAGACCCTTTCGTATGCCACTTGGGACCAACAAGTGGTATCAGAGTGGTTAAAGTTGAAGTTTTAAAAATTTCTACGCTTAACAGCTTGTTTAGATCCCTTTTCAAAATTTAGTTACTTTAATTTGTTTTTCATGGCATTTTCTAAAGTTCCTAAGTTGACCGAGTCAAATTATGACTCATGGAAGGTCAAAGCTTTTACATATCTATGTTCATGTGATGACAAAATGTGCGACATTATTTCAGATGGACCAATACAAATTCTGAAGGTTATTACCAGAGCGCCTGGAGCCATAGAAGAAACTCGAGATGGCTATGTTGAGAAGCCTAAACAAGAGTGGTCCACTGATGAGCGTCGAAGAGCAAATCTGGACAATGTTGGTCGAAATGCTTTGTATACAGCTATTGGTGACAATGACAATTTATTCAACAAAGTTAAATCATGTAATACCACTAAACAAATCTGGGATAAGTTGGCCATAATTTGTGGTGGATCAGCTCAAATCAAGGAAAATAAGCTCTCCATTGCTAAAGAAAAATTCAACAGCTTTAAGATGTTACCTAACGAGACCCTAGAGCAATTGGACATAAGATTCACAGCTCTTGTTACGGAACTTACATCATTGGGAATGGATTTGCAAAACAGAGAAATGGTGGTTAAAATTTTCAGAAGTCTACCTAGTAGATTTTTGATGAAGACAACCGCAATGAGAGAATCTAATATGTTGGATCTTTTGAGTCCAGAAGACGCCTTTTCAGAACTCAAGGCATTTGAGTTTGAGTTAAACTCAGCCAGTGATGTTGTGAGTAGTCCGGTAATTGAATCTGGAGCGCTCGTAGCATCAATCAAGGGTAAATCGGGTAATAAGGGAAAAAGGTTCAGATATCAGTGAGGATGAGGAACTAGCACTTCTAAATAGATTCAGAAAGTTCCTGAGATATGAAATGAAAGGAAATAGTCCTAAGCATCAAGGACACAGTTCATATCAAGCGCCTGCTCCAATACATCAACAGTTTCAAGCGCCTCAGTATTCTGTTCCTACATCCCAAGCGCCTGTTCAGTACCAAGCGTCTGCTCAAAATCTCTCAGCGCCAGTGATCTCAAAACCACACACTGCAAGGTTAACACATGAACAAAAGATGAAAATTAATCTTTGTTATAATTGCAGGAAACCAGGGCACTACTAGGTAAATTGCCCTTATCCAAACGTATCTAAGCCTTCAAGGCAGGATTACTTGGATAGAAACCAATTCAGGAGCAACCTTCATCAACAAGGTTTGCTAGCAAAATCAGAACAAGCATCCGCACCTAAAGACTTGTAGTCTTCAGAAGAAAGTAGTGATGATGATGAGCCAGTTGATGACTCAGCGCTTATTTGTCTCATGGCCAGAGATGATGAAGCGTCTCCTGAGGTAAACACTGAATTATCTCTTCCTCTTTCTTATGAAAAATTGCTTGACAAAGTCAAAGAATATTATAATAATTGTCAAGATGCCGCCAAAATATAACAAAATGACCTCGCTATTATTTCATCGCTCAAAAGTGATAAAGTGACGCTCAAAGCAGAGTTGCAAGTTCAGCAATAGTGCATTGAGAAAAACCAATCGCTTGAAAGTGAAATAATCCAGTTGAAAAGTGATCTTGATATGATAGTCAAGAGAGAAGCTGAACTGATTGCTAGAATTGCTAAATCAGAACAGCTTGTCTCATCATTGTCTAAAGCATCAAGAAAGCTAGACAATGTGACTGGGGTAACAAGGTTATTTGGGGAAAAGACCGGCTTAGGATGCAATAAATTCGGTAAACAACCAAACGAATCAAATGTTACAGCAAACAACAAAGGAAAGGATGTTTTCTTTGTTGAGAAAGATTCACAAAGTCAAACTCAAAATGAACCAAGCGATAATGGTATGAGGCCAAATGAGAAAGCCAAAGCTAACTCAGGCAAAGGAAATGCGAAAGCAAATGATTCACAAAAACGGGTTCGTCCAAACGCTCAAAAGGCTAAGGATAAACCTGCCCACTGTGAATCAAGCGCTAAGCGTCCAACATCAAAAGTGCACCCTAAGCCAGTGCCAAAGAAATACCAGAGTCAATATCCAAGGCAGTCAAGATCATATTATCGATACTATGATGATTATGATTATGACTATGATTATGATTACTATTATAATCGAGGATATTACTATACACCCAAACAACACACACAACACAATGTGAAACCCAAGAAGGCCAGTATTCCTACACTGAAGACTAGGCAAATATGGGTTCCTAAAGTTCTAATTCAAACTAACAATGCTACTAATGGTAAACGACCCAAGCAACAATGGGTACCTAAATAGAAATAGAACTTCTCTTTTGATTGCAAGTACCTAGAACTAAAGCCGATACATCTGTTTGATACTTCGATAGTGGATCGTCAAGGCACATGACTGGTTCCAAGGATCTTTTGATCAACTATCGAGCTGCCAATGGTCCTCAGGTTGTATTTGGTGACAACTCCAAAGGTAAAACCAAAGGTATAGGTACTATGCATAGGGGAACATCATGATAAGTGATGTTTATTATGTTGAGGGTCTAAAGTACAATTTATTAAGCATAAGTCAATTTTGTGATAAAGGCTTTGAAGTCATATTCTCAAGTGACTGTTGCTATATAAATGACGCTAAGACTAAGTCTACTAAATTGAAAGGTAAAAGAACAAACAATGTATATTTGGTAGATTGGGTTCAACACTTGATAACAACCCAACATGTTTTGTTGCTAAAAATGAATCTAAAACGGATTGGTTATGGCATAGAAAAATGAATCACCTCAACTTTAAGACAATCTCTCAGCTTATAAATCTGAATCTTGTAGAGGGATTACCAAAAGGACCATTTCATAAGGATCGCCTTTGTGACGCTTGTCAAATGGGCAAACAAGTCAAATCATCCTTCAAGAGAAAACATCATCTGTCTACCTCTAGAATACTTGAACTACTTCACATGGATTTGTTTAGACCCGTTCAAACGATTAGTGTGAGCGGTAAAAAGTATACTTTGGTGATAGTCGATGATTTCTCTCGATCTACTTGGGTGGAATTTTTTCATCAAAAGATGAAACATGTGACAAGTTAACAACGCTTATTCGGCAACTTCAAACATTGAAAAATCTTAAGGTTGCAAGAATAAGAAGCGATCACGGTACTGAGTTTACTAACGAAGTTGTTGAGAAGTTTTGTGCAAAGAATGAAATACATCATGAGTATTCAGCTCCCCCAGAACTCCCCAATAGAATGGTGTTGCTGAGCGCCAGAACAGAACGCTCAAGGAAGCTGCTAGGACAATGTTAGCAGAGTCCAAGCTTGCTCATAGGTTTTGGGCCGAAGCGATCAACACTGCCTGTTACACTCAAAACCGCTGCATGATCAACAAACAGCATGGGAAAACTCCATATGAACTGTGGAAGGGATGTAAGCCAAATGTTTCATACTTTCATATCTTTGGTTCTAAATGTTTTATTCATAACAATGGATCCCAAAGCCTAAAGACATTTGATCCTAAAGTGGATAAGGGAATCTTTCTAGGCTACGCCAAGAATGGAAAGAATTTTTGCATCTTAAACAAGATCAAATCGAAGGTTGAAGAATCTATTCATGTTGTTTTTGATGATGCTAACCAAGAACCAAGTAAGGTTAATGTGAATGATGTAGGAGTTGAAGATCTATGTCATCAAGCGTCTAAAATTACAATTGATGATGATAGTAAAGACGATGATGAGATCTCAGTGCCACCTCCTAAGATTACTCGTGAGGATATTTCGGATAACAATGCAAGATATGCTGATGATCATGAAGAGAGTGATCATCGAGAGCAAACAAGAATCAGTGAACTTGAAGCGCCTACGCAAGAGGGAAGTCAAGCGTCTGATCGTCAAGCGCCTGTTCAACCTCTTAACCCTTTCCAACCAGATAGACTATGGTTGCGTGATCATCCACCTGAGCAAATTATTGGAGATATTGAAACGTCTGTTAGGACTAGAGCCGCTACATTTAATGAGGCTATGTTTGCAAGCTTTCTATCTCAAATGGAGCCTAAGAAAGTGGATGAAGCGCTAAGCGATCCAAGTTGGATTGAAGCCATGCAAGAAGAGCTTAATCAGTTTGAGCGTAGTAAGGTTTGGACACTAGTACCAAGACCAATTCACCAAGGAGTTATTGGAACTAGATGGGTATATAGAGACAAGATGGATGAGAATGTCATTGTGACAAGGAACAAGGCCAAACTCGTTGCTCAAGGATATTGCCAAGGAGAGGGAATTAATTTTGATGAGACATATGCTCCTGTCGCCCGTCTTGAAGCAATTCGTATGTTTCTAGCGTATCCAGCATTCAACAAGTTTACAGTGTATCAAATGGACGTGAAGAGTGCCTTCCTAAATGGTAAACTCTAAGAAGAAGTATATGTGGAGCAACCACCGGGATTCATCAACAACCATGGTAAGGGTATGGTTTACAAGCTAGACAAAGCGCTTTATGGGCTTAAGCAAGCACCCCGAGCATGGTATGACACTCTCTCTATCTTTCTTATTGGTAAAGGCTTTTCAAAAGGCAATGTTGATACAACGTTATTTAAAATTACCAATGATGAAGATATTCTCTTAGTCCAAATTTATGTTGATGATATTATATTTGGTTCTACTAACAAACGTCTGTGTGAGAAATTTTCGAAATGATGCAAGAACAATTTGAAATGAGCATGATGGGTGAATTAACTTTCTTCTTAGGATTACAAGTTAAACAACTCCCTAATGGCATATTTATTAATCAAGCTAAATATGGGTGAGGATGCTAGGTTACCAGCTAAATATACAAGAGATATGATTAAGAAATTTGGTATGAAAAATGCATCATATTCAAAAATTCCAATTAGCCAAACGCTTAAATTAGATAAAGATGAAAGTGGAAAGAAAGTTGATATCACTAACTATAGAGGTATCATTGAATCACTTCTTTATCTTGCTGCTAGTAGACCTGATATTATGTTTTCGGTATGCATGTGTGCATGGTTTCAAGCCGTTCCTAAAGAGTCACACTTAATTGCTGCCAAGAAAATCCTTAAATACCTAAAAGGCACACAAAATGTGGGCTTATAGTATCCTAGGGACTCTCCTTTTGAACTAATTGGTTCCTCAGATGTAGATTTTGCAGGTTGCAAAATAGATCGTAAGAGCACTAGTGGTACATGTCAATTTCTAGGTGATAGGTTAGTTTCATGGCATAGTAAGAAACAACAATCAATAGCTATCTCCACAGCCGAAGCTGAGTATGTAGCTGCAGGAAGTTGTTGTGCATAAGTGTTATGGATGAGGCAACAACTTAGAGATTATGGTATAATCCTAGGTCCAACCCCCGTTCATTGTGATAACCAAAGCGCTCTAGCCATGACTCAAAACCCTATTCTTCACTCCAAAACCAAACATATTGACATTAGATACCATTTTCTTCGTGACCATGTTCAAAAGAAAGATATCTCCATGCATTTTATTGGAACTGACAAACAATTGGCAGATATCTTCACCAAAGCGCTCAACGAACAACGATTTCTTACTTTGAGAAGTGAATTAGGTATGATCGACTTAAACGCTTAATCATTATGCATCATATTTTATTAGACATATAATTTAGGGGGAATCTACTTTATTTATGTCCAAAAGATTTTTGAAAAGTTGTTACAAGTTATCAAACTTAAGGGGAACCTTAAAATTGTACTTGAAACATATTCCAAGCGTCAATGATCAAAAACTCTCTTATGCATGATCATCAACGATCAGTATTATTTGTGCATAAAATATTGGACGCTCAAACATAAAAAGTTCTTTGAGCTCAAGCGTCAATATTACAACAGTTACAATAAATACCTACAAGTGGTATCTGTTAAGCGTTGAACCAATTCCATTCAACACTTAATATAAAATTGTTTATAAAACTCATGCATAAATTTTACAAGCTTCTTGAAGTACTGGATAGACTCAACAGTCTATGTTGTACTCTATCTACACGCTTCCATCACATCAAACTGGCGGATAATCAAAACTTTTCAAAATGGCGGTTCAGAAATAGCACGTGTCTATGTACGTGTCAGTGTACCATTAGGCGCGTGTACTACACTCTGAAAATCCCAAACGTTTTTCAAATTTTAACTCTCGGATGCAAATCATTATATATGGGAGTTACCAAATGTAACTTCTCTCTCTTACACAAAACTCGCGTCAGCAGTTAATACTATTCATGGCTGAGATTAAGCCACTTTACACGTGTCTACATCTTAGTGAGACTAGAGAACACAAGTTTCAAAATTTTCCTTCTGTGTCATTTAAAACACAATTTTTGCATAAAATTATTTACTTTACTCTCTGCACAATTACTCTGCAAATTTTACTCTCTCTCTCTCTCTCTCTTTCAAAGCAAAAGAAAATCTCAGTTCATCTCTTTCACTAAAAATGGCACCAAAGAAATCTGCTTCTACTTCGGTCGAGCCTATCATCAAGGTTACTGAAGGCCCTTGTTGTCGATTGAAAATTTATTTATGAGCAACCTCAGATCGATCTAACTAATATGATGGACATGGTAACCAAGGCTGGGCTCAAAACATTTATTTGTTTCCAACGGAAGTCGACATCTTCTGGAAAACTGCTAAACTTTCCGTAGACAAGAAGTCTATCTCTTGTCTCATTCCTCTATCCAAGAAGGAGCCACCAAAGGAATTTGTTTTTTCTGCTGTTTCCATTGCCAAGAACTTCAATCTTCCAAATAAGGGTGAGGCATTGGACAGTGTAACTTTAGAACAAATCAAGAACGCCTGGACAATTATGAGTGCGTATGACGGAGTATCATACAAATAGCACTTTGAAAAGAAAGATTTAGTGTCCAAATACCGACTGATGGCTGATTTCTACAGCAAAATCATAGAATGTCGAGTGGGTACCTTTGATAAAGTAAACCCAGTTCAATTTCAGATGATGACGGCGATACTCCTCAACCTCAAGATAAACTGGAGTGAGTATGTATCTGGAAGGTTTAGAGACTGTTTAAGCGCCCCAAATAAACCTTATGGGCTTATTTTGAGTGACCTATTGTATCAATCAGAGTGTGTCTACTCATCTGGTCAACCGCTGAACAAGACCAAGATGCTGGGAAGAAGAATTTTGAACAATATGTTCAATCCTCCCAAGGTTGGTGGTGCTGCTAGACCACTATCTGAGCGTCTGGAAGTACGCAAAGCGTCAGATGAAGAAGTTGAGCGTCTAGTTCCAAAAGAAGCCGTGAAGCGTCGGGCTATTACAAAAAAGAGGGCTCCTAGAAAGCCCAAACCTCAAGTCATTCCTTCTCCTCAAAAGGATGATGAGGACATTGATGAGAATGCAGAGGACAAGATTCCTCTCATCAGGCGTAGGAAGCTGGAAGGGATTATTAAACAAATAGACTTTGAGGAACCATCTGTCGTTTCTCCCGCTCAAACGCTAAAGCTCGTTGAAGGAGTCAACGTGAAGAAAACTTTCAAGCGTTCCAGGATAAGCAAGCGTCGAGCTGCTCCTGTTCCTGAAGAGCCTGAGACTGTTGAGCCAAGCGTTCAAGTTTCTGTTGAGTCAAGCGCTTAAGTTGCTGTTGTGACAAGTTCTCAGGGTAAGTTTATTTCTTCCCACAGCATTTCCTTTCCTACCTCTGTAGAAGATCCTGCTCTTATAGAGGATAGTTCTTATGTTACAGCTCTAGTTCCAGCTGCTGCTGAAGCATCAACAAACGTCCACCTGGATGTTGAGATGACAAATATTGTGGCCATTGCCAAAGATGTTGCTGCAGAAACTGCTACACTTGAAGTAGAGGAACCTGCTCCCAAAGAGGTTCAAGCGTCAACTAGTGTTCCAGCTATAACAGAGGCACACTCAGAAAGTCAGAGCGTTGCTGAAGATGTTACAAAGCTAAGGCATTTCTTCAAGCTGGACCCACTGAAGACGATTGATCATTCAATCAATTTTATGCCCCCAACACTCGAAGAAGACTTCATTCCAGCAGGATATAATGAAGAAAGATACATTAATGCTGAGAATGAGGTAGCCTCGCTAATTGACATCGATAATCAAATCAGGGATATAGTGTTCAACAGTGAGCTGACAGAAATTGAGGAGAAATACTATCTGGCAGTTCAACTCGGTAAAACTCCTGATCAGATACCGTCTTCCCTTATTCTTCAACAAGACAGACAAGGAGGCAGAACTCCTAAGTGTGATGTGGATCTGGCTTACTATCTAGACTATGGGCACAGCAAGTCAACCGATTTCGCTCTAAGGGACTACAACATCAGAGTGTATGATCCTTTTCGCCCAACCTTTCTCAATCCATCTAAAGCCGTTTTAAACAGAGAAGGCTACACACACTTTCCTCTCATAGCACACAGTGAAGAGAACTTGAATTCTGCCAATCCACTTCTCCTGTGGAAGAATAAAGGAATTCACGCCGGTGAGCGTCTAGCATCTCTCACAGATGTGATCCAGACTGAAGTTGATGCATATTTTGATAGCGTCTAGAATGCTAACTATCAAACTGATAGATATCGCTTTGAATCTATCAAATACATTCATCATGAAGGCGTTAGAGCTATGATTAACGCTGGGACAGATTACTGTATGGCCGAGGTAAATTAGGCTGAAGCATATGTGGGTCATAAATACACTTTCCCAGAGTTAGTTCAAGCTCCTCACTTATTTGGCATAGGCATGCATGACAAGAAGCGTCAGTTTGCCAAGTATTGCCTTAAGAAGTGTCAACTGAGAGTTGGACCTGTTCTCAAGCTCCCACTTATCCGACATCAAAGTGAGCAGTGTTTGCGTCAAGAGCTTCACAGACTGTCCATTACTCTCTTCACTTCAACGCTCATACATCAACCAGTGGCAGTACTTCAATATCTAGCTTGAGTTTTGCTCCAAGCCACTGCGATGATAACTTCAATATGAAGGTAAAGATTTTGACTCCCGTCTCACTTTTCGACAGAATCTTCTTTGCCAATCTCAGAAACTAGAACGGTTCAATAATCTATCCATTTCGAGGATATCCCTTGCTCCCATCTATTCGCCAAGAGGTACTCAGTCATTATGAGTTTGTCCTCTCTTTGCTGGAAAGAAATTAGGGACTGGCTCAGGCTATATATCCTTATCTGGAAGAGTATTATAATTCGTATGTTCCTGAATCTCAACGTGTTCAAAGTCTTCCAACAGACAGGTTGATTGGATTCTCTAGGAATTACTGCCCAGATGCGATCTTCTCTATCTGCCAAGCGCCGTCCAAAATCTTTCCAAATCATGTGCTGGATATCATTGGTCCAATGTACATCAGGTCCATAGATAGTCCCCTCTGCACATTCATTCAAGGGACCTGCATCTCTCGTTCCAGGTTGACTAAACTTCTGGCAGCTGCTTCAGATTCCTATGCTACTCTCGCCTCTTGGAACTACCAGTTTGACGACTTTTGTCAAGATGAGTCAGTGATTGAGGAAGTGCCTGCTAAGTTGGTTGAAGAATCCGTACCAGCGTCCACTTCAGAAGTTGCAAGTCTTCCAGCGTCTACTGAAGAACCAGTTCAAGCGTCTCCACCAAAAGCTACTCCAGACACTCCTGAACTCGTTGATTCTGTTGCTGCTGATACTACTGAGGATCTTCAAACTGATGTACGAGGTACAATTTTTGATTCTGCATATCAAGCTTCCCTTAACTCACTCAAGCATATATCCAGATTCAAGCGACCGGCTCCTCAAGCGGTTCCATAGGATGTGGGTCGAGTGTTTAGACCTTTGCTGAAATCTGTCTTAGAGGAGATGACCAATCAAGCTACTCAAAATGAAGAATCCCTTCACTGGATTAAGACAGATCTGGCAAAGATTGAATCTCAAATCATGAACGCTCAAATAGGTCATATGAAAGGTTCTGCTCAAGCGGCTGTTGATGAGTGTCGTAGAGAATTTCAAGAGATGAATGATGCTACCAACGCTAAGCTTCTCGCAATGAACGAACAGTTCAACTAGCGTTTTAATGATATTACAGCTTCATTATCTTAGATTGCCTCTCAAGTTAGTCTACTCACAGAACATTTTCTGAAGGCTGATGATGGCAATAAGGGGAAAGAGAAGAGAAAAGGAGAAAAGAAAAGAGTACCTGGTTCAAGAGCTCAAGATCCTCCTCTGCCGCCGAAGCGTCAGAAATTATGTACCCTCCCATCTTGGATAATAGCTTATGGAGTAAGTGATCCTGATGGAGCGCCTAGTAGAACGCTAAGAGAACCTCCACTAGCTCTATATCCACATCTACCAATACCTACTAGAGCACGGCTTAAACAGTTTGACATTCCTCTTCAAAGAGCATCTATTCCAGAACCGACAGATCCAAGAATTTTAGCTGAAGAGAGGCAGATGTCTGACTTCAATCGAACTTTCAGAATTTACTTAAGGTATATAGGTATTGACCCGACTGAATGGGACAGACACTTTGTAGCTTTCAAGAAGAGACAAAAGGAAAAGAATAAGCTCATAATAGACAAAGATCATGAAGCGATGATGACTTTGGGAGATAGCATAACTGAAGCTATTCGAGCTGAAATGCCCAAGCGATACATAGTTAGACCAAGTCGTTAAGACTTCTTGACTTGCATTATCTATATTCTTGTCTCTTATGAAATTTTTGTTTAGTTGTAAAATTACTTGTAAACATTGACATATATAAAATGCATTTTTTTCAGCTGAAATAACTCGTTGAAGCATAACTAACCTTATCTAACCAAAGCTAACTTTTTATTTTTTTTGGCTGTCTAACTCTTAAACTATAAAAGAGTAAGTATTGTCATCATCAAAAAGAGGGAAGTTGTTAGGAATTTCATGTTAGATGTTTTGATGATGACAATTAGAAATTTATGTTAGACCCCAAAATATGTAAGCTTGATTTTAGTAGAAATCATGTATAAGCTTTGAAGCATTAGATTTGTAATAAGCTTTATAGGCTTCGTTTTGTTTTTATTCTAGGTTGATAGGTTAAGTAGTCTTAGGCTGAGTGTCTGATGAATTCTGAGTGAGCTTATCAGTGGTAAAGTTTGAAGACTCAAGCGCCTGAAGTTTGAATGAAGATCAAGTTTCCAAGCGTCTCAATGACCAACTATATCAAGCGTCATCTTATAGGACAGAAGTAATTCAAGAATGGATAAGCGTCTATCAATGATGGATTTCACCTGAATTTATTTCCAAGTCCAGAATTTAATGCAATTATTCTCAGTGCATTAAGTACCAACGGGCATTTAATTCAAATGCATTAAATGCTGATAAGAGCATAAAATGTGATAAGCACTTTCAGACGTACGGAGAAGCCACCCTATTGGACTGTCAACTATTCACAAACTGCAACACCAACTTTTGTGCAGCAGATTTTCAGGAAAAAGGACAAAAGTGGTTCACTCGGGGAAGTGAGAGACACGCGTCTGTGCATGTGTCAAACAGACACTTTTTCCAAGAATGTATATAAATAGGACTTCAACAATCAGCCAAATAACGATCCACTCCAAGCCAAATTGCTATTGCATTGAAGTCTCATTCCTTAAAATCTCAGAAAAGCCAGAATATTCAAGCAAACATTCTCCTTGCTTTTCTTCAATTCCTGAGACAGTCAACCAAATATCTCAAACATTCTTCTTGGAGAAACCTACACTACTATTGAGATATTCCCAATTGTTTGAACTTTATCAAAATCAAACAAATCGTTTAGAAAAACCTCATCCAAGCTTCGCGATCTGTGTGAAGTCGAAGTTGGATACTTGCATTATTTCTGGGTGAAAGAAGCAAGGGGATAGAAGTAATTTGGAGCAAAAATCTCTGTGATCAAGGAGCTCAAGTCATCAGTATCCATCTCTCCCTAATTTGTAGAAGTTTCTGTTTGATTCTTTGAGAACCATCTTAGTGGATTTCCTCCGAGTGTTCAGGAAGAAAAAGAACGTAGTTGGGATTACACCACCCAACGAACCTTACAAATATCGTGCTCTTTACTTTACAGTCATTTTTCATATTGTTATATCTTTGTACAAATCTGTTAAGTAAAACTCAAGTGAATGCTAAGCAACTAAAACACTTTCTATGACGCTAAATCTTTCAAAAAAGAAGACTCCAAAATCATTCCGCTGTGCTAACACTGATTAAAGAAGTGAACGCTTAAACTTATTTGGTTGTAGTATTCAAATCCTAAAATCTAAGTTAACTTTATAAAACAATCTTCATTTGACGCTCAGCCGAAGCGTCTATATTTCAAGTAAACGCTTAGTCAAGCGTCTACATTTCAAGCGTCCAAAACATTTTAATACGAATCTTTTTGAAGTCGAAAAAGACTTTAGGGTCTATTCAACCCCCCCCCCCCCTCCCCCTTTTTAGACCCTTTCGTATGCCACTTGGGACCAACACGTGGTATTGGAGCTGTTCCTATAGCTCGAATTGTGGTTAGAGTAATTTCTACGGCCACCAGACCGACCACCACCGCCTCCTCGGTGTTTTCTGTTTCCTCAACTTGTTTCGATTTTGAAAATTATTTTGGGAAAAAAGGGCGGTGGAGGAGTCGGAGTGGGGCGAATTGGAGTGAAAGCGGGATTCACGGGCTTCATGAGTGAGTAATAAGTTTCGAGCTTCGGTAAAAGCGGGAAAAGGTTTTTGTGTAGTGATTATTGTGACGAGGGGAAGATAGGACTCGGGTAGACCTTGCAGAAGTTGAAGAATTAGGACTTGGTCAGTGACAGGACTATCGAAATCGGCAAGATTATCAGCAAGATGTTTCATCTCTTGACAGTATTGAGAAATAGTAAGAGAGCCTTTTTGAAGAGTATGAAAAAGCTCGTTGATTTGCAAAGAACGAGAGGGTTTGTTGTTTAAAAAATTTTCTTCAATTGCAAACCATAATTGATGAGAAGTGGAGTATTGTAAATCAATATTTTTTTGCAACTTTAAATCCACCGTTGAGTAAAACCAACGTTTGATGGTGGAATCAAGAGCAAACCCCGATTCATCGGAATCAGAAAAGGGTTTGGGTTTTCCTGAGAGATGATCAAAAATCGATAGCTACGGCAAAGATCCATAAACATGCCGCGCCATAATTTATAATTTGAATCATTATCCATTAATTTAAAACCAAAAGAAGAGTGTATGTTACCGGCGGCTAAAGTGGGTGGATGGTGGGTGTTTTAAGGCGGGGGGGGGGGGGTTCATGGGTGGCGGTTTTTGTGGCAGAGGAGTCGATGGTTTCAGACATGAGGTAGGGAGAAAATCGAAACATGTAGCAACAAAAAAAGACAATAAGGAGGAGAGGTAGGGATCGAGAATAATTACCGTAGAAAAAACAATAAATTCAAACTAACCAATGTGGAGAAGATGAACACTAGCAAGTAAATAAAGAAAAGGCACGTTGATCCCGAATGAGATGGGATGTCAGTGCTGTAGAAAGCTTTATAGTGAGAGAATATCGCGTTGAGGGGAACAACGACTTGAGGGGAGGAAAAGAGACGCCGGTTGGAAGGGCGGATGAAGACGGCGGCGTAAGGTAGGAGAAGCCAGCCGTGGTGAATATTAGGCTCTGGGATGTAATTAGGCTGATACCATGTTAATGTAAAATCCCCTTGACTTTATTAATGGTATAGAGTAGTGTATATAGATTACAAAGTAAGAGACATAAGAAAATAAACAACTAAGGAAATAAATAATAAAGGAAATAAAGAAGACTCCTATATTTTTATTATTCTAACAGAGATCTGGAGGTGGAACAATAAAAGAGTTCAAGAGAAGAAGGTGAGAATCGCGATTTGAGCATTGCAAGTGAGAAAGGGCTTTTTTTCTCTGCTTGAGAATCTCCACCTGGGTTACACACTTCTTTTGTTATCTTTCAATTAGAAATAATATTTTTTAATTAAATTAAAAAAATAAGTCGATTTTCGGTTCAGTTAACCGAACCGAACCGAACCGAAAATCGATTTTTGCTAAAAAAAAAAAACCAAAAATCGAACCGAAGTTTTCGTAAACACCCCTAATTTTTATAGTTTGAATGAAAGAAAATGGTGCAAAGAAATGTTAATAAGAGAATGAATGTTAGCATATTTCAATAGGAACCTAGGAGAAATTAAAAAGTGATTTACTAGCAGACCACACATAAAACATGGAACCAGGGTAGAATCAGTATGGAACTAAGATGGAACAAGAGCAGAATCAATACAATAGAACCGAACAGGAATCAACCCGATCCAATCAAAAGAAAAAATCGAAGGAACCAACGCAATCCAAAATTAGTTGGGTTGAATTGGAACCATTTTACCACCACTAAATAAAAAAGATATGGATCGTGCCATATCAATACAAGATATGACTATGAGCTGATGTGTCATCATCTATTCAATATTAGGTGTATAAAAGAATTTTTTTCCAGGTCACAGTGTCCAATGAAATGGAATTTATATCACAAATCAACCTTACCTATTTCCCCAATCCAACCATCCATCATTAACCACTGCGGCTGCTTTTGGCAAAATTAAGTATCCAATATAATACGTAATAATAAGGGGGGTAGAAAAGCAAGGTAGTGATGATGTGGGGCTCTCAGATCAGATGGTGACCCACCGCGTATAACTCCACCATTTGCAGCCGTCGGATCATCCTTTTACCCCTGACAAATAATATAATAATAGTAATCGAGTAGCCCAGAAAACAAGTGAGATACAGCCTAAACTACACACACTCTTTTCACACTCACTCACTATACACTTTCTCTTCTCCTACAACAATTGGGTTCTTTGCTTCGGCTTTGGTTGTGTGAAAGTGAATCTGCATATTCCTCTTATTCACTCAGTGTATAGTTTGGACTTGCAAAGCAAAGCAGCTTTCATCGTGATTCTAACTACAACAATGTGGAATCATCCTTTTCCAACCTCCTCCTTTTGATCTCTTCTTCTGAGTAGGAGTGGTTAGTATACATACTGTACTTCCCACCGACACACACTTTTGATTCCTCATCTGCCCATCCAGGTATTTTTGAATTTTAGGAATGTCGCTTTCTCCATTGTCATTCTCTTTCATATTTGTCTTCTTTCTTTCTTTCTTGATGTTTTGTTTTGGTGAGCTGGATTGAATAAGAATAAATTCAAATAAATAACTTATCTGTTAACCAAATTGGAGTTGTGACAGACCAAGTGTTTTAGACTGCTTGTTGCTCCGCTGATTTTCTATTTTTGGCCCTCTATTTTTCACTGGATAATTAATAGAGCGTTGTAGTATAAGTATTATTAGATTGTTCACCATTGAAGAACAACCAGAAACAATGCTTTATTTGACTTCTCTTTCTTCTTTGTTTTTTCTCCTTGTTTGTTTTTTTTTCTTTTTGGGTGGGGGAGGGATGGGAAAAGTAGTTGCTTTTGAGCAAATTTAAGCCCTGTTTCCAAAAATTAGAAAGAAAAGAAAAAAGTTGAAAATAAGCTAAAAGTAAAAGCATATTTATAGCAACTTTCACAAGTTTCTAGTTCTTTAAACAAACCCAACTTTAACCCTTTTGCCACTTTTACATTTCGTTTTTAAACGTCAACACTTATTATTTGCAAACAGACCTATTAATCGAATCGAGGATGTTTGAAAAGCGCTTTTTCTTCACTCTGTTCAAAACCTTTTTTGTTTTCTGTGAATATTGAAAGAGTCAACTGTTGGATGTTTTTTTCCTTTGTTTTCCTTTTGGAAAAAGAGTGATTTTTTGGTTGCTGTGATTAGAGAATTAAGTTAAATGAAGTTGTCTTTTGCAGTTTACGTTTTGACCCTTAGCAACAATTCGTTATATTTCTTTTATGTGCCTTCCTCTTCAACTAAAAACAATTCATGTATATATATATATATATGTGTGTGTGTCTTCTTCAAATGGATTTCTTTTCTGTTTCTCTCATGGCTCTTCAATGGTTCATCTCTCTTCTTATAGAGTATTGAATTGGTCTCATAACTTGTCCAAAAACGTCAAGTGTTGAATCTAATAATAAATTATGCATGTTACCAGCCATATGGAGTTTCATTCAGAGTCAAATGATCAAAAAACGAGGAAACAAAATGTTTGTTTGTCAACCCAACCAAAACCAAGAAACAAGTTGGGATCCATGTTGAACTTTGAAAACCATGAAACATCCTATGACGATTTTCAACAAGTTGAAAAGAATGTGGAAAAAACTCAAGGGCACCATAAAAAGCAACAAGTTGAAACGGAGATGCTTAAAAGTGAAGAGCTTGTTAAGTACATGTCATATTTACCCAATTATTTGGAAAGGGGTGAAAATCCCAAGGAGAAACCTTTCAACATTGGGGTCCTCGATTGGCGCCTACTCGAGAAGTGGCAACATTACCATGAAGCCAGCTCCCCGTCTTCGTTTGTAGCTTCTGAAGGTAATAGCGTGTCTCGTCATCAACACAAAATAAATCCTCCTTCACAATCTTCATCCCGTTTAAATGCATGTTCAACTCAGTCTTCTAGTCCGGACACCGGGAACAAGCTAAAACATTGTAGGAGAAATGACTCAGACCTACGAGGAGTGCCTCGGACAAAATCAAGACATTCTGAAACTTTTAATGAGCAACAACAGCTTCCAAGTTGTGCATTTACTGATCATGAAGTCTTTGAAAGACACAGCAAAGCGGTGCCTCATCCATCAGATATTCCACGAAATACTCAATCTGATTTATCCAAAGGTGAAAATCATACATCATTGGAAGCAAATAGGAACAGATCTAGTGCGAAGCTCTTAGGCACAGAGTTCACATCTCATTATACCAATGAAGGTGGCAAGACCAAAGAGTCACATGTAGTTCAATCCTGCTCTAAAGAAAGGAGAACGAACTGCCCATCTGATAAAGATCAGACGATTCAGTTTCCATCTAGGACCTCCAAGCAAAAGAACCAGGAAGAGAACAATTCAGGGTCAAAGCCGAGAAACTTGGCTGATAACGCAGCTTTTCAGGTGAAAATGGGTATTTCAGAAACCACAAAAGTTAGAAATCCCTCACCGACTCGACAATTAAGCTTCGGCATTGGTAAAATTGGCAAGAGTTCAACTTGTGACAAATCAAATACCAACTGCCTATCTGATGAAAATCAGAAGATTCGGTTTCCATCTATTGCTTTAATTAGTACCTCCAGACGAAAGAACCTGGACGAGAACAATTCAGGGTCAAACCCAAGAAACGTCTCTGATAGCGAAACTTTTCAGGTGAAAATGGGTATTTCAGAAACCAAAAAAGTTAGAAATCCCTCACCAACCCGACGATTAAGCTTCAGCATTGGTAGAATTGGCAAGAGTTCCAGCACAAACTTACCAGCCGTACCGAATCCTGCTTCTGACTCAAAAGCAACTTCAGCTGCCTCTTGCTCAACCAATTCAACTTGTGATAAATCGAATGCTACGGGCAGAGACAGATCAAGTCCTCTGAGAAGGTTACTTGATCCATTTTGGAAGCCAAAGAGTGGTGACGTTAAATCATCAGAGAGAAATCCATCGATGGCTAGAACCGTAAAACCATCCAGTGGGCAAAAAGAATCTCCAGTTTCACATTCAGTTAGAGTAAAATCAGATTTGAAGGATTGCAGAACAGATGATATTATGGAATCACATCAGAATAGGCCATCCACAATGCAAGCTCTCCTGCAAGTAGCTGTAAAGAATGGCCTTCCTCTATTCACATTTACAGTTGATAATTGTAGCGACATTTTAGCAGCAACAGTTAAAGACTTGGGTGGTAAGAAAACTGAGCAAACATGGACTTATACATTCTTCTCTTTCAGTGAAACAAAGAAAAAGAATGCGCATTGGATAAATCAAGGAAGCAAAGACAGAAATCACAGTTATGTATCTAACGTTGTCGCACAGATGAAGGTTTCTGATTTAAAAAGACAAAGGGAGTTTGTTTTGTCTTCTTTGGACAGAAGAAACGTAGATCAGACATCAGACTCAATGCCATGTGACGAGGTTGCTGCTATTGTTGTAAAATATCCAGATGATGAAGGGAATGAATTTCCAAGTGATCAGCTCACACTTACAGTTATACTTCCTGGTGGTCATCACGGGGAGCCTAGTAAAGGAGAACCTTCCACGTTGATTGAAAGATGGAAATCAGGTGGATCTTGCGACTGCGGAGGCTGGGATCTTGGTTGTCGAATAAGGGTTCTTGCTAACACAAATCAATCAAAAAGTCAGAGATTCAATTTAACCGAATCCCAATTCAAACTTTTCTCTCAGGTACTTTTCGTTCTCTTCCATCTCATTCACTTGTTTTCTTATTGGTGTAATCTGATTTTGTTGTTTTTGGTTTGTGCAGGAAGAAGTTGAAGAGATAAAGCCGATGTTCGTCTTATCACCATTCGAGGATGGGATCTTTTCCGTGGAGTTTAGTTCATCGCTCAAACTTATGCAAGCATTCTCTTGTGGCATAGCAGTTCTGAATAGTAAAACATCACCAAATATGTCTCAAGGAATGATGTTGTCTGAAAACTCTGTTTCTGCAAAGTATGTGTCATACCCTCCAGTTTCTCCGGTTGGAAGAGTGTAATTTGCATTATAAGGAGGATGTCTGAAAATTCATGTAAGGATGTTTAAGAGGTTTTTGGTACATTGGTAGGAAAGGTGCAGTCGTAGTTTTAATTAGTCGTTGATGTCATTATTTTTGGGAACTTCTAAAAGAAAGTTTGTTATCTGAAAATACAGGCAAATAATTTAGTTTGTTATCTGAAATTACAGGCAAATAATTTTGTATAACCAATCAATTGTTAACTGTAATTTCTTTGTATAACCATTAATCTTGACCAACATGAATAGTTGATATACCACCACAACCAATGCATAAACTACCAAATGGCTACGATAAGAAATTGCAATGTGACAATGCCCAATACATTAATTGAAGATTGAAGATTGGTCCTGAATCCCAGTTTCCATTACAATTGTGTTCCAACTGGCCCAGAATACAGTCTCGGAATTTTAGGGCTTTTATGATCATTTTCGTTTTCAAAATTCAAATTCTCAATCTTTTATAGAAACCAAAACATGTTTGGGCAAAGTTATGGCTTTAATCGGATGCATTGTCTTAAATTTCGGCTGAAATTTAGAGTTTCCGGGGGTCCAGAAGCGAAATCGAACTTTCGATTCAATTTTGCAGAATATCTTTCGAAATTTTGACCGAAATACGAAATTTCCCGAAATTTTGTCGAAACCCCAAATTCCAGAAATTTAATACAATATTTGTTAAATATCTATCGCAATTCTGACCGAAATCCGAAATTTCTCGAAAAGTAAAATAATATATTTTATAGTCAGAAATTAGGGTCAAATGAAAGATAATAAATGACCAATTGTATAAACCAATAAGCAATAAATTTAAATACGAATCTGAAAGTGATATTAGGCAATAGTTAATAAAAATCCGGGTCTGAACACAAAATAGTTTTTACTAAGATCTCGTAGAAATCCTTCTAGAAGTTTAATGTGGTTTTGAATAATGATATTCACTAAAATTGTAGTATATTTTATTTTAATGAAGTTCTTATGATATTTGATTACTATTTTACTATTAAATCATATTTATTTCATATTTTTCGTAGCAGGTTTTAGTTATACTATTTAACAAGATTCATTATGCATATACTATACATAGAATATTATTAATATAAAAGATGCAAAATTATAATATTTAAAATTACCCAAAGTTTCATTGTAAATTTTTAAATATTTTCACAAATTCACATTATTTCTTTAAAATCGAAATCGAAATTTTGAATATCCCTGAAATTCCATCAAAATTTCCGTAAACTTACTACCCCAATACTAAGATTTAATACCTTGATCGGAAGACATATCCAATCTTTAATAAATCTTTTCCAAAGAAAGTTCTCTAAAGAATGATTGGGATGACATGCTATCAAGATTTTTTTCATAAAGAAATATCTCAAAATCTCTATTTTACAATTTGGAAAATGTGGCTAAGTTTAGAAAAAATTCTTGAAAAAAAAGAGAAAAACTAGACTTTTACAATATCATAATAGTTAACCCGTAGATTAAAAGGGCTTCACCCGACTACTTCTCAATACTGGGAGTGAAATTAATCACATTGTCTAATGCAAAATAACCTAACGTGCAAAATAAGATTCATTTTGCCTATTTTGTCGATGCCTAATTAATAAATTTGACTAAAATATGTTTACGGGAAGTTACATTTAAACATCAATCCACACAAATTTCTCCAAAAAAAAAAATCACATCAACCCTAATCATTACATGTTTTATCTAAAAAATAACTCATCAAAACATACTTTTAACACCACTTTTCTTATCCCTAAAAAATATTTTTCTGTACTTTTTTATGAAAAAAAATTCTTAGAGATGAATATACCATTGATTAAACCTTACGATTGGATGACACGTTGTTTCTCATTTCTCGATTTCTCAAAAAAAATTTCATTAAAAATGCATTTGTTTGGCATATCCTAATAATATCCCAAAGAAATGTTGCACACAATTCACTAAAGAAAATCTCAAATTTCTTTGAAAAATGAATTTAGGTGGCATTTCTCTCAAATTTTTCTCAAAAAGTCAAAATTTTAATTATTCATGATTAAACAGTTCACTAAATAAGTACAAGTACTTTATCCGCCAATATCTTAATATAATCATCATAATAAGCACATAACTTTATCTGAAATGATGTGATTTACGAAATAAGATCCATTTTGCATATTTTGGAAGCCTTAGTTGATGAATTTAACTTAAATATGTCTAAATTTTCTTATAAAAACAAAAATCATCCATACCAATTTCCTAAAAAAAAGAAATTTTTTTTTAAAAAAAAAGACATCAAAATCATACTCTTTTTTTTTTTTTGAAAAGAAATCGATATAGCTTTCATTAAACAGATGCTAAATCAGCATCAACCAAAGGACGAACAAAATCCGGGGGCGAAAGTCCCTCTACAAAACCAAAACGAAAAGCATTCCTAACAAGACGAAGAACAACTTCATTTGCTGACCGTCGAACAACTTTATTTGTTGACCGTCGAACACAACTTAAAGAATAATCCAATAAAGTGAGAACAACTTAACATCAATGAAAAAGGAACTAAAAAAACGAAACATCAGAAGATTGAGAACGAAGTTTGGAAATCACATTATAACAATCCCCTTCAAGACATATAGAGAGCCCCAACCACGTCGAAGAGCCATGTCGACATCTTCTCGGCCAACCAAGATCTCAGCATCATTACACTTTTTTCTATAAAAAACACTCATCCAAACATATTTCCTCCATCATATTTCTACTTCCTTAAAAATAATTTTCCTTACTTTATTTATGAAAAATAATAAATGATAAAAAGACGTCCATTCAATCGGGTCCAATTTTTGGTTTCAATTTCCAATTTTTTGGAATCCAACTCATGAAGAATGAAATCTGATCCTGCTACCACAACCCCCAAATCTGCTGTACGAGAAAGTTGAAACTTTTGAAAGTCAGCATAATCTTGTTTGGAATGAGAAATCCCATGAATCTCGCTTACACCCCACAATTTTTTTTTTTTTTTTTAAGTTGATAAAGGCACTCCACATTTTGGTAAAGACACTTTACATTCTAATTAAATTAACTAAGTTGACTATAATGTCCCTCAATGTATCATATAGAATTTTATTTAATATTAAATGTAAACTCAATTATCCCTTCTAAACAAACTTTGAAGAATATATATATATATATATATATATATATATATATATATTGAAATAATACCAAGTAAAATTGTGTTTTTTCAAGCATCTTTGTAGAAATAGTAAAAACCTATGCCATGGATATTCGAACCCAATATGATTTTGTCGAACACATTAAATGATATGTATTGCTCATTTGCTCTATAATAAATATCATAATTTCCTTTTTGAATATTTGAAATTTATATAACATCAAAATCCTAAAAATTACCAAAAAAAAGAAAAAATAATCATCAAATTATATTACACTGAGTTAAACCAAGGTATAAGAATTATAATGTACAAAATATAAAAACATTTTTGCAGTGATAAAAGAATATTTGTAACATTAAAATGTTATGGCGTAACTACTTCACATTTCTTAACATAAATTTGAATAAAAATATTTGTATAAAAATAATTGATATATATATATATATACATGTGTGTGTGTGTGTTTAATTAAACGATTGAGTAGTACCATTTGGTAATTCTAAACATAGTAGAAAGTATAACTATACATAGCTTTTAACCCGTGCCTATGTGGCTATGAATAATAAAATAAACAAATAATGATGAATAATTAGTTGTGATTTAATCCTCATGAAAAAAAAGGCTACTCATAATGCACAAAGTAATTTGTATTGCTCAATAAATAATTTTTATTTTTGATTAGTAAAAATGAATGCATTAGAGATTAAAAAAAAATCAGAATTAAAGAATTTGAAATTCTCTTGACTGCAAGCAGTAAGAGTGCCTAATTTAGTTTGACCAAAATATTATCTAACAAATCCAAACAAACAACATCATCAATTGCGTCTGAAAAATGACTGTTCATGGTGATCCTGTTAATAAGGAGATGTCAGTATGCCGGCCCTATTTCTGGTCAAAAGTACTTGCATTATCTTAAAACGCAACATAATATGATATGATATAGTGAAACCATATTTTCACTTTGGACCCGTACGAAAGCGTCAAAGGATGAAAGAAAGGGCAAACAAAGATCTACAATTAAAGAAGTCTTGGCTCAAAAGATTGCAACTTTATTTTTTTATTTTTTTTATAAGACATAGCAACTTTATCTGATTCAAGCCAAAAACTCCAAAATAACCAAAATATTAGGCTCTTACGTTTGTGTTTAACCAAAAATTTAGGCTCAGTATGTTCGTGTTTTTTGGAATATATTTTTATTTTTTGGATCACCAAAAAATGATAAATGCTCATATCAGAGCCAAATTTTACAAAAAATACTTATTTTAAATCCTACTACGCATTCTCCTATGTAATCGTTCATCATTTTAGTCATTCAATCATTTCACACTTTTTCCTAATTAATTATATAATTCAATTATCAAATTCATTATCTTTCTTACTTTACTCTGTTTTTTCTATATCATCATTACATTCATAATTATTTCAATTATTTCATATGTCAAATAATAATAAAAATCTACTTTATATCACATCTACACAACTTTCAAACATTTCTTAAAAACACATCCAAACGAACCAAAAAAATTAATATTTTCACACAAATTTTTATAATACACATTCTCCAAGAAAAACTCAGAATTTGATTTTAAAAACACAACCATACATAGCCTTAGCATTTTTGAATCTAGTTGGAAACTGAGCAAACATAACAATAATGAAATTCAATGCAACATCAAAAGCTGTAATGAATAACAAATTATCATTAGTTCTCTAGAAACGAAAAAATATAAAACCGGAAGTGGAGAACCAATTTTTTTTTTTTTTCGTAATTCAAATTGTTATATTTGAATAACATAACAATTTTTTTTAAAAAAATTCTAGACAAGCAGGATACCCTGATTTGACAAATCCGGACCGATAGTTTTTTTCATCACGGGTCACACAGCAGCTTAAAATTGAATTCATGACCTCCCACATGAAAGTGGAAGCGAATATCACTAGGCTAACTATTCGGTTTCACGAAAGATATGCGGTGGAATAAAAATTACCCACAATATCATCTCAAATTGCATATATGAATCAAAAAAATTCGCTAAAACTTACCCGTTAAAGCCAGGTGGTTGGAGAACTCGATCCTTCTTCCAAATTTCGATTTGATGAAGTATCGAAGTCTTCAATCCTCGTATAATCCAGTCTTCACGAAATCCTTGAAGTTTTCTTGAAGTCTGATCCGAACAATAAACTACGTGGTCTCTAAATTATCACGCGGATTGATTGACGAATTTTTTTCTCTTCTTCTTCCTTGTTGACCGACGACTAGTGTACTAGAGAGAGGGAGAAGTTTTTCTTTTTCTTTCTAGGAGAGTTGTGAAAGTTATGAAGTTCATCTTAGGTCAAAAATTTTTTAAGTGATGTATTTAATATCATTTGACTTGTTGACTAAGACAAGAGTCTAGAGCCCATGTTGGGCATCTCGGCCATAGGAGGCGTCAATTTGGCCCCGCTCGTCTCTTGTTTTAATTAATTATTTATTATATCCAATAAACAAAAAAATTAATTAAATAACCAAATTAATTGGATAAACTAATTCATTAATTTATTTTCTTGAGAAATTAATTAACAATTAATCTTATCTTTATACTGAGCAATTAATGAATCACTTTTAATTTATCCCATAAATTAAATCTCCTAATTCCAAATAGAAAAATCCTTTTTTTTTTATCAATCCTTTAGCGCGACTCTTTAAGTTCATTTCGTTTGGCAATGAGAGGAATCCAAAGGAAGTGGATAACACCTAGCCAGTCACGTGGCCCAAACGAAATTGAATTAATGGATCATTCCACAACCTTCAAATCATAAATACCGTATACGTATAAAGCCTTTGTTGATGTGTCCTAGTCAAGTGAGAGTCACAGTAATGTCAAACTCACTGAACTTGACCATGTGTATTAATTATAATAATAGAGATCATTGAGTTTGATTTTGTGCCTTGCACACTCGACTCCATTGATTTGACAAAAGACTTTGATTTCTATTATTTATAATCACATAGGATACTTTCTCATTCGTTTAACAAATTCCATTTTAGTTATCAACTAAGACTATCACTTGCCCATCAAGCCGCATTTCGAGGTCGACCCCACCTACGGGTGAATTGGATCTAACTACTCTAGTGGCAGACATAACATCACAAGTGTATCTTCAACCTGATACTTCAGGTCATAGGTTCACTCATACCTATTACGAATAATCAGTTCTGTCATTGTCAGTCACAGAGTGAAAACCCATGTGACCGAACCGATGCGAGTCGTGTTCGAGTATATCAGTTCCACTGATGTGCCTACAACCTTAAGCTCCCACCATCACATGGTGTTTGACTGGCACTCCCATGTCAAAGCTCAGATTGTACAAGTATTTCAATTCTTTATTTGTCCATTAAAATTTTTATATCACTTGCGAATGAGTTTAAGTAATCAAGATCAATCTCTCTAGTGCCGATATTCCTATCTCATAGGAACTAGAGAGATTGCACTGAAAACATGGACAAAATATTTTATACTACATTATAGATGCAGATAAAATTTAAGTGAAAACAAAACAATCCCTTTTATTTTTAAACAAGAATAAGTTATTTATACGTGAGATGCCCTATCATTCTATACTTTATGGCATCTGTAGGCATAATCCTAACATTAACAAGCCTTGGGTTTAATAACGTAATAATGAAATAGAAAATATAAAGAAATCGAAACATTGAAGCAATGAATGGAGTTCATAAACTTTACAGGCTTGTCAAACTTTCATGACTTGCAGAGGGCTCCATAGTCTTTATTTTTTAAAGAAAGTTAATCACGCTTGGTGAAGATAGTGGCTCTAAATTCTTGGTTTTGACGACCACTTAATTCCTGTATCGAATTGTAAATATCAATTCTGTTAATATCTAATGTGAAAATAACTAAATCAACATTACACGACATAAACATAATTGATCAAATGCTTTTCAGAATTCTGTTAATATAGTTGATTCAAGTTCAATGCTAAGAATTTATAACCAAAACTTAATTAATGAATAAATTAATCTTAAATAGGAAAAATTACTAAAAACCCATTAAAATAAATTTATATAACTAAAAAACCCATGAAAATATTTTTCAATCTTAAAAACCCACTCTACAAACTTCTCATTCTAAAAAACCCAAAAGTTAAGATTAAAAACTTATTGGACTAAATTACCGTTCATTTATGAACTTAAGAATTGTTCGATTGGTCTTTTTTATCGATTTCTTTTTTGCAATAAAATTTTCAAATTGATAAGTTGAATATTACAAATTTTTATTTTTAGTATTAATTATTTTAAATACTTTATATATATATTTTTATTTTACTGTGGTAATTATCTAAAATGATATATTTTAAATTTTTTTAAGAAGATTAAAAATGTGAAAATATAAAAATAAAACTATATTTAGTCAATTATCAATATAAAATTTCTAAATAAATAAATCTCTATACAAAATTACAATTGATTAAATTTTAAGTCTAGAAGACTAAGGAAAATTAAGTCCATAAAATTATTAACCCTAAATCTTGGGCTTTTTGGAATAAAAAGTTGGTGTAATGGATTTTTTGGATTGAAAAATTTTATCATGGATTTTTTAGATATAAAAATTTATTTTACGGGTTTTTTAGTAATTTTTCCTATTAAATATTAAGTATTTATTTCTACTGCATTAGAAAGACTTACTCTCTAAAATATACTTTTTTCCGGTCATTCTTCACCAAAAAGACCAGTTTTAACTAATGGATCCTTACTTGAGCTTGCACGCAAGTTTCCACTTGTTAGATGTTTGACATGTTCTGTAGGTGTTGTTATGTAGTTCGAGCTGGTGGACTTGGAAATATTTGGCAAACCAAGTTGAGAAATCTCTTCAGTCTATACCAAAGAGAAAAACAAAAAGTATAATGAATTAGAAGTTTTATCATTAGAATATTATGAATGTACTTACTTCAAGGTCTAACCTTTTGAAAAAGGTAAAGATCTTCTCTATTATAAGCAATATCAATAATCAGTATTTCGTGCCTTAATCATTGCTATATCATTTTGAACACCTTCCACATTTATTTTTTACTCCAAACTCATAATCGTAGCATTTTTTGATACGTCTACGAATAATCAGTACTTCATGTTTGTTTCTTAATGAAGGGAACTAACCGTAATCAAATATAAGTTTGTCAAACTACAACCATGTCTTCCTCCACATGGTTGATAACATGCCCATTTTAGCAATATCCAATGTTGTAAGCCTATTCAAAATTTGTTGTTGTAAATCAAATGGCAACTTGCTTATGTGATCTTCCTTTTTGGCTTGATAAAATAGTTATTTTCTTCATGTAATGTTTTCAAAGCCAATGACGGAGTAAATAACATGGGATTAGCCAATGATGAGTTTGTGATAAAGTGTCTTTTGATTTGAGAAGAACCACTTCCCTGGATTTGGTTTTCGTGTGTGTTTGGTTTCAAAATTGTATAGAATTTGTTTGGTTTATAGATTTGTTAGAATGAATCTTCTAACTTATACTAAACTAAACACACACACAAAAATATGCGTGTGCATATATATGTACATATATTTACACACTAAAATGCACATATAGACGTCATATCATGTGTGTAGATGACTTCGTTTGTCTTATTCAATATAGGTTACAACAAAAGTAATTGATAGCTTGACCAATCACACCATTCAGCAACAAATTTTATTTCTTACAAATTGCACATGATAGATTGCAAATGATACACTTGTACAATATTCAATATTGAAATCAATTGCTATGTGAAAAAACTGCAAAAATCATACACAACTTTAACATTTGAGCCAATATTTAGACTACTTAATTGAACCAAATAGGCAAATACAAAAGAGCTCTGAGTTATATTCACCCATAACAGTAGCCTCAACCTTCACATTAGAGGGAACGGATGTTTAACAATATCAATGTCGTTATTACATGAAGTTTGTGCTCCAAAAATATCATCAAAATCAAAACAATAGTTGAGATAAAAATATAATGATGTCATATAGGAATTCTATTTGGATGTCTCAGCTTATTCTCCAAATCCAAGTTGTAGGTCTTTTAGGGGTAATTCTATATCAGACTGAGTCCAATGGTTCGAGAGTGCATTTTGTGTGTCTATCTCTCTCACACAAATGTGTGTGAGGACCGCACACAACACACCTTATTGTGTGAGAGATATAGACACTAGGACCATTGATCTTGGTCTAGCATAGACTTTTCCACCTTTTAGGGCACAATGGGATGGGATATCATTTTTCATTTTCACTTTTCCTTAGATTTTATCTATGAAAATTGCATTTGGCTTGCATCTTTTGAGAAAAAAATACTCAAAACAATTTACCTCCTTTTTCCACCAACTATGTGACGTACATTCATTTCCACAGATTTTTTGAAAAAAAGATATGTGGAAATGAAGATTTTTTCAGGGGAAAAAAGGGAAAACCTACACTCATTAATTAATTGTGGCCCACCAGTAGACTTCTTCGTCTTCCTTCACTCAAAAAACTAGACGGGTATTTCTCCTCCAACCAGGTGGATTAAAGTATTTATAGTTACTTCTCATTTACACATGTGGTGATTTCTTATGCTGAAACAGTTTGAAACCAAATGGCCCGTATGGGTTAGATTCCTTAATTATGATATCTATATGTGAAGTTTATATGTCCTTAGTATTATTGTATATGTGATAATTTAGTATTATGGTATATGTGATAATTTATTAATGGATATTTGACAATTAATATGATTTTATATGCAGTAATTGTGATTCAGTTTTAATGATATTATTCTTCGCTAAATTTCTATGTCAGTCAGCTTAATGTTTAAATTATATGCATAGTGAATAATGACAGTATATTCTTCCTCTAACAGTGACCAAATTTATTAGCATTGTGGAGAAGAAATTCTAATAGTTAACTACGATTGTAGATATCAATTGTCAACGATAATCCTAGTCGAAGGTTTCATACATGCCTGAGGGGGGTAATTTATCGAATTTCTGTAACCCTCTTTGCTTTAAAATGTTTACTTCTATATTCTGGAGTTAATATGCTTACTGCATATGTTCATTTATATTTCAACATAAAGGATGTAAGTTCTTCCGATGGAATGAGCCTCCTGTATTTCCTAGATCAGTGAGAATTATACCCGAATTGTTGAGAAAGAATAAATGTGCAAATGAAGAGAATAAAGCTCTGACAAATAAATAAATTTGGAGAATGAAATAATACCTGAGAAACATCATGCCCACAACTTACAAGACGAAATCCAAAAACTAAAGACCAGATTGGATGGATGCCTATTTACCATTTCTTATTTTTCTTTTCTTAGGAAAGTGAGAATTTTTTTTCTTAGGGAATAGAGAAAGAAAGTAGAAACAGGGTTTGGATAGGTTTTTTTAATAGAAAAAAAATGTAATGATTAGGTATGATGTGATATATATATTTTGTTAGGAAATTTCATTTAGATGTTTTGATAATGACAAGATAGTATTTTATGTTAGACCACAAAAAGAATGTAAGTTTATATTTTCATAAGAACAAATGTATAAGCGTTTGAAAGGTTGTAATTTTATTAAGCTTGTAATTTTTATCTTTGTAAACTTTAGACCAAGTATTGGATACCAAGTCGCTAGTAGGATTCTAGGTGAGTCTATTAGAGATAAAGTTGAAGATCAGCGTCTGAAGACAAGCGAAGATGAAGATTTTGTCTTAAGCGACTGCCAATCGCTATGGACTCTCTCAGGACTTATGAACCTAGCGATCAAAGCACTCAAACGATCAAGTAGATCAGATTCACCTGAAATAAATTCCAAAGTCACTAAGGACTTAAATGCAATCATTTAACGGACATTTATTTCCAATAGGAAATAAATTAAAATGCATTAAATGCTTGATAAGAGCATTAAATGTGATGAGGACAGATTGTATATGGAGCAAGCTACCTATTGGCTTAGACTGTCAGAATTTCAGAGTTCAAACCTGCCACATCAAATCAGTGCAGCAGGATTTCAAGAATTTCAGAGAAAAGGTATGACTCACTCGCGCGTGAAAGGCACGCACCTACATGTGTCCAACGGACAAATCCCAAGAAATTGCCTATAAATACCTTACCTCAGCAAACCCTAAAACAACACGTACATACACAAGAAAGTCAAAACTTTGCTAAAATTCTCTCTCAAGAAAAAGCTTAGAAACTCCATAGCCAAAATCCTTTCAAGGTTTTTACAAACATTCTAGACAGTCACAAATATCTCAAACATCTTCCAAAGAAGAAATCTAAACTCTTACTAAGATATTCGAGGTTATTTAATCTTTCCAAATACAAACAAACCCTTTGTGACAAACCCTCAATCTTTCATTTGAGTGAGAAAGTTGTTAAACCCCTTACAGGCAGTATTTCTGAGTGAGAGAAGCTTGTAGAAGAAGATCTTCATTGGTTCTGAAATCTGTGTGATCAAGGAGCCCAACATCATTTTTCACATCTTTACTATTTTGTAGAAAATTCTGTGTGATTCTTTGATAATCAACTTAGTAAAATTCCTTCGAGTGAAAAAGGAGAAGAAGGATGTAGTCGGGATTACATAACCTAATAAACCTTATATATCTTGTGTTATTTATTGTTTTTATTGTCTTACTTTATATTCTATTATTTTATCTTGAAAAGGACAAGTAAAACGGTTAAGCGACTATTTGACATAAACTAACGCTAGAGCTTTAAAATCATTTCCGCTGTGCTAACCCTGATTAAGCAATCTAAACTTTACCTACTTTGATAAATTGCTAAAATCACTAGGTCGAAGTTTGTTGGGTTTCATTCGAAAAAGCATAAACGCAGCGAAAGAGATTTCAAAAATTAAAATGAAAACCCAATTGGTACTCTAATTCGCATAATTGAATCTAAAAGCGTATAACGAATAAAACTTACTTGTTAATATGAATATGATGATGGAGAAAAACTTCTTCTTCTCCAAACTCGAAATATTGAAGCTTCCAAATCTTCAATCCTTTGACTTGATTCTTCAAACTTGAACTTGATCCGAACAACGAAAATACGTCATCTCTAAATCGTCACGCACGGATCAACAAACGAAAAATCCCCTTTCTTCTTTCTCTATGGTCGACGGCTAGGTATAGAGGAGGGGATGAATATTTTTCTTTCTTTTGAGAGTTATGAGAGTTGTGTATTCTCTTCTTCCTTGCTCTAAGTCAAAGAGTCCTTATATACCTCATGACTTATTGAACAAGTCAAAACAAAAGAGCCCTAATATGTGACCTCTCAAAGACGCCACATTGAGGCCTAGTAGGCGTCCAATTAGACTCCTTATTTAGCCCCGGGATTTGTTTTGTTTAATTAATTTCTTATTTTAATTAATAATTTATTGTATCCAATAAATAAATTAATTAAATAAATAACCAAATTAATTAGATAAATTAATTCATTAATATATTTCACAAGGAAATTAATTAATAATTAATCTTATCATTATAATTAATTATTTCATCTAATGAATAATTAATTATTTAATTTATGCAATAAATTAAAACTCCCAAAAGAAATAATAGAAATTCTTTTTTCTTCATTTTTCTTTGTCAATCCTTTAGCGCGACTCTTTAGGTTCATTTCGTTTGGCAATGAGAGAAAATCAAAGGAAGTGGGTAACACTTAGCCAGTCACGTGGCCCACTTCGTAACCCAAACGAAAACGAATGATAGGATCATTCCGAAACCTTTCAATAGTAAATACCGTATATGTATAAACCCTTTGTTCACGTTCCCCGGTCAAGTGAGAGTCATGGTTATGTCAAACTCATTGGACTTGACCATATGTATAAATCATAATAAATACGAGATCATTTAGATCGATTTAGTGCCAAGCACAATCGTCTCGTTTGCTTTGGCCAAAGACTGTGATCTCTATTTATCTATAATTACATAGGATACATACTCATTCACTTATGAGAGAACAAATCCCATATTAGATATCTGCTAAGATTACCACCTGCCCATCAAGTCCGCATTTCGAGGTTGACCCCACCAAAAGGTGAATTGGGTCTAACTACTCTAGTGAAAGACTTGACGTCACATGTGCATCTTCAGCCTGATACTTCAGGTCAAAGGTTCACATATACCTATTACGCATAATCAGTTTCGTCATTGACAGTGACATAGTGAAAACCCATGTGACAGAACCGATGCGAGTCGTGTTCAAACATATCAGTTCCACTGACGTGTCTACAATCTTAATCTCCTATCATCCCATGAACCAGACAGGCACTCCCATGTCGAAGCTAAGATTGTACAAGTATTCGAAGTTTTTATTTGTCCATTAAAGACTTCATATTACTTGCGAACTTATTTTAGTAATCAAGATCGATCTCTCTAGTGTGCCATAGGAAGTAGAGGGATCGCACTAAAAACATGAACAAAACGTTTTACACAACTTATAGATGCAGATAAGAATTAAGTGAAAACTTAATAATGCCTTTTATTTAAGAAGAGTTTAAGTTCAATACAAGATATATGCCTTACACATTCTATACTCTATGGCATCTGTGGGCATAATCCTAACAAAGTTATCTTTATTGTAGCACTTGACCTAGCGCTCAGCTCTCTAAGCGTTCAAATTTTTAAATGTGATACGAATTTTTGAAGTCGAAAAAGACTTCAGGGTCTATTTAAACCCCCCCCCCCCCCGCCTTCTAGACCCTTTCGTATGCCACTTGGGACCATCATATTTTTTGTAATAAACGTTGATATGATTTTTTTTTTGTGTGAGATATTGATATGGATGGTTTTTTTTATAGAAATTTTGTAATATATGATATAGATGATTTTTTAACCAGAATACATCATAGACATGTAGCAAATGATAAATGGGTGGCTAACGTATGTTTTCTAAGTTCTTTTAAATAACTATTTTTGCATTTATTTTTGTTTTTTCCTTTGTATATAACAAATATATTGCTATTAAGGATTATAATGTATTTTGAAATTACATAACAAATATTGAACGTACATATATTATGGAAATATATTATATTTAATATATATATATATATATATATTAAATGTTGAATATTAAATATTAAGTATGAAAATATATTATATTTAACTTTATAGTTAATATATATATATATATATTAAAGTTATAATCCAAAAACACAAATTTGAACCATTAAAGTAATAAAAACTAACTGTCAACATACAAAGTTATAATAAGGAAAGACTAATTTCCGTACTTAAGTGGGCTGTAGCCCAGGTGGCCAGCCGCCTTGCTAAATTCGAGCTGAATTATAGAAAGGATTTGACTAAAAGACAAGAACAAATCAAGATCAATTAAGAGGAAGACATGACCCAAAAATTAAGCTCTTACCATACTGGGCCTCCCTAAATCAAGCCAATTTGGGCTCAACCCTCGCTGGATCCGCTGCAAGGTGCGCCTCTTGATTTTAAGCCACTCTGATCGGTCTTTTTTACCAATTCTGGATAAGAAAAGCAGCAAGACTCAGACCGTCTGCCATAGTTAGCCTAGACCATCAAAGATTTGTATAAATACTCCCATTCAAGATAAATAAAACAAGTCTTTTTTATGCTTTATATTGTTATTCTGTCAAAATACGTATAATATATATATATATCGCCTCACATATTGTACGCCATTATCCCATATAATAATATAAATAGTGTTGGTGTGAATCGGACATTCATCAATTGGAGCCGTCTGTGGGAAATTGAGCTTCAATGCGTAAGGTAAATTTTATTATTTTCTGTGAGTATTTGTTTTAAAATCTTGATGGCAGGAAAAGGTGTGACCGAAATGCAAGAGGCCATGAGGAATGAAGAGAAGAAAAAGAGGTTGCTTTGTTCGGGAAAGGATAATCATGCACTTGAGACGCCTGCTATCATAGCTAGGCGACTGATTGGTGAAATCCAAGGGCTACCGATGGACAAGGTGGCGGAGGATCCAGTTGGAGAGAAAGAGACTCCTTTGGAGCTGGAAAGACTAGTTGTCCAGGGAGCTGATCAGCTGCCACCATTTAACAGCCGAGCAATTACAAGCCATTGTGGATGCATCTATTGAAAAGGCCATGAAGAATTCAGATCCACAAGGACCCCAAAGGTACGAAGGAAATTTAATGTCACAGGTACCCGAGAGAACTCCGGTAGCACCAAGAGGAGGTAATGCGGATGATATCGGAATCACTCTTGAAGTGATTCACGGTAAAAGAGTCAGCAGGGTTGAATTTCTAACCCAACCCGAAGAAGAAGAAGAGGGAGAGCCTCGCAGGAAATATCCTGCTTCAGAAGGATGCCAAACACTTCGTACTGAGTGGCTGGAAGATGATAATTAGGAAGGGTAGATTCTACCACCCCAAGTTCAGCAGGGTAAGATACCAGAGGGCAGCGTTCATGTTGCGCAAAAGAAGAAGCAAATGCCAAGAAGAGCTGACGTCGTAGGGGACCCCTACAGGTACCCGCCGGATGGTTGGAAAGAAAAGAGAAAGGAACTCGAAGATGAGGCCAGCAATTACGAGTCGGCTCGTTCCTTGTTGGATGTGCGAGGCAAGTGGGATAAGTTGAGAGATAATCATGACAAATTTGAAGCTATGACCAAGAAAATGGAAGAGATAGAGCCAAGGATATCCGGAGGAAAACAACAAGAAGACTGTGGAATTCCTTTCACGGGAGCCATTATTAGGGAAGATTTACCCAAAGATTTTCAGATCCATTCCATCACGCCCTATGATGGAACTTCTGATCTAGAAGATCATCTATACACTTTTAGAAATTATGCCTTGCTGCATAGGTACACGGACGCGATCAAGTGTAGAGTCTTCCTGACTACGCTGACCAAGTCAGGCCAGCTATGGTTCAATCAGCAAGCAGAAGGATCCATTGGACCTTTCCAGAAATTTAGCAACAAGTTCCTTCACTAATTTGCCAGCAACAAAAGACATGAAAACACTCCGCTCACGTTGTTCAATATCAAGCAGAGAAAGGACGAGACGTTGCATTCCTATGTAAAGCGTTTCAATGCTGCCACGCTGGAAGTACTAACCGCTATGGCTGAGCTAAAGTCTAGTGCGTTCATGCAAGGTTTACGTGAGGGTGATTTGTTTAAATCACTTACTAAGAAGCAAGCAAGTAATGTTGATGATTTGCTGAGCAGAGCGAAAAAATACGCCAACATGGAGGACGCCCAATTGATTAGATGCTCTGAGCAAAGAAAAGATAAGAAAGAAGAAGAAGTTAGGAACGTGCAACACTGAGATAATAGAGGCAGGTGGAACTAGTTGGCACCCGTACCGGGCAAAATGCAAGACCAGCCTGCATACCGACTAGTATTTAGGGAATCGAATCAACGTATAATGGAGACAGACAACAAGAATGTGACACCAGTAACGGAGGGCCAATTGGCCAGACCATACTGTTGTTACCACAAAGAATACGGGCACCGCACGGATAACTACAAAGTTTTCGTGGAAGAGATTGAACGCCTCATCAAATCAGGCCAAATGAAGGGACCTATGATAAATAGTAGTGTGGGAAACTACTCTGGAGAGGCCTCATCACGGGGAAGAGGATCCTCCTGGAGTAGGGGGATAACTAACCCAGGGCGCGGAGTAAGAAGGAGAGGATTTGTAAGACGAGCTGGACCAACAGGGAGAGGGCATTTCCCTTAATAATTAAGCGGGGGACCTAGCTTCCAAGCTAATAACCAGGTCACACCAACGGAGACAGCATCTAACAACCCCAAGTCATACATATGATATCAGGGGGGATGCCTCCCGAAACTTCGAAGAGGTCTTTGCTTAGGCAAGTCAAGTCAGCTAAGCAAGTGCCTGAATTTTTCCTGAATGTTAGCCAGAGCCGCCCTCGAGGAGAAGTTTATTTTGGACCAGCTGATGCAAAGACTGTACTAACCCCTCATAATGATGCCCTAGTCATTTCTGCTTCCATTGCCAGCTACGAGGTGCAGCGCATCTTCATTGACAGCGGAAGTTCGGTAGACATATTGTTCTACCAGGTGTACAAGCAGATGGACCTGGGAAGTGTCAAGCTAGAAAGCGCCAACACTCCTTTGTACAGGTTCGTTGGATAGGCAGTCCAACCTATCGGACAAATCACTTTGCCTATGTCTAGGGGGGAAGAGCCCAATTAGAAGACCCGGCTGATAAAGTTGCTGATAGTCGATACACCTTCAGCTTACAATGTGATAATTGGAAGGCCAACTTTGGTGTCTTTCGAGGCAGTGATCTCTGTACCTCACATGAAAATAAAGTTCCCCACGTTGGGGGGAGTAGGAGAAGTGACAGGGGATCGAAGCATGTCTAGGAGATGCTAAATGGCATCCTTGGAAAAAGAAACAGGGAGCCAGGAAGATAAGAAGCGAAAAGTGGATTTCAAAACAGGCGGTCAAGAGAAAAAGATGGCAACACATGTTGAACAGTGGGGGAATTCATGAGTGTGGTAGTGGTGCCAGGAAATCCAAAAAAATATAGTACGGATCGGTTCTCACCTAGAAGAAGAATTAAAGGAGAAACTAATAAAAGTCTTGCAGGAATATGATGATGTTTTCTCTTAGTCAGCAGACGATTTGGTTAGAATAGACCCTGCTATAATTCAACACCATCTCAATGTATATCCAGATGCCCAGCCAGTAATCCAAAAGAAGAGACATTTCGGACCTGAGAAGGATGCAATCATCAAAGCCGAGCTGGAAAAGTTGCTGAAAGCAGGGCTCATAGCGGAGATACAGTTTCTTAAGTGGATTTCCAACGCGGTTTTAATACCAAAAGGAGGCAATAAATGAAGGATGTGCATTAACTTCCGAGACTTGAACTTGGCATGCCCTAAGGACCACTACCCCTTGCCCAGGATTGACCAGCTGGTCGACTCAACGGCTGGTTTTTGAGCTGCTCAGCACGATGGACGCGCAGAGTGGATATCACCAGATACCACTAGATGAAGAAGATCAGAGAAAAGTCAGCTTCATCACTTCATTTGGCACATATTGTTATGTGGTAATGCCATTATTTGGACTAAAAAATGTAAGAGCCACATACCAACTGCTGGTCGACATGATGTTCCGCGAGCAGCTAGGAAAGAACATAGAATTTTATGTAGAGGACATGGTAGTAAAAAGCCGCATCACTAGCACCACGTAGAAGACTTGCTCCAGACAATTGAGACCTTGAGAAAGTACAGAATGAAGTTGAATGTAGCCAAATGTGCGTTCGGGATCAAAGGTGGAAAATTTCTTGGCTACATGGTCACAGAGAGAGGAATAGAAGTCAACCCTGAGAAGATAAATCTATTCAAGACATGATGGAGCTGTGTAATGTCAACAAAGTGCAACAACTGAATGGAAGAGTCACAGCTCTAAGCCGTTTTATCTCAAAGTCAGCAGAGAAGAGTCTGCCATTCTTCAAGGTGCTAAGAAAGATAGATGGGTTCAGCTGGACGGAGGATTGCAAGCGTGCCTTCAAAGAGCTAAAAGAGTATCTAAACCAGGTGCCGTTATTGACTAAACCTATAATAGGTGAACCATTGATATTATATATATCGGCAGCTAAAGAGGCCGTCAGTACCGTCCTGGTCAAGGAGGAAGAAAAGGTGGAGAAGCCGGTGTATTATGTCAGCAAGGTGCTAAGTGATGCTGAAACAAGATACTCAGAGATAGAAAATAGAAAAACTAGCATTCATTGTGGTAATAACAGTAAGGAGACCGAAACCATATTTCTTAACATATAAGATTATAGTAAAAACCAACCAACCGTTAAAAACAGTGCTGGGGAAAGCAGGTACATCAGGAAGGCTTGTCAAATGGCGGTAGAGCTGAGAGAATTCGAAATTGAATATGCAGCTCGCACGACCATCAAAGCACAAGTCTTAGCTGATTTTGTTACTGAGATGACAAAACCCAAAGAAAAAAAAGAGGAGAAAGAGAAGATTTGGCTGCTACATGTAGACGGGTCGGCTACTCATACTGGCAGCAAAGCCGGAATTTTGCTGACTACCCCAGAGGGAGATCAGCTAGAGTATGCAATAAAATTTAGATTCAGGGCTAGCAACAACGAGGCTGAGTATGAAGCCTTCATTATGGGGCTGAAAATGGCAATGAAAGGAGGAGCTGAAAACCTGATAGTATATTCAGACTCCCAGCTAGTAACCAAACAGATAGAAGGAGCTTATGAAGCAAAAGAAGAGTAGATGGAAAAGTACCTGAAGATAGTAGAGTCCTTAAGAAAGAATTTCAAAATCTTTGAAGTCCATCAGATACCGTGTGCTGAGAACAGCAAGGCTGAATATTTATTCAAACTGGGAAGCTCGCTAGAAGACTGCAAGTCCAGGCATATCACCATAAAAATTGTTGATCGATCTAGCATGGAAAATGAAAGAACAGAGATACTCAACGTAACAGATGAAGCGGATTGGAGGACAATCATCATATAATACCTCACCGATGGAACCTTGCCGGCATATCGATACAACCGGCAAAGAATGCTCATGCGAGTTGAGAGATTTGCTCTTCTAGACGGTGTCTTATATAAGAAAGGATTTGTCCAGCTGTATTTGAAATGCATATCCGTTGAGGAGGGTAAGTATATCTTGAGAGAAATCAATGAAGGATGTTGTGGAAGTCACATTGCGGGAGGGGCCCTCGCCGGTAAAACGTTGAGAGCAGGATATTTTTGGCCTAAGCTGAGAGGAGATGCAGCTGAGGTAGTCCAGAGTTGCGAGCAGTGTCAGAAGCATGCCAACCTCATATTGAAACTAGCAGAATACTTGCATTCACTTAGCATTCCCTGCCCATTTTCCAGGTGGGGGATGTACATAGTTGGACCCTTTCCAGTAGGGCGAGCGCAGGAGATATTCTTGCTAGTCGTGGTGGATTAGTTCAGCAAGTGGGTAAAGGCTGAGGCGTTAGCCCGGATAACAGAGGCAGGAGTAGTTTGTTTTCTTTGGAAAAACATAATATGTTGATATGATATACCTAGGAAGATAATATCTGACAACGGTCGAAAGTTCAGTGGAGCAAGACTGAAAGAATGGTGTGAAGAAATGGGAATCCAACAACGTTTCAGCTCGGTGGCGCACCCCCAAACGAATGGCCAGGTAGAGGTCACCAATAGGACACTAGTACAAGGACTGAAGACCAGGTTGGAAAAAGCAAGCGGTAGCTGGATGGACGAGCTATAATCAGTACTCTGGTCCTATAGAACCACTCCCAAGATAACCACAGGAGAGAGCCCATTTCTATTAGTTTATGGAACTGAGATCGTTATACCACCTAAAGTTAGCATACCCACTCTTCAGGTTCAGCATTTTGAAGTCGAGCAGAATGAAGCCCGCCTAAGAAAGGAACTAGACCTGATAGAGGAGGGGAGGGAGATAGCATATCGACGAATCGAGGTGTACAAACAGCGCATAGCAAGGTCGTAAGCAGCAAAAGTGAAGACACGATCATTCCAGGTAGGCGATCTCGTGCTAAAGAGGTTGGATGCCACGCATGCTATGAAGAAGGTGGGACCCAACTGGGATGGTCCATACAAGGTCACAAGAGTGCTAATGGGATGTGCTTACGATCTGCAGAATAGCGAGGGGAGGCAGCTGCCCAGGCCGTGGAACATTCAAAATCTGAAGAAATTCTATGTTTAAAAGGATCAAAATGTTTTTATTGTCATTTTATTATTATTGTAACAAGCCGAAGGAATGATTTCAGGAAGAATGTGAGCCTTTTTTGCAAGTTCGAAAACTGCAAACCCAGCTAAGTATTAATAAAAACTCTGTATTTCTCTACTCTTTCCTTAATACTCTCATTTGTATGGATAAATATATACACATCACCATGCATCTTGTTCAAAATGGTAGTTTCGGGGGGGGGGTGGTGATGTGGAGATAGAAAGTGACTAGAAATGTAACACCTGGGTGGGACACCGGGATCCGCTTAAGCCAGGAGAAATTTGGCGGCGGATCTGGCAGGGCCCACACCAAGAAGAAATAAGGATGGATGCAATACCCGCAAAATAAGGTAGGACGTGGCTTTGACCCGTATGATTAAAAGATATAAGGCAGCACGGGAGAAATAAGGTGAGTGTGACTGTAGTCCACTCCTTTGGCTAGGGTGAGACCTCAGGTCCATTCCGACGCCTTGATGTTATAAGGAGGGAAAGTGGCGGTCGGCGAATAAGGAAGGATGCCGCAGTGACACCCTAACCAGGTGCAAGCCCATGATGACTAAAATGTGTGTTACGATCGGGAGAGGGTAATGTGGGAGGAGCCTCTGCAACAGCTCTTCTCTAGCGACGTTTGGCCTCAGCAAGGCGAGACGCTTCCATGATCTCAGCTGCAAAAACCACAACAAAAATCAAGAAGTTAGAAACACATTTAGCACAGTAATCTAGTAAGGAAAAATCAACAAGGCAAAAAAAAAAAAAAACTACCTATGGATTCACCCCGCATATCAACAGCTCGGGGACTCAAACCAGAGTGGTACAACAAATGGGGATCAGTTAACTTGCCAGTATTATACTCGTTCCAATTCAAAAACTCAACTAATTGGTCAAAATGAAGTGGTTTAGTATGAACAAGGAAAAGATTGTGGCCCTCGTGCCTTTCAAGGTGGGCACGAGAAAAATCCCAAACTACACTAGCAGAAAGAGCAATAAAGAAAAAGTTTTTTTTCCAATCCTTTTCAGAGTGAGGATAGGAATTTAAAAACCTTGTTGCACCCCTGGAGGTCAAGTAAAAGACACCAGAGTCACTGCCAGACACCCAAGGAAGAAACATGGCGTAAAAAAGATCAACTGAAGGGGGGTAATCAAAACTATTTAATAAAACAGCAAAACTCACGATGATAAGCATTGCGTTAGGGGCTAGCTAATTTAGAGGGAGCCTAAAACGTCTAGCTATTTGAATGTACAACGGAGGGATGGGAACATGGAGACCTGCCCTAAGGTGCACAACGTAAAAAGTATAGAAGCCCGCAGGAGGGCGGCGGGCTCGATCCTGGGCAGAGGGCACCAGGATGCGATAATCAGCAGGGATGCCATAGTTCACCCTGATTATGCGCTCCTGGTGTAAAGTGAAACTCGACCTGTAAATAGTCCAAAAATGAACTCCCAGAACCACCAGATGGATCCTTTCTTGGTGGTCCAGGGCTGTTTCTTCTATTTCATTTAGGTCGTCTGGGTCTGGCTGATTCAAGTCCTCACTATCTAAGGCCGCATCAGCTAAATTTGCCCATGAGTTTATGGAAGATAGAGAGAAGTGAACCCTAACATATGGGCACATGCGAGGGAGAGTGGGAAGATGAGCCTACATCTACGAAATTTGCAGGCTGGTTAGCGCTGTAAGACTCTTCTACCGAAAGTGGAGGCGAAGGAGGATCAGCAGCCACTGGTGGCACCGCCACCTCCATGGGATAAGGGGGAAAGAGTTCTACAGGGTCGTCAGAGGAAACAGCAAGGGGGTCGGAAACGTTCGACATCTTCACACAACAAAACAACAACAAAATACAAGACGAAAAATAGTAGAGAAGAGGATGAGATAAATACCTAGTAGGAGTTAATGGACTCCGAATGTGGGTTGAAGGGAGTAGTAACTGCTCTTCCAAAAAACTTGCAGAATTTTTGAAGGAGCAAGAGACACAAAGGGGCTTTTTAAACAGGGAAGCAAAAGGAAGAAGAAGGGAAGAAATCCTTTAAATAAAGAAATAAAATCAGTTAAAGAAAAGAAAGAAATTTAAAAATAAAAAAGATAAAGAAAAGGCGGGATTAATGAAAACCCCTTGCTCACACGTGTCAAGCGCCCGAGGGTACCTGGAGCAATTATGGCGCCTCCAAGGCCATAGTTGCAATGATGGCTCGCGAATTTCAAGGGGGCACGTCGACGGTTCCTGAGAACATGGGGAAGAGCAGGTAACGCCTCCCTCCATCTTCTCAGATGATGTCACCACCTAGAACACCTAGGTGATCTTTCGAGACCGTGGATTGGGCCAGGAAATAAAAGGGAACCAAACTTCTTCTCGGGCCTCGGTAATACATCAAGCCCAGTTCCAGGAAGCCTGTATAGACCCAATGTTAGCTGACAATGTTGGCTTGGCCCATATGCAATTTTTAAACTCTTGCAGCTTGACAAAGTGTCAAACTTTAGAGTTGAGAGGACTATTGATGTAGGTGAAATTTACTTAAATTGGGCCAAGCTAAAAGAAGCCCAAATGATAATAAGGAAAGACTAATTTTCGTACTTAAGTGGGTTGTGGCCCAGGTGGCCAGCCCCGCCTTGCTAAATTCGAGCTGAATTATAGAAAAGATTTGACCAAAAGACAAGAACAAATCAAGATCAATTAGGAGGAAGACATTGCCCAAAAATCAAGCTCTTACCATACCGGGCCTCCCTAAATCAAGCCAATTTGGGCTCAATCCTCGCTGGATCCGCTGCAAGGCGCGCCTCCTTATTTTCAGCCACTCTGATCGGTCCTTTTTTACTAATTCTGGATAAGGAAAGTAGTAAGACTCGGACCGTCTGCCATAGTTAGCCTAGACCATCAAAGATTTGTATAAATACTCCCATTGAAGATAAATAAAACAAGTATTTTTTATGATTTATATTGTTATTCTGTCAAAATACGTATAATATCTATATCGCCTCACATATTGTACGCCATTATCCCATATAATAATATAAATAGTGTTGGTGTGAATCGGACATGTATCAACTACCAAAATCATATGAAACCCCAAAAATATAAGTTAAACTTTACTTCTGTCCATTTAAAATGAGCAAATAACTCCAAATTATATTGTGAAACTCGAAAATTCACGATCATACTGGCCCCAAATTATTTTGAGCAAATTGCAAATAATATCAAACCCTTTACTGAATATGCATCACCAATAATTTTATCAACTCAAAATAAACCTTTCGCAACCAAACGAGTCCTAAAGATAAACGTTGCAAATTAGGGTTGTTCAAAAAAATCAAAAATTCGAGTTGACCTGAAACCGAACCAAAATTTTCGGTTCGGTTTTCAATTTTTATTTTTTTTTATAAAAATTCGGATTTCGGTTCAGTTTTGGTTTTTGGGTTCGGTTAACAGAACCGAACCTAAAATCAATTTTTTTAATATATTTTTTATGTATATTAATTATTATGTTTAAAAAACGTGATGTTATATTAAACGATTTCTGACTCTGGCTTAAAAGAAATGCCCCTTCTTCATCTTCTCTCTGCTTCTGTGGCGTGGCTGACTTGCTTCAAAAAAAAATCCTTTAACGAGAAAATAGCATATTGCTACGTTTTTCATTTTCTTCCTTCTTCGGTTCTTCCTGCTCGCCGGAGTCCGGACGTTGCTCGCCGCCACCGCCGCCGCTTCCTTCATTCTCAACTCTCAAGGTATAATTTTTCTTTCAAAAATTAGGGATTTGAGTGTAAATTAAATCCAATTAGGATTCGTAAACCTGTGGTAGTATTTGCAGCAGTTGAATCAAAGATTCAAAGTCGATCATAGGTGAGTTTTTTCGAAATATTCCAACAAATTTGATTTTTCCTTTTTTTCAATTTTTTTTAATTTTGGTTTGGCCTGAACCGAACCGAAAAAATTCGATTTTTGGTTAGGTTTTTGGGAAAACCGAATTGTCAAAACTTTCCTACATTTTCGGAAAACCGAATTTGCCATTTACCCCGAGTTTGATTTTGCATTTTCATCTTTCCTACACTTTCGTCTTGACTGCCAGGACTGAACAACCAGCGGAGAGAGTACAAACGGTATTTTTTAATTTACAGAAAGCGGGAAAGGAACAATTTCATAGATAAATAAATAATCTAATGAGCTGCTCGCATAACTTGTCTTGAAGTAGGTAAAAATGGATCGTATCCCTGCGGCAAACGAGCTATCTTTCCGGGTCGGGTTCACCGGCCATGGCGGGCACCTCAGAATTGAGCCTCTCCCGCCTGTCGATCGCCCCAACCCTCTCCACTCGCTACCCGATTTCATTCTCGTCAGTATTATTCTTTTATGTTATGAACAAAAAATATTTGTTGCTTTTTGAATTTTGTTTGAAGGTATATGATAGCAGATTTTCTGAACTAGGGTTTAATCGGAATCATTTCTACTATTCTGCGTAGCTTTTACATATTTTGTATTCTATATGCATCTAAATGTGTGTTCAGATTCCTCATTATGTCACTTCGTTTTGGTTTTTAAAACCTTTTCGAGAGTTCGTGAAGTGGGGCTATGTAGGTCATGGAAGCTTTCATTGTATTCTATCTGTGAACTTTGCATATTTGTGTTGCAGCCGCCTGCATTCCCTAAGGAAACACCAGAAACTATAAAGGAATATGTAAAGGAGAAATATTTACTGCCGAGATTGGATGAAGATGTTTTTTCTCCACAAAATGCTGGTAGACAATGGGAATTCGACTGGTTTGACAGAGCTGAAATCCAGCTGGAGCCATCTGCGCCACGGTCTGTGGTTGTTCCATCCTGGGAAATGCCGTTCAGGCGGAAAGAGCGTCAATCAATGACGAAAAGGTGGGAGCCTGAGTCGGTCGAGGTAGGAAATGACACCCCCCCCCTGATTTCACGTGCAAATGAATTCTTATTAGACTTTTCTGACACCTCTGATTTGCAGTATTGAAATTGTAATTTAGTAGCACACTGTAGGCTATGTTGGTATCAGCTAATGAAGGTCTGTAAACTTCAAATGAGACCGGGGTCTTTTTTTGACAGTACATGATAAAAAAAGCATGAAATCTGAAGATCCACATTTATAAGGAAAGGGATGAAGCTTTGCTGGCTATGAAATACCTAATGCTAACTTTCTCTATTCTCCGACTTAGAAAATTGTGTTGTATAATATATACACATAAAACACAGGAAAGGCAGAGTTCACACTTTACATAAAATATATAGAAACTATAATGAGGAGAACTTCTCCGTTTGTCTGTGTGTCTATCTATCCTTGCCATTGCTATGTATACATGCACAGACATGCACAAACACACACACACACACATATTATCACAAGAAACATGGAGACATTTGGTGATTCAAGAAAGAATCATAGTCATCACTAAATTAGTGAGATGCAATTGGCACACCTAAATGATGCCCACTTGAGCTTAAGTTTGTTTTGAATAATACCGAGGGAGAGTAGGCCTGAATATATATCAGTTGAAATATAGAATTAAGGGGAACCCAACATAAGAAGAGAAAAGAGGAAGAATGTGCTGCAATTCAAGAATAAAAATAAATTTATTATAACAATGTTCTTTATTATGTTCAATCCTGTGAAAAAGAGGAGATTATCAAATATATTTAGACCTAAAGACAGCTTTTTAGCAACACTTTGGACTCTAAAGGGGAACTACCAGTTGTTGAGTTCCAAGAGTTATCCTAGATATCATAAATCTCAAATAGCGCTCAAATGAAAGTATTATCCGAAACTTAGATTCATTATTTATGATTACTGTCGATGAAAAGTAATAAATGTATCACTGAATTAAAAATTATGAACCTAAAACCTCTAAATTTGTTGTAGACACTTTCTTCTTGATCTGAAAGGCTACTTGGTTGGCTAAGCGGCGATCTTAATTTTGACTTTGAAATGCTATTATTGTTTGCCTCAGAAGGTATTAAGAAATGTTAATTGTTTTTCTGAAGTCACAAAAACAAATAAATGTGTACAAAGCCTAACCTAAAAACTTTAATCATGATAGACTCTTTGACATGTAAGGCCTCTTGGCTGGGTAAACATTGATCTTAATTTTGACTTGAAAATGTGGTCCTTCTTTGCCGCGGAAGGTGTTTAGGGATGATAAGTTTGTCTTAAGATGAACAATGACAAATAAAATGTGCTAGGTTACAGTTTGTAGACAGCTGGATTGAAATCCAACTTGACCCGGTCCATTTTCTGTGAGCGGAAGATTTATTGATCAATTTGTAAAAATCATAGACGTCTGCTTTTTTCACCCATTTGTGATTCCTAAAAACTCTTGAATCGTTAATCTTCTGAATCATATGATTTTGATGCTTGATTGACAACAATGGAAACTGTATCAGCTGTACTTTAGCCATTTAATTCATTATTTTCATTCATGTGCATCCCTATTTTTCATAAATAAAACGACAAATAAATGTTTCTTTTGACATTCTCGAAGTTCGCTGAGAGCATTTGTTTCTCCGTGGTTTCTGGTTCTTCACACATTTCATGCGTTTGAATTTTCGCATTTTTGGCCACAATAATTCAGATTCTATTCCAGATTAATTATTTTACTTTCCTAGGCGGATGTATCAGAACTGACTATAGGAGCCGAGGACTCTGGTGCTTTGCCACGCATCGTTGGACCTGCAAAGGATTATGTGAGAGGAAGTATCAACAATCGTCCTTTCCGCCCAGGTGGACTGGATAATGCAGATTCTTTGGGAAAGATTCTTCCTGCTGGTGCTTGTAATGGTGAGTGGGCAAGTGAGGTCCTGCATGGAGGTCCTGCACAAGTTCTTCCCCCAGGCTCTAGAGATGGATTGGATCTAGGGCATCTCAAGGTAATGTTATTTAATTCAGTAATAAAAGAGCCCAGTATCAATCAGTGCATTATAATTCTTATTACTTTCACATGTCAACAATGTCATCATACTTCATTATTCATAAAATTTTGCAGGCACGTTCCAGCACGTGGAACGTTAATGAGAAAGCAAGTCTGGAGAAGAGAACGTCAAATGTGAAGATGGTCAGTTGCAGTTCTCGTAATCGTTTTCATTAATTGGTTTAGACAATAAATGTGTGCCATTCATACTAAATGGTTTACGTTGTTATTCGTATGATTTATGTTAATGTTGATCTGTTTAAATAAACTGCAGAACGAGCTATCAGTGCAGTTCGATGACTTTTTCAAGAAAGCCTGGGAAGATGATGTCATGAAATTTGCGGGAGATGGTCTGTGCTCTGTACTATAAATATTTTTGGTTCTGTGTGATATATATGAAGGGTGATTTTTTGGGCAAATACCTTGCCCCTAGGTGCGCTAAGATTGTCTTTCTGTATTATTTGATAAAAATCAGGCAATACGTGCTCTAGCGCTATAATGGTTGGCCATTTACCAGAGCCAACTTGATATTCTTTCCAATTTAGGTTTGTGTAGAAATGTACAGATTGGGGAAAAAAGTTCGCTTTTGGTTATGGAAGTGATCAGTGAGAGGTGGGGGAAAGCTATATCCATTATTCACATTAGTGCCAGTAGTTGTTTGTATACTTCTAAGATACTTTTTGGTATTTGTGTGGATATTGTTTAAAGCGAAGGTCTAAGTTGTAATAGAGAGTTCACTCTGCTTTCATCTTTGAATTTCCAGCGTTTTAACGTTGATTGTAGCAAACTAATGTAGGCAGTTTTAGGAAAATAGGGGACATGAGGGGAAGGAATAGAGGAAGAGAGAAAGAATGTTTTGGTAGGGCTTTTAGTATGTGGTGTTTCCTGCTTTAAATTGGTTTTATCCTTGGCATCTTTAGCTTGTTCAACCTTTGTTTCATGTATCATAAGAAATGTGATTCTAAAATACTTCTAGAAACCACAGGTTCCTATTTCTGCAGGCGTGTTCTGCCGTATGCTAATGTTTAATTAATATGTGTCGAACAACATGATTTTGTCAGCCTTTCTAAAGATATTTGCTACATGTGCTAGGAAAATAGACGAGCTTCTTCTCATTGTTGCAATTCTGTTTTATTTCTTCATTATCTAACTGCAACCTCAATAATTCTTTGAATTTATTGATTTGCATTCGTCTCGTCAGTTTAAGGGAGTGTTTGCAAACTCTAACAAAAATCTTTTTTGAGCTTTTGACTAAATAAGCAGGTAAGGAGTGTTTGCCAACACCTGCTTTTAACTTATGCTTGTTGCAAAACAACTAATTTTAAGCAGAAGCTGGAAGCTGCTCCAGGGGTATCTGTAGGAGCTTCTAGCATTATTTTCTTATTTCAAATTTTATTTTGACATATCTATCCTCATCAAGTCTCCGAAATTTAATTTTACTCTTGATTCACTTCATTACATATTTTCTCATTCGGGACAAATTCATCATTATTATGTTGATATCTGATTAGTCAATTAATTATGACTATTTAGTGATTTAAAAATCAAATAGTAATCGACTAATTGCTATATAAATTTAGTTTCATGTTAATTAATTTATAATTATTATTTAAATAATTCTATACTAATAATTTTTAATTATAATCTGTTTTGGAAGCTGTAAACACAACAACATTATCATCATCGTAATAATAATAATAATAATAACAATAACATTTTTATTTTGACCTACCAACTACTATATATTGTGGTGTGAGGATATTTTAGTCTTTTACCAAATAATCGTAAGCAAGAATTGTTTTAATTCCAAACACTCTCGTATAACTTATCAAACTATTTGCAAACACTATCAACTTTTACTACCAGTCACTTTTTCCAGAATCTTTAAAATTAAGGCTCTGTATGTTTGTGTTTTTTGGACCACATTTTCATTTTTTGGATCACCAGAAAATGAAATACTCACATTAAGCCAAATTCTACAGAAAATACTCATTTTCAAATCTTACTACACATTCCCCTATATAACCACTCATCATTTCATGCATTCAATCACTTCACACTTTTTCCTAATTAATTATATAATTCAATTATCCAACTCATTTTCTTTCTTACTTTATACTATTTTTTCCCTATCATCATAACATTCATAAATATTTCAATCATTTCATATATCAAATCATAATAAAAATTTACTTTATATCACATCTACAAAACTTTCAACCATTTCTTAAAAACACATCCAAACAAACCAAAAAAGTCAATATTTCGCACGAATTTCTATAATACACTCTCTCCAAAAAAAAACTCAGAATTTGATTTTAAAAACAAAACCATACATAGCCTAGGCACTTCTCAAAAGCAGAAGAGTTTGCAAACATTCCCTAAATGGTTTTAAGCTCAAGACTATCCGTGGTTTGCTCCTCTTTGAAATCTGTGGCACTGAGTGGTAGATCAAATGAAATTACACAACATCATATAGATGAATCTAGTTTCATTACTCATGAACCAGATATTAACAATTCTAGCAATATATGGTTTGTCTTTTGTTCAATGAGGCTAATATTGCAGCTTTTTGTTCAGGCCCTATGCATGATTCAGATACTCAGAAGGATGCTAATGAATCTCTCCAAGTAGAAACTGAAGGAGTGTTACCTGTGGTTGATGATGTTATCAAGAAAGAATCATCTATTCTGGATGAGATTTTGTCAGTTCAATCAGTGGAATCGACATCCAGATTGGATGGAGATTCAAATAGTGACAGGCAACAGCAGAAAGAGGTAATGGTTTCTAAAGTTACAGATCAATCAAGTTGCATTCTTGAATTTATGATGCAAGTTATTCCAGGGTTACCAAACTAAGTCGATGGTTTATTTGCAGGGTTGGGCTCTTAGTGGGGGCAGTGACGAAATTATGGAACGGTTTCATGAACTTGTTCCTGATATGGCACTTAGTTTTCCATTTGAACTTGATCCCTTCCAGAAGGAGGTAATAGTCATTGCTAAGTTAATGTTGAGATAATGTAATTTACTGACAATCGGTGCAAAATTGAAATGTTGAGTTACTTATTTCTAAGTTAAAAATCATGGTAATATGCATGGACTGGAATGCTAATGCATTTACTGTTTGACATTCTTCGAGCCCAGAGTTAATGGTGACAATGTACTTCCACTCAGGCAGAGATGCCTTATCTTTTTTCCCTATATGATTTCTTCTCATGAATATGGGTAATCATAGGTGTGAGCGCGCTGAAATCTTTTGATATTATCCTTGCATATTAATTTAGGTTGGACGTGCCATTATTTGCACTGAAATATTTGGACTGAATTCTTGCCCATGTTACTGAACTAAGGCTTCTTTTGTTTACAGGCCATATTTTATCTTGAACGCGGGGAATCGGTTTTTGTGGCAGCTCATACATCTGCTGGGAAGACAGTCGTTGCAGAATATGCATTTGCTCTGGCTTCAAAAGTAAGTCACTTTTTCTCTGATGCTTGTGCTTCTTGTTTAGTAATTAGCTAGTATAATTTCCGTTCGTACTGTTGGAACATCCCTTAATTTTACCCCTAATAAAAGATTCCTTTGGAAAATCTTGTTGAGCTGAGATTACTAATTTTATGCTTATGAATCACAACTTTCTAAAAGCTTTAAACACATGCAGCACTGCACAAGAGCTGTATATACTGCTCCTATCAAGACCATCAGCAATCAGAAGTACAGAGATTTTTGTGGAAAATTTGATGTTGGTCTCCTCACTGGTGATGTTAGCTTGAGACCTGAGGCCTCTTGTCTCATCATGACCACTGAGATATTAAGATCAATGCTCTATAGGGGTGCTGACATCATACGCGACATAGAATGGGTTTGGTTTCTTGACATCTATTTTCATTTTTGCAAAGTTGATCTTACATAACCTGTCAAGTTTATGAAGCTTTACATGTTTTTTCCTTCTAGCTATACAATTCTGAGACTCTTGGTGTTTATTTTCTTGTTTGCGGAAAGATAGGTTATATTTGATGAAGTGCATTATGTTAATGATGTTGAAAGAGGTGTGGTTTGGGAGGAAGTTATTATCATGCTTCCCAGGCATATCAACTTTGTGCTACTTTCAGCCACGGTAAGTATCAGGTCTGAATCATATTGTTCATTTCTGATTTGCAATTGATGTTAATAAAGCAAACTTGGCTTCTTGGTTAACTTTTCATATTATATTTCAATTTGCCTGCTATTATTGTATGGACTATGGAGAGTATTCTGAAGTTCATCTCTTATCAATCAGATTCATCATATGCATCTATTATTTTGAGTATACCATTCACAGCCTTATTTTTTCAAGGTTGTAACATAAGGTGTTAAAAATACTTTAATAGGTTCAATGTATATATTAAGCCTAGATAATAAACACATACCTTAATCAAAATTAACCCTTAGACTTAAGAATAATAAAGTAAACATCTTAACTGGCCTTCTACTATAGGAGTGCTCAGTTCATACTAGCAAAAAGAAAGCATAAAATTAATCTAGAAGACATGATCAAAACAATCTAGTCTTAAAGATAAGATCTTTCATCTCGTACTCAAATCCGCAATCTCGTAGTCTTTCTCTTTGCTTTCCGTGGTTTCTTTCAATCTTCTATGTGTTTTTAGTGTGTGAGAATTGCCATGGAAGTTTGTTCTCACTAATTCTGCCCCCAAAATATGATTTTATAATTGAACACGTGAACAAGCGCTAGTGCTGGGATTCTGGACGCCGCAATGCTGGGCACCGGTGCTAGGTGCTGCGGCACTGGGAAGATGACCGCCGCAGTGCTGAACGTCTGGACATGGAGTTTGGGAGAACTTCAATTCTTTTCAATTGTCAATTGTCGTCCTTTTACTCCAATTCTTCAAACACCTATTTACCCCTGAATATTAAAATCACAAGAAAATCATTGCATAATGGTGGGACAGGCGTACAATAAATGAGTCAAGTTAATCGAGGACATTAAAGAGAGTAAAATTTGAATTTACTATTTACCTGCTGACTTCACTTTGACCTGCTCATCTAAATGTTAGATTGAGGCCTCAGGTATCTTTTTTCATCAAGCATTGAGATATTGATGATATTTGAAACTGCATTAGATACTGATGACAAATGAATCATGGTTTTGTTCAATAAATGTCCAATATCTCAATTGTGTGGAAATTCATTTATGATAAGGATGATTCTGTATATCACAATAATTTTGCTACAATGAGATGGTTGTGAGGTTGTTTGGGTGCAGTTCCTCTGTTTTAATGCAGTTACTTTATCCTGTTACAATGTTACACAATCTTTTCTTTTCCGTAGGTACCAAACACAATTGAATTTGCTGATTGGATTGGTAGGACTAAACAAAAACACATTCGTGTTACAGGGTCAGTAGCATCTTCTCGAGCTTAAGCTTCGCCGTCCAATAGCTTACATTTTATATGATGTTGTAGTGTACTTAAGCGTGAACTTATATTCGTGTTTATAAATTAAACAGGACCACCAAAAGACCCGTCCCCCTGGAGCACTGCCTTTTCTATTCGGGGGAGCTCTATACCATCTGTGAAAATGAAAAGATTATCTTTCAGGGGCTGAAAGCTACCAAAGATGCGTACAAGAAAAAGAACTCACCTAAAGTTACGGGCACGGGGTCTTATTCTGGGTCTTCAGCAGCAAATGAAAGGGCCAGGACTATGAGACGTGAAAATTCTTCTTATGCAAAACACAATAAGCATTCTGGATCACAGAATATGATGAAAGAGACCCATACCGGTGGTGGGAACAATTGGGGTTCGAGGAGATCAGAAGCTACAGTCTGGTTATCGCTTATTAATAAGCTTTCAAAGAAATCCCTCTTACCTGTAGGTTTGAAAAGTTATATTCATTGTCTTTTTCCTAGTATCTACCAAAAAGTTCATTTAATAGTGATATGTTTAGAATTTTTATTTGCTATTGCATTTTTGTTTAAAGACTCGCTAGCTTTTGCTTGACTTATCCTTGTAAATCAAATTGTCATGTTACTTGGCAAGAACTTCTATTAATGGCTTATGAATAAGCGCGTGTAATTTTTAACCATTTAGAGATGAGACTATAGCATTGAAGCATTTTGGTTTCTCATTGCGGACTAAGAACTTTAACTGATTGGTTCACTTGTGTCTGTAGGTGGTTATATTCTGCTTTTCAAAGAACCGCTGTGATAAATCTGCCGACAACTTGACTGGGACTGACCTAACGACTAGCTCCGAGAAAAGTGAAATTCGGGTCTTTTGTGATAAAGCATTTTCAAGGCTCAAAGGATCAGACAGAAATCTGCCACAGGTTTGCATTCCCATTTTACTGGTTGCAGTACTGTTGAGAATGCTCGATTTTGATATGCATCTGCTTACAGGTTGTTAGAGTTCAAGGCCTTCTTCGGAGAGGAATTGGTGTACACCATGCAGGACTGCTTCCAATCGTGAAGGAAGTTGTTGAAATGCTTTTCTGTCGTGGGGTGATCAAGGTAAAGTAGTTACTCTTGTACCTCGGGATGTAAGTTTTCTTTACATCTTGTTTTTAGGCGTATGGAAATCTATAAGTTGGCTTCGGCTTTATATCATGTGTTTGCAAGTTATAGTAAATGCTTCATTAGTTCCCGGATTAAGAAAAGGAACGTAAAAGGAAAAGGAAAATCAATGGCAATTGAATTTCTTATCACCTATGATGCACAAATTTGAACATGATGACTTTGACACAACATAATACGAACACTTGCCATAATTCTTGAGCGAATTAGGATTTAGGACATGACGCTGTCTGGGACACTGGTGTATATACACATGTGTATATAGAGTCCTCAAATGCATAAACGATATATTCAAGTACACTATACTTGACATGTTATTCATTAAATCTTAAAGGTGGTTGTGGCCTATATGATGTCGGTTTTGGATAATGCATTTTTGGTGATATTTAAAGAGACGAGAGAAAGTGCGAGAGAACTATCAAAATTAGTGGAAGAAGAGGGGTGAGTGAGAGCGCAAGTCTATAGTAAAAATCTATTTTCTTGATTTCTATTTTCTTTTTTAATTTTCTTAAATTTTGTCAATTTTGTAAAAGAACAAAACTACACTTTGGTATCCATGACCGGCATAGGGGTTATGTCCGAATATTTTTCCTTTTAAGTTTTTTGGCACTCCGATTTCCACGTTTGCCACGCGGGCCACCCTTGTCCAAGTCGCATCTATCATTGTTTGGAGCAATTCTTTGAAGTGTCATGCATGTTAGCTTGTCATTTTCCTTTCTGAAAAAATGAATTCTGGGAGCTCGGTAATGAAACTGAATATCAGGAATAAAGTAAAACTTAACAAATTTGTTTTGAAGCAACGGCAATTTCTTTCATGTCGCCCTAAAACCTAACAGAAGAAAATCTTTTCTTTATTGCTTTCTACATTGGGATTCTAGATCTAGCAATATTTTATGGATTAAAGAAGACGGAATTGGTGCCAAATCTTGTAGCTTTCCGATAAATCTATAGACAGACTCTTCGTATAAGAACCTCAAGAGATCTTTCTTTAGTCATATCTTTGTTATGGTGTTGTGTTTGCATATAAGGGCCAACTTGATACGTACAGTCATGCGTGCTTTTTCTTTTTCATTGGGTCTTCTAATGCTTTGTAGTCTTTGTTTTATCTGTAGATTCTGTTTTCAACAGAGACATTCGCAATGGGAGTCAACGCCCCAGCAAGGACGGTAAGTGTGACTAAGACGGTTGCAATGAGCATGTATAGTCACTTTCCTTAGAAGTTTCTCTTTCTAGAAAGAATTTTTCGTGTTGGACCTCCATACTATTGATTTCAGTTTCTGTTAGAAGGTCAAAAAGAAAGTTATTTAGGTAAAGCCATATTTAATTCCTATGGTTCTGACAAATAGTTACTCATGGAAGTTCTACAGAAGTGTTACTTGACTCAACGAGGTCAACTTTAACTAATCCAAATTCTTCCTGGTTGAAGTTTTCGTTTGAAATTATCTTAGATGTGATAAATTAAAGAAGACCAAAATATTTACTGTTGTGTTCCAATTGAAGTTAGCCATTGGATAACCATGCTAAAAGATTATCCTTTACCCGTTCCATTTTGTATTACCTACTTTATTATGTGTTTGCTTGGCCTTTGTGTGTGTCGTCAGATACCAGTGATGCTGAATACATGAACAAATAAGATTGAGATTAAAATATTATATGTTTTTACGTAAAGGCAGATATGACTACAATATGATGCATCCATATCATAAGACTAAAGCTAAAGAATGCTAACATGGCTCACGTTGTAATATGTTAACTCCAGGCAAATAAAAAGTGAAAGGTTATAGCCTGGTTATTAGCAACAGAAGTTTAGTGTAAAATAGAAGCCTATCTATTTGAGTGAAATTTCAGAAGATGAAATTGAAATATTTACAGTTTCTGATCTCAGCTTATACTAGAAGTTATGTGTTATAATCATGTTACTGACTCAATAAATTAACCATAAAGCCAAGCATAGCTTTAAAATGGGACTGCTCTGTGATCTCACTGAATGCATGCTTATTTTTCCGCTCATATTCTACCACCAATAGTCTCAGTTACTAGAGAAGTGGAAATTTGGTTGTACTCTCGATCTTACCGTACTTTATGTTTTGTATCTGCTCTCTGTTGATCTCTCACTCACCTGGGTCTATATGTGAAGCATAGCTGTAGGAACATCTACAGTCACAAATTACCTCTTTTGAGGAATTGAATCAGCTTGGCTATGTTTGTTTCTATTTTGGAGGGTATTTTTGGTGAAAATTTTGGTGAAAAAATTTATTGGGAGATTTGTATTTTGATGAGAATGTGTTTGGTTGTGTATTTAATTTTGTTTTCAGAAGGAACAAAATTTACTGTAGCAGTCAAATCATGTAAGTTTTCTGAAAAAGTTTGTGTTAATGATTAAAAAATATAGTAATATAAGTTTTAAGTGATTATAATATTTATGAATATATATATATATATATTGTAGCTGATGTAATTAAATATATATATATTGTAGCTGATGTAATTAAATATATATATATATATTTAATTATATATATTAACTATATTTTACTATTTGTATAATTATATATATTTATGTGTATTAAATTTTTCTATTGATATATAAATGTACTTTTATTATATGCATATAATCGTGTGTATATATATATATGTATGTATGTATGTGTGTGTAGTTATATACACAATCAAAACTTTTATAACTATACCCATAAATATTATACCCCAAAAGTTTCTCACTCTCTTCTCTGTCACTTTCTCAACACTAACTCATGATCATGACTGCCTCTTTCCATCTCCAAACCCATCTTTTACACAAATTCCAATTTCTTGACCAAATCAATTTTATTAATTTCATTAATAAACCAAATCGAACACTCCCCAATTCCCCATTTAAAAATGTTTCCAGACCCAAATTCAACCTCTATCAAAATTCTAGGGGCTGAGGCATGTAATAGAGAAGAGGCCCTCTAACAAGAACTAAAAAAAAAACTGTCTCAAAAGAAGCATTCCAACATCACACTACATCATCTTATTAAGTAATATTTTATATCAATAAAACTAATATATATATATATATATAATGTGAAAGGGGTAGGAGTGGGTAGGCATAGAGTAAAAGTCAAATTTTGTAGGCTACATGTTATTAGGATATTTGGCCAAAAAAATCAATTTTGGTCAAAAAAGATAAACCAAATGTTTTTTGGCCAAATAAATTTGGCCAAAATAAACTTGAAAATAGAAACAAACATAGCCCTTGATTCCTGCTCTTATCTATCTATGGATCCTTTCATCTTTGACCTCTTTAAGTTTCTCTTGTTTCCTTTACCTTTGTATGACCTTTATATCTCTGTAGTCTTTAGCAATTCTTGGTCTGCATATTGACTGTTCTTTTTCAAAATTTCCCGTAATTCCTTTTATCTTCACCTGTTCACCAGGCTTTTAACTTTTGACCAGTGACTTCTTTTGCTTTTAGTTATCCAAGAATAGGGATGGGCCTTCGGATCGGGTTATTCGGATTCCGAACTGACCCGATCAGGTTCGGATTAAACGGATCGGGTAAATTGGATTAACAACTCGGGTTTAGGTTATTCCAAACCCGAATACTACTGTTTGGTTCGGATTCGGTTTTCGTTTTTTCATTACATAGGGTAATTCTGGTACCCGATCTACCCGGGAAAAAAATAATTCCAAAATTTAAGTGTAATTTCCATCTGCAAAAGCAATGGCATAACATCTGTCTTCAGGCGCTGTAAACAGAGGCTTTGGCCTCTGTTTTTCAGCGTCTATTGCTTTGGCCTCTGTTTTCCAGCGTCCATTAGAGGCCCAAAAATTTATCTTTTTTGGGTCTTTTGGGCCTCTGTTTTATAGAAGCCCATAAACTCCAAAATAAATGTTTTAAGTACGGAGATCCCGAACCCGGTTTGTACCTGAACAAGCGGGTATCCGAGTAATTCGGTTTGGATGCCGATTAGACATTTCACTACCCAAAAACCCATAAACCGAAAAACCCGAGACCGAAAATCCGATCCGAACGCCCACCCCTATCCAGTAATCACTTTTCTTGACTGATTGTAATTTTGTTATCAGGTTACAGAACTTGAACAACTGTGCACCTTTACCTTTTATGAATTGTAGATGTTTCTCGCTTTTTCTTTGGCAGGTTGTTTTTGATGCTTTAAGGAAATTTGATGGAAAGGAATTTCGACAATTACTTCCTGGAGAATATACTCAGATGGCTGGTCGTGCTGGCAGGAGAGGACTTGATAAAATTGGTACAGTTGTTGTGCTGTGCCGTGATGAAATTCCTGAAGAGAAGGATTTGGAGCGTGTTATAGTTGGTAGTGCAACAAGGCTTAAATCTCAGTTTCGATTGACCTATATCATGATCATGCATCTGCTTCGCGTCGAAGAATTGAAGGTATAAATTTCTTTGACTTACTGGAGGAAAAGAGGTTTTTGTACGGCAGTAGATGTTAGATAATGTAATGGAACGTCAGAAGCAGGAGTGTTTAGAGACTTGAAGAAATAACTAATAAGCAGTAGATGTTATATAATGTAATGGAACGCCTGAAGCAGGAGTGTTTAGAGACTTGAAGAAATAACTAATAAGTTTGAGTCTAGAAAGGACGAAATTAAAGCGAAATTGGAAAATTGCTATTCTTGATGACATCTTTGCCAATATCCCAAAACATTCTTGTCTTCCAGATCCAAGATTTAGTCCAAACTTGATCATAGTTGATCAAGCGGTTGTGACTGTGATTCCATAAATAGCATATAGCAGTTCCACAAGGAAGATGACTTTGAATCTCCATCTCTCAAAGTATTATCTTCCAATAATTCCTTGAATCTACCTATTCCGGATTCGGCGAGCACAGCTAGGTAAACAATATATATTAAGCTCAGTCTATATCCAGTTCAAAAGTGCATCCATGTTGCAGCTGCTCCTGCTTCTTGATCTATCAAATTTATCAAGGGAGCTTGCTATTCTTATGTTATGCCTATTGGATATTTAATAGGAGATTTTTTAACAAGGGATTTGCAAAACACTTGGTAATGTTTGAAATCACTTAGTACAGCAGTTAGTCTACCAAGTCATAATTCACGCATAGCGGAAATGACTTTCATCTTTATTTCTGAAAGTCGTTGCTCAGATATGAAGCCATGATATTGTGATATCCACCACGATGGTCCGCTACTCATCACCATGTGCCCACAGCAACCTTCGCCAGTCTTCCCCTCACCTGGACTAATACACCCACCACCACCGCCAACACCTCTGGCCTGCATTACAGTGTCCCTACAGCCTGCCATACCACTAACTCTGCTGCTAATAGATGAAACCTTTTGATCTGTTATTGTCATCAGAAAATATTTGTGAGCACAACACTGGGAAGAAGACAAGAAAATACAAAGTTAGGCTTCTGTTGCAATTGGTCATGCGACTTTTCTGCCTGACTAGATACCCCTCTTATTTGTCCTGTCACTGCAGTTAAGTTCAGCAGTTCAGCATATGGGTGAACTTAAAAAACATGCTTTTACTTTCAAGAATGAGTTACTGTATTCTTCTGAAGACTAACAGATTAGGTAAATGGTGAACATGTGTTGGCTTGTGGTTAGTAATGGAATGGTGTCTTGATTGACATAAATGGAGGGGATCATACCATGTTACCAGCCTTTTAGTGTGATGTTAGTGTACTGGATTAATTAAACTTTACTTAAATTTGTACTCATCTTGCTGGTGTTCCTTGGAAACATCACTGCAGGTGGAAGACATGCTCAAAAGAAGTTTCGCAGAATTTCACTCTCAAAAAAAACTGCCAGAGCAACAACAACTTCTCATGCTAAAGCTTGCTCAACCTACAAAAATTATTGAGTAAGCGCGAATAAACATATGTTTTTCTAGCAGTTTTAATGGTAGAAATTAAGGATTGAGTTTAAACTCCTGTTCTTAAACAATAAGTTTTGCTGATACTAATTGGTTGTTGCAGAGTTCTGAATATTTTTGTGCCTTTGTGGGCATTCATATGCTTCAATTGGCGTAGGTGTTCCTCATACTGAAGAAGTTTGAACCTGGTCTAAAACTCATCTTCTCTTTCTCTTTATAATTTTTTATGTTGTCTTGGATTCTTTCTATCACACCAAAAAAATTTCAGTTTCTGATGTTCCAATTTATCATTCCTGTACAGATATTCAAACGCAAAGCTACATCTAGCAATTTAGGATATGTTAACTGGTGTATTGTATGAATTGTAGATATTATATCTATGTCCATGAAATATCAGGGTTTCCAAAGTTATTGCTGCATTATTGTGGGTTCTGAATCCAAGTCCTTGTAACAATGTCATCAGCCAGATTAATTCATGCTATTGTCTGACTCATCTGTATACTTGTGCTTTTAGCAGTAGATCTAGTACGTTCACTTGTTCAAGAGACAAACCAACCTCCAGAAAATACTCAATCTCCTGTTATAGAAGTTTTAGTATAGAAACATCTGGCTTACTCAATATCAGTATATCCTTGTCTAGAACAAAGTAATATATTGATCTCCCTAAAGTGACAGACAGACATACTTCTGACTGTACACTTATACTCTTAATAATTCATATATTGTGAAACTTGGTTTGGTTCAAGGAATAATTACTTTATGGTGAAGACTTTTGTCGAAATCACGTGGATTAAAGGAGAAATATTCTCCCTGATCTTTTTCCTTTTATTCCTAGCAAATCCCCTAGAATCTGTGATAGCGATCCCCTTCCTTATTAGCTACCCGGATGTATCTATTTATTTGTTACTCTGCTGTACATAAAAATATAGAAAAAGGACAGAAAAACAATTCCGTGGACATAGGCCTTTTGACCGAACCATGTTAAACTTCGGTGTTCTTGTGCTTTATCTTTAATTTATACAACTTTATATGATTGTTTGATAACTGAGAGAAAAAGAATATTCATGTGAAAGTTCGTTCACGCCATAATGTTGGAGAAACTGATCCTTGTGAATGAATAATTTTTGGGTGTGGGGAAATGTGGTGCTTTCTCAATTTTTGCTTTGGCGTGATGCAATTTTGTGCTTCACTATATTTATCTTCAAGAATGGAGTTATCACGTGTTTGTTGCTTGTTTCAAACCTTTCATTAGTTGCAATTTATATGTTGTCTTCTTGCTAGTTGAAAATATTAGTAAAATATAAATGCTAGCCTGCAATGTCAATTGACTGTCGGCATGGTTAGAAAATTCACAGCAACTTGGTAGGACCTAATTTACATATGAGTTCCACAGCAGTGAACAATGCATTATGGTCTAGTTAGAGGTGGCTTTTTTAGAGTACTTACCTTCTCGGTGTTCTAATTGGTCAAACATGTTACGATATTCTTCATCTTTAAGTATATACTATCTTTTTTTTATCCTATAAAAAGATCTGGTTGAATCTTTTCAATATTTCAATTTGGCTTTATGTGTACCGATTCTGTTTCTAGATACATATTTGTTCATCATAGTTGGGGTGTAGTAGAATTTGATCAAATTTTATGCCTTTTGGACTGGCGCTTGAAGTTTCACCCCGCTCCCTTTCTGTTATCTTTCTGTGCACTTGTTTTCTCAGACCTGTATTTTGCTTATAAAAACGAAGAAATATATTTTGTGTTGCTTCTTTTTATCTCAGATGACTCATCTTCTGCTTTGCTTCACTCTACCGTATTTTAACTTCAAAATTCTATCTACATGTGCAACTCTTCCTTTTTCATTTCCATCTTTCTTCCTAAATTTATTAAAAACCAAACCGCTGCTCATGATGTAATATTTCATTTAAGTCAAGTCATAGCCCATGATGCACGGATACTCCTAAAAATGACCCCGTATAGTATCAAACCTGTCTGATACGGATACTACCGGATACCGTATTTGACACATTTTTGAAGTGTCCAAAAATTAAAAGAAAATAGAAAATTGTGGATGCCGTACCGGGTACAAAATTTGAAGTACCCGACATATCTTGGACCAGGCAGTATGTTTTTTATATTTTACAATACTTTTTAGGCTAAAATAGGACAATAGGCAATGTTTTCGGCCTTTTCATTAAAATTAAAACTTAAAAATTAAATAATTAACAAAGAAATTTTATAGAAGTGGACACATTTATGTCAAATTTATTTTCAAATATTATATATACACATATATACATGTATCCCTGACTAATCGTATCCTAAAATTTTGAAATTTGTCGTATTTCATATCCATGTTGTATTGTATCTGTATTAGTGTATCACAGATCATAGCCCTTACCTTTGCCAATCAGAATTAGAAAACCTTTCTTCTGCGATTTACGGCTAAACCTTCTCTACTCCTGTTCTCCAGCCAAAATACTTCCTAATTTGCCCCCAAAATACCAAGTCCACGGGAGATTTCTAAGCTACTAATGATGGAATATGATGATTTCTTGCAATAACACCAGTTTTATTATGCATATGTGGATGCAGATGCATTAAAGGTGAACCAGCAATAGAGGATTACTATGAGATGTACTCAGAGGCTGAGAGTTTTAGCAACAGGATCACAGATGCAGTCATGCTGTCCCCAGTTTCCCAAAAATATCTAATTCCAGGAAGGGTTGTAGTGGTGAAATCACAATTGGTGGGTATCAATGAGAATAATCAATAAGTGTGATATATCAAACACTTGGCACCAGAGTTGAAAACTTCAACTTTGTTATCTACTGCAAAGAGTGTTTCCTTTGAGAAGATAGACTATGTTTTGTGAATTTTAACTGGTTAACCCTATGTTTAAACCTCTGATTTTAGTGGGGAAAAGGAAAATTTTGAAACAAAATATTGATTCAATGCCAACAAGTTCTTTGATCCAAACAATCTGGTTAAATAATTATAAGCATGTGATTCTCATATTTCCGTATGATACTTTTTAAGTGTCAATTTGAGATATATTATGAAGTTGAATTCTTATGGTCGAACGGAAGCATAAAGTTCTATAGAGTCACAGATACCAAGTCCTATATGGTTCAAGGCTTTGTGGGGTTCAGTTGAGTTGATAACAGATCTAGTTCATAATAATTACAACTTTTCTGCATTGATGCAAATAAATTATGAAGATAAGGAATGAATGCTTAAATCTTTTCTTTCATATAATATGCAGGCCCAAGATCACTTACTAGGCGTTGTCGTCAAAGCACCTTCGGCTAATTATAAGCAATACATAGTCCTAATGCTGACTCCTGAATTACCATCAGTGTCGAAAACTACAGCAGATAGTTTAGAAAAAAACAGTGCTGGTCTCCAAGTATTAGTACCAAAATCAAAACGTGGCTTGGAGGATGATTATTGTTCTTCAGTCACGTCCCGTAGAGGATCTGATATTGTCAATATAAAACTACCTCACCATGGTTTTGCCGCTGGAGTGAATTACGGGGTTAGAGGAGTTGAGAATAATGAGTTCTTGTCAATATGCAACTGCAAGATAAAGATTGACCAAGTTCGGCTTCTTCAAGATGTTAGTCTTGGTGCCTATTCAAATACAGTACAACAGCTGTTGAATCTGACATCAGATGGAAATAAGTATCCACCAGCTTTGGATCCGGTGAAAGGTATGCAAATATATTACTTTTAATTTACATCTTGTAGAAAAAGATTGGAGAAATTTTCTGATGATTTTGTTGAACCAATGTACACTATATTTATGCACATAGAACATCACCTAACTAAGGAAGGGAATCAATCAATTCCCTGAAATATCTCCTAAAATATATACATTCCTATTTTATAACACTCCCCCACAAGTTTGAGCATAGATGTTGATCATGCCCAACTTGTTATAAAGATAATCAACCCAAACCCCATTTAGAGCTTTTATAAACAGATCTCCCAGTTGATCTTCTGTCTTCACATATCTTGTAGGAATAAAACTCTGTTGCACGTTTTCATGAACGAAATGACATTCAATCTCAATATGTTTCGTTCGTTCATGAAACACAGGATTAGAGGTAGAGGTAATATGAAGAGTTGCTTGGTTATCACACCAAAGTTTCTCCTGCATAGAGACTTTATGTCCAACTTCAAGTAGTAACTGATATATCCATCACTTCACAAGTAGACTGTGCCATAGCTCTATACTCCGATTCCGCACTAGAGCGGGATACAAAATTTTGTTTCTTGCTCTTCCATGAAACCAAATTTCCTCCAAAGGAAACATAGAAACCTGTAATGGATTTTCAGTCAATTTTAGATCCCGCCCAATCTCCGTTTGAAAAACACTCTATACGAGTGTGACCATGATTTTTATATAGTATGCCTTGTCCAGGAGCTCCCTTCAAGTAACACAAGATATGTTCTAAAATAGTGATCAACTGTTGGAGAAGGCATAAACTGACTCATAGTACTAACAGTATATGCAATATCCGGACGAGTTAATGTGAGATAGTTCAATTTCCCAACTAGTCTCCTATATTTCTCAGGATCTTTGAATAAGTCTCCCTCCTTTGTGAGTTACAGGTTCGGTTGCAGCAGGCTGCTGCATGGTTTAGCCCCTAATTTTCTTGTCTCAGTTAATAAATCACGCATATGTTTTCTTTGAGATAAAAAGATACTGATGGATGATAACTTAAGAAAAATCACACACAAGAATAATACGCAAACTCAAGAACACGCCCGTTCTTGCCCAAGCCTCAGCTTTCTGATTCAATATCAATGAATAGGCCAATCCGAAAACCATAACAATACGTATACTAACAATGTTCTTACCATACTAGGGACTCTTACGAAAAAGGAAACAACTTAAATGAAATAACATAATATCTGACAATAATAATAATAACGAATAATAATAAATCGACTCGACTCAATTCGTTGGTCCAGCTCCGCCAACTGGTTGCGCCTTCTTGTGCCGAACATACACCTGCAACGGTCCCGATCTCGGCTCATCCATCGTGTCTCGGTCTGATTCGATTAAACGCCCCACATCAGATACCCTTTTTACTCCTCGTTACCTCAACTCCCAAGAAGTACTTCAATGACCCTAAATCCTTAGTGTGAAACTGTCTGTGAAGAAAGGACTTTTATTTTCTCCATATAAGCTTCCTCCAATAAATCTCCATGTAAGAAGATATTTTTTATATCTAACTGATGCAAGGGCCAATCATAAGTGGCAGCCATAGATATGAATAACCGAATGGAGGTTAGTTTAGCCATAGGGGAGAAAGTGTCAGAATAATCCACACCATAAGTCTGGGCATAGCCTTTGGCGACAAGGCGAGCTTTAAGTCGAGCAACAGATCCATCGGGATTAACTTTAACAGCAAAAACCCACTTATATTCTATAACCTTTTTACCTGCAGTAAGCTCACTAGAGTCCAAGTATCATTAACATCTAAAGCATTCATCCTCTATGATTGTCGCATGCTAGCCAGGATGAGACAAAGCTTCGTGAACAGTCTTAGGTAGAGATACAGAATCCAGGGAAGCAACAAAAGAGCACGACGAAGAAGATTTGATCATATGAAACGAAAGACAAAATGGGATAGTGCATTAGCATTTACCTTTACGAAGGGCAATTGGAAGATCAGGATCATTGTCTAATGGATTCTGTTGGATTATGGAAAGAAATCATTCAGCAGATTATTAGGGCTGTAAAATATGAATTAGGTTTGTATTAGGAAAGTAGATATTTAGTCCCTGATTTAAGGATCTTAGTCAATCAAGGGATTCTCATACCATATTAGGTTGTATCTCTTCTTATAAATCTTGTACTTCTATTGACAATAAAATATATAGAAAATGGGTTTTCTCCCTAAAAACTACATGGTACCAGAGCAGTCTTAACCTTAACCTGCTTTCATGGTTGACACGACCATTAAAAATCACTCATTCACTTCCGTAGAAGACTCTAGCCTTGGTGAAACACACAGAATCACCATGAGTCAAGGTGAGGATTCATCTCATCAGTCCTTCCAGCTCACCTCTCACAAATTGAACGGGAAGAACTACCTAGAATGGGCACAATCCGTGAAGTTGGCAATTAATGGCAGAGGTAAGCTTGGGCATCTGACAGGAGATATTAAACAACCAAAAGCAGGAGACTCTAAGGAGCAGGCATGGAGTTCAGAAAACTCACTAGTCATTGCTTGGCTAATCAACTCCATGGAGTCGACCATAGGTAAACCATATCTTTTCCTTCCTACTGCAAAAGATGTTTGGGAGGCAATTCGAGAAACATATTCTGATGTTGAAAATTCCTCACAAATATTTGGTTTGAAAACTAAGTAATGGAAGTCTAGACAAGGAGAGCATGAGGTAACTATATATTATAATGAAATGGTTTCCCTATGGCAAGAGTTAGATCAATGTTACAATGATGAGTGGGATTGTCCAACAGATAGTGTGAAAATTAGAAAAAAAGAAGAGAGTGATCGGGTTTATCTTTTTTTAGCGGGACTAAATAAAGATTTTGATGAGGTTAGGTCTCGGGTTCTTGGAAAAAAACCTTTACCCTCTCTTCGCGAGGCCTTTTCTGAAATAAGAAGAGAAGAGACCAGGAGGAAGGTTATGTTAAAAACTGATCTGAAACCTGCTGTGGATATAGAAAATTCTGCTCTTATTTCAAAAGGAAATGAATCTGATAGTGACAGGAAGAAAAAACCCTGGTGTGACCACTGTAGAAGGCATTGGCATACAAGAGAAACCTGCTGGAAAATTCACGGGAAACCTCCAAACTGGAAAAAGAAAAATGGTTCTGATAATCGTGCCTTCCAAGCATCCATTGAAGATCAAGGGCAGCAAAGTACTCCAGAATTGTCTCCTTTCACAAAGGAACAATTAGAACACCTGTACAAACTGTTCCAATCTCCACAAATCCGAGTTAATTCTGAAAAAGATCCCTCTTGCTCTTTAGCTCATAAAGGTAACATTGTTTCTGCTTTTTTAAGTGTGAATCGCAGTCGTTGGGTCATAGATTCTGGAGCAACTGATCATATGACATGTTGCTCTCAATCTTTCTCCACTTATACTCCATGTGCAGGGAATTAAAAAATCAAAATTACTGATGGCTCTCTCTCAGCAATTGCTGGGACGGGAACTATTAGAATTTCTTCATCTATAACCCTGCATGATGTCCTTCATGTTCCTAAACTCTCGTGTAATCTTTTGTCCATTAGTAAAATAACTAATGATCTCAAATGTCGCGCTATTTTTTCTTCTTCTCATTGTGAGTTTCAGGATTTGGTCTCGGGGAGGACGATTGGCAGTGCTAGGGAAAGTGGAGGCCTCTATTTCTTTGAAGACGGAACTGACTCAGGACAACAAGTTCAAAATACATGCTTTAAATCTCTTTCTGTTTTTGATGATGTTATGCTTTGGCATTATAGACTAGGACATCCAAGTTTTCACTATTTAAAACATCTGATTCCCGATTTATTTAAAAATAAAAGTTTATCTTCATTTCAATGTGAGTTTTGTGAATTGGCTAAGCATCATCGTTCATCTTTCCCTTCTAGGCCATATCAAACATCAAAACCATTTATGTTAATCCATAGTGATGTTTGGGGACCATCTAGGACTTCGACTATGTTTGGAAAGAAATGGTTTGTCACGTTTATCGACGATCATACACGATTGAGTTGGGTATACTTGTTAAAAGATAAATCTGAAGTGACAGAGATTTTTAAGGTTTTTTATAGCATGATTGAGACACAATTTCAGGAAAAGATCAAAATGTTTAGAAGTGATAATGGCAGAGAATACTTTAATAAGGTCTTAGGGGATTTCTTTTTAAAAAAGGGCATAGTACATCAGAGTACATGTAGTGACACTCCCCAACAAAATGGCATAGCCGAACGAAAAAATAAACTTCTTTTGGAGGTCACTAGGGCATTGTTATTCACCAACAATGTTCCAAAGTATCTTTGGGGAGATGCTCTTTTAACTGCTACATACCTTATAAATCGTATGCCTACAAAGATCCTGAATTTTAAAACCCCTTTAAATGTTTTAAAAGATGTTTTTCCCACTTCTATGTTGGCCTCGGATTTACCGTTGAAAGTATTTGGCAGTAGTGCTTTTGTTCATATACATGACCAAAAACGTGGCAAGTTAGATCCTCGTGCTAGGAAATGTGTTTTTGTTGGATATGCTTCAACTAAAAAAAGGTATAAATGTTACGATCCGAGTTTAAAAAAGATGTTTGTCACCATGGATGTCACCTTTTTTGAATCTACACCTTTCTTTGCAAATCATCTTCAGGGGGAGACAAGAGATGAAGATTCAGATCTTTTTTATAATAATAATCCGGTGAAGACTATAACTGATACCCCAAATTTTTTAATAAACACGGAACCAAGTGGTTTATCTAATGAAAATTTGGACTCCAAGTCTATAAAGCCATCTTATGATAAAAATGGAGATAAGGCAGGTACAAAAGAACTTCTTGTTTATTCAAGGAGGAACCGAACTCAAAGAAATGAGGCTGAAGCTTCTCAACACTGTCAAGAATCTTTACCTCAGACTATTCAGAACTCTATCGATACTTCAGGTAATTTTCATATAGAACCATTCCACGTGAGTTTACCTAACCATGAGCCTTGCATATCTGATCTTAATCTTCCCATAGCTAAACGTAAAGCCATCAGAAATTGTGTCAAGTATCCTATGTCCAACTTTGTATCCTACAAAAATTTGTCTTTCGCTTTTTCTGTTTTCACCTCTCATTTGTCAAGTGTGGAGATTCCGAAGAATGTACAAGATGCTTTACAGATTCCTGAATGGAAGGAGGCTATTCTTGAGGAAATGAAGGCTCTTGAGAAAAATGGGACATGGGAAGTAATGGAGATTGCCATAGGCAAAGAAGACAGTTGGCTGCAAATGGGTGTTCACCCCAAAGTACAGATCAGATGGATCCCTTGAAAGATACAAGGCACGCCTAGTAGCTAAAGGGTTTACTCAAACATACGGTATTGATTATCTTGAAACTTTTGCACCCGTGGCAAAATTAAATACAGTTAGAGTGTTACTAACAATTGCAGCCAACCTAGACTGGCCACTTCAACAGCTAGATGTGAAAAATGCATTCCTCAACGGTGACTTAGAAGAAGAAGTTTACATGGACCCGCCCCCAGGTTTTGAAATAAAGTATGGATCAAACGTATGTAAACTGAAAAAATCCCTATATGGGCTGAAGCAGTCACCAAGGGCTTGGTTTGAAAGATTCACTCAGTTTGTAAAGAAACAAGGATATACTCATGGACAGGCAGATCACACCATGTTCACGAGGCATTCAACCGATGGGAAGATAGCTGTTCTCATAGTGTATGTTGACGACATTATCCTAACTGGGGATGACACAATTGAAATGGAGCGGTTAAAGCAATGCCTAGCTTCCGAGTTTGAAATCAAAGACTTGGGATCATTGAAATACTTTCTTGGTATGGAGGTAGCTCGATCAAGGAAAGGGATTGCAGTGTCACAAAGGAAATATGTGATTGATCTACTCAAAGAAACAGGTATGAGTGGTTGCCGACCCGCAGAAACTCCCATTGATCCAAATCTGAAACTTGGAAGTAACAAAGGCGGCCCAGTGGACATATCCCGATACCAGAAATTGGTTGGAAAGCTAATTTATTTGTCACACACACGACCAGACATTGCATTTGCCGTGAGTTTGGTAAGTCAATTTATGCATTCCCCTCGTGAAGAACATCTTGAAGCTGTTTACCGCATCCTTAGATACTTAAAGAGCTCTCCGGGGAAAGGACTGTTTTTTGGGAAGAGCGAACAACGAACAATTGAAGCCTACACAGATGCAGACTGGGCAGGTTCTATTGTGGATAGGAAGTCAACATCCGGTTATTGTACGTTTGTGTGGGGAACCTAGTAACTTGGAGAAGTAAAAAGCAAAATGTGGTGGCTCGTAGTAGTGCTGAAGCAGAATATAGATCGATGGCTCATAGAATTTGCGAAATGGTGTGGCTGAACAGAATTTTGGAAGAACTGCAAAGACCTATCACCATGCCTATGAAGCTTTATTGTGACAACAAGGCAGCTATTAGCATTGCCCACAATCCAGTCCAACATGATAGAACAAAGCATGTCGAGATTGACAGACATTTCATAAAGGATAAGATTGAAGCTGGAACTATTTGTATGCCATTTGTCCCGACATCGCAACAAGTGGCAGACATTCTTACGAAAGGGCTGTTCAAACCAAACTTTGAGTTTCTCGTTACCAAGTTGGGCATGATTGATATCTATGCACCAACTTGAGGGGGAGTGTTGGATTATGGAAAGAAATCATTCAGCAGATTATTAGGGCTGTAAAATATGAATTAGGTTTGTATTAGGAAAGTAGATATTTAGTCCCTGATTTAAGGATCTTAGTCAATCAAGGGATTCTCATACCATATTAGGTTGTATCTCTTCTTATAAATCTTGTACTTCTATTGACAATAAAATATATAGAAAATGGGTTTTCTCCCTAAAAACTACATTCGATGGTGAAGTAGAAACTGGTGCTGGATATGTAATAGGAGGATCCCACCGTCTGGTGGTAAATTTACAAATCGTCATTCTCCCCCTGACTGTCAGTAGGATTAGAAGAGACTGGAAAGAAGGAGCAATGTTCCATAAAATTGAAATCAATAGACACAAGATATTTTCTAAGACTAGGACAATAAAACCGATACCCTTTTTGTAATCGAGAGTAACCCAGAAACACATTTGACTGACTTGGGATCCAACTTGGTAACATGAGGACGAACATACCGAACAAAACAAGTACAACCAAATAAGCGAGGTTTAACTGGAAATAAAGATTTTGTCGGAAAAAGGATACTATAAGGGATCTCACCATAAAGAATAGAAGATGGCATACGATTAATGAGAAAACAAGCTGTTGAGATAGCTTCAGCCCAAAAGCACTTAGGGACGTGTTTGGACAAGAGGGCTTTGGCTGTCTCAAGCAGATGTCGGTGTTTCCTTTCAGCTATGCCATTCTGAGATGGCGTGGCAGCACAAGACGATTGATGAAGAAATCCAATTCTAACCATATAAGTCTCTCCTTTGGCATTGTCACTTCGCAAAGTATAAACTGAAGTATTAAATTGCATTTAATTTCAGCACAGAAAACTGGGTAAAGAGTTCAGGCCGATTTTTCGTAAAATAAACCCAAGTCATGCGAGAAAAATTATCAACAAAGGTAACAGAATATCAAAATTCAGGTTTTGACACAGCAAAGAGAACGTACTTTTTTATTGACACAAGGAGCGGAAGACAATCGATGATGTTTGGCAAACTAACATGACTCACAATCTAAAGAGGACACATTGTGAAACTGCGGACAAATTTTCTTTAATGTAGGGAGAGAAGGGTCTCCTAACCGACAATGAGCTTCAAAAGGAGTTAAGATTGCTCAGCAAGCAGTAGACCGGGGCATCTGCGCCTGAATAATAGGTAGAGACCTCCCGATACATGGCCTTTACCAATAATCTTTTTCGTCACAAGACCCTGAAACAATCAATAATTCGGAAAAAATGAGACACAACAATTGAGAGCACGAGTTATTTTGCTCATAGAGATCGATTAAGTAATAAACTCAATTTCTTTGGGGCATATGATCAACGCAATGACTGATGTTTCATGAGTACGACGTTAGATATCTTCGTAAAGTACCTTGTAATTTTTTTTTTTGTATTATTGGGTCTTATGGTAAAAACTAGTGAAACAAACTTCAGTTATATTTCTCATAAGCACTAACAGTGATAAGTGCGGATCATTTTTCAGAATTATAAAGTTAGAAGTTATTTATTTGATAATACAAAATTTTCTTCTTAAGTCAATTTTTTGTTTGATACACAATTAGCAAAAAAAGATAACCGTACTTGCAAGAAAAAGAGATAATATAGCTAGAGAAAGGAGACACACTGTTTGCCGCCTTATTTGTTTACTTGTATGAGGCCTGAAGTTCACTTTCCATCAAGAAATCCTAAAACCTTACTATATAAGAGGGGGTAATGAGCCATCCCTCTCATAACTTGAACTCAAACTCGGACATGGAACATCTTTTATTTCAAATGCTGCCTTAGCAACCTTGAGTCCAAATACATCAGGAATTGGAGAATCTCTTATCCTGTTGTTGGAACGAGGCGATCCGATGTGGGTTTGGATTCAGAAAGATGAAAGGTTTTGACGCTCAACTCCTAGCTCATTGGTATGTGATTCCGCTTTCACCAATATAGCATACGGTGGTGCATCCTTGATTCAAAGTGTTTAGGTATTAAAACATAAAGGAGAATACCTCTTAAAGGATCTTTACTAAAGGACACCTCTCAAGATCACAAACCGTTAGGCAAGGCAAGCAAACTTCAGGCTTTTGCTCTGACCAGGAGTGGCATACTCCGTTACGACCATCCCAAGGTCGAACTAAAATATGGAACCAGCTTGATGACATTGGTAAATAGATTGCAAGTTCGATACACGCCGTGATAGATAAGGCCATGCCTAGCTTGGATATTTTTTTTCCCAACCGCCAATCAAGAAGATACTCCAAAGGCTTTCAGATTGATGTCTCATTAGCTAAAGAAGACCCTACCAATACATGCTTGATAAAATACAATTATGGGGACCCTGGGACCCCAGCCTAGACACATTGAAAAGAAGCAACTAGAAGATATGGAAGTATCTCAGAAAGATTGCAATATATGTGGAGGATGCATATGGAGCACTATCTATACTAGAGGAGGTTGCCCGAACCATTGTTTGGAAAAAAGCTAGAGAATTTGACAACGGAGGATTGGGCTATATTTAGATCATGGAGTGATATGTTTGACATTAACGTGGAGCGTGGAGTTCAATATCACCAATGAGAAAATCAAGACTAATCTAATGAAGGCTCTATTAAATATGTACTAGAAGCTAACCATCTCAAACACAGTATATTCGATGTGCAAGTTATCTGATTAGGGATGAGATTTTATGTGATCATGATTTAGTTGAGATCTGTGGATATCATGTTTGACAATGAGATCAAGGTGTTGATGATGTTTTCTTCTTTACCTGAGAATTGGAGTGCAATTCTGACTGCAAGAGGTTGAAGCTTCAGGAGATTTGAGATTTGATTCTAAGCGAAGAGATTCACAAGAAAGAATGAGGTGAACTTCCAGTCGCTACCTTAAGTTTGGAAGTAAGAGGAAAAAGTAGTCAACAAGGGAAGGCCCAAAATCGTGGGAATCGCAAGGACATAGTATGTTGGAATTGCGAAAAGGTCACGACCAGAATTAGTGTAAAGAGACGGACAGATATCAGGGTCGGGATGACCAATCAGCAAAGGCAACCACTAAGGAGTCCTTTGCTTTGTGTGGATAGTATAAGTGAATCTTGGATCTTAGATATAGGCGCATCGAGTCACTCAACACCATGCAAAGAGTTGGTGCATAACTTTGTTGTAGGGAAGTCGAAAAAGGCCTATAGGATATGTACGAACCCTTGATCGTTATAGAGACCCGTGAAGCTGAGACTGCTCGAGGAATGCAATGGAAGTTGCAGTATGTTACACATGTTCCAGGCCTTAAGAGAAACTTGATGTCCGTATGTCAGATTGAGATGAATGGATACATCATAGTATTTGAAGGTGTATCATGGATGATCATCAGGGGAAATACAGTTATTGTAGTGAGGTATTGAGGAGGGAACGTTATATTTCATAGATTAATTTAGGGTACTTTGCTAGGCTCAACCCGTTTTGTTATATTGGACTTGTCTTAGCAAGAGATCATGGCTATTTCAGTTCAGCCCGAGGTCGGCCCAAACTGAGAATCTATATATGTACTATATATAATCTATAGTAATATAAAGAGAGAATGACTTCAAAAAAAAAACAAAAGTGAAGTAGTAGAGGAGGTTCATTCTGCTGAAGATTCTGTCAAGTAGGAGTCGCTAGAGACAGAGGATATCGGGAATGCATGATTAAAAAACCAGACATAACTCACCTAGCAAGAGTTGTGAGCAGATATGTATCAGATCTAAGGATGCATTGAGGAAGACACTTGGTGCAGCGAAGCCAGTAGTTGACCAAGGAGTTTCAATGAGCATCTGGGGCAGGGTATTGACTCAATTGACCTCCAGAAATTGTGATGAGAAGGTGTGCCACACAACAAATTGATGTCCATAGAGGAGTAAAGACTGTTAGAGAGAGTATTGTCAAGTTTCGTAGTCGGACATTGTTAGGATTTTGGACTTTGAAACAAAAGGATCAAGAAAAAGAGGAACTGAGAAAAGAGATGTGAGCAGGAGTGGTCAGAAGCCCCGTGCTATGGACGTAGGCTGTTGCCCCGAAGTGCTAGTAAGTTAGCGCCGCTGCGTCGAATGGGTAGTATTGCCGGCCCGTACCACAAATGGAGTTTTTTTTTTTTTTTTTTTTGCAGTATTCTGATTGCTTTTGTATCTCCAAGTCTACACACACACACACACACACATATATATATGGGATAATTACACTCACACCCCCTCAATAATGGAGTAATTACACAAACCTCCCCTCACTAATTGATAATTACAAAAACCTTCCCTCGACCTTGAAAAGGTTAAATGACATGTTTGCCCCTCAATTTTTGGGACAAAAAAAATGAAAAAAATTGATTTTAACTTCATGTGAGGATTAAAATACCCTCTTACTTAAAATATTAAAAGATATTACATTTTTCATTTTCTTTTCCTAGTCAACTATATATCTATCTATATATATATACACACGCAATCACACACACATAGCAGACACACACACACACACAGAGTATATATACACACACACACACACACATCATCAGCTAAATCTCATCTCCCTCATTTCAAATCAATTCCTTCAAATCAAAAACCCTAGAAATGGCTTGTACAAAGCAAACCGCCCGTAAATCCACCGGTAGCACGGCGCCGCGCAAGCAGCTAACCACCAAGGCCGCCTCGGCCACCGGCGGAGTGAAGAAGCCCCACCGCTTCCCCCTAAACCCTAAAATTAGTGATTTGTCTAGTTTGATAATTTATGAATTATAATTAATTTTAATAAGCTGATGATTTATAAATTTAATTATTCATATTTTATTGAAATTAATTAATAAATAAATTCAATAATATTAAATAGAATATATATATATATTCCGAATATAGTAACTAATATCTAAAATCAGTTAAATGCTTTTGAATTTTTATCTCAAGATTAATTATTGATATTTATTAGTTTCAATTAGGTGAAATAATTAAATAAGGTAAATTAAAATAATTAACAAATTTTAATCAAATTATCAATTATAATTTATTATTATTTTTTCATGATTTCAAAAAATGTTACATTGATTGTTAAGTTTACATTGACACCCCCTGAAAAGTAGGTATATATTACATATACCTCCCCTGAGGGTATATTGGACATTCAAAATTTTTGGACTTTTTTGTCCAGGCTGGACAAGGGGTATTTTGGGGAAAGTCAAAAAGATTTTTGATGACGTCATCAAAAATTTGCCCGAAAAAATTGGCTGGGGGTGCTCGTGTAATCCAAAAATAATCGAGGGGAGGTTTTTGTAATTATCAATTAATGAGGGGAGGTTTGTGTAATTACCCCATTATTGAGAGGGGGTGAGTAATTATCCCTATATATATATATATATATGGACGTGTTCCTTGTTATCCTTAGCACTCCATATTCAATAAAAGATCTCTACTGCGGCTGTGGACATAGGCATTATCGAACAACATAAATTATGTATCTTCTTGTGTGCTTGTTTTAACTCTCAGGATTATCATTTGTCAGTTTAATTCCTAACGTATAGTTTAGGGATAATTACACTCACACCCCCTCAAAGATGGGGTAATTACACAAATCTCCCCTCACTAATTGATAATTACAAATACACCCGCTCAGGGGGTCTATTTGTAAGGTTTACAGGGGGTGCAATAGTAAGAATTGTTACACACACAGGAGATGCAATTGTAAGAAATCTTTAACATGAGGGGGTGTGTTTATAATTATCAATTAGTGAAGGGAGATTTGTGTAATTACCCCATTATTGAGGGGGGTGTGAGTGTAATTATCCCTATAGTTTATATACCTTTCTGCGTGTTTTGTAGAAAGATGTATATTTAATATTTGAAATAGATTGCATCAGCAGAATGTCACGCAGCATTTTGTGGTGATAAGACAGAACTAGAAAGCTGGAGCTGGATGCATTTAGCAGTCTTGTATTCCTAAATGCTAGAAGTCTTTTGCTCAAATTCACTTATTTAAGCTCATTCTTATTTGACAAAACAAAGAGGTTTCCTGAAATAATATCTGGATGCCTTTTGCACTAAAAAGTTTACAATATATAGGATGAAGAGTCAATCAGGTCTCAGGGCCTAACACAAAAAGAATCATGTATCCACTACTACAAAAATATATAGAACGAAATATAGAAGTAACTGAAATCCTAGAGAGGAAGTCTTGGGATCTTCGACATATTTCCTAACTAGAGAGATGTGTAAATGTGCTAAATAAGGAAATAAATGAAATTTGATCTCATTGACACTATTTGCTTACAAAACTTTGGCCTTTGTAAGTTTGATCAGCAATTAGATTTTAATTTACTTAATTTCCTTGATTTGGACTGCAGTGCTGCACTGATAAGCTTAGCAAATAAAACAAACATTTTATCTTTTTGGTTCTAAGTAAGTATAATGGTTGCATTGGTATGGGATATCAAAGCCATCATGATAAGCATAAATATCTTCTAGCGGGAGCACATATTAACTAAAGAGACATGTGCATTATTAAAATTCACCGCACATTTAAGCTGGTTGACTTCAGCTACGGCATCTTGACCTGTGATGTTTCATGATCATGTTTATCGCTTTAAGCTTCTGTAGAGCGAGAGATAATGGACAGGTCGTGAATGGTGTTACTTTGCACTCTGATTTCTGAACTGCACATATTTGTTCTATTAGTACGCTTTCATCTTTCCTTTGTGGCTGTCTAAACGATTGATCTTGTCAACGAAAATCCCGTGCCAGATTTGAAATTGAGAGACATCAAGGTTGTCGAAGATTACTACAGATGGACTAACTTATTGCAGAAGATGGCACAAAGTAAGTGCCATGGTTGTGTGAAATTGGAGGAGCACATCAAGTTAGCTCGGGAATTGAAGGGACATAGTGAGGAAGTGAATGCCCTTAAGTTTCAAATGTCAGATGAAGCACTTCAGCAGATGCCTGACTTTCAGGGTCGGGTATGTGGCCTCATCTCAGTGGTTCTGCATGCTTCACGTTAGTTTGTGTAATTTATTTAGTATTGATCTCAATCCCCGTATATTTAACATACTATGCAGATTGATGTTCTCAAGGAAATTGGATGTATAGATGCTGATCTTGTAGTGCAAATTAAGGGTCGTGTTGCCTGTGAAATGAATTCTGGGGAGGAGTTGATATGTACAGAGTGCTTATTTGAGAATCAACTGAATGACCTCGAACCAGAAGAAGCTGTGGCAATAATGTCTGCCTTTGTCTTTCAGCAGAAGAATACTTCTGAACCTTCTCTTACACCGAAGCTTTCTCAAGCTAAAAAGAGGTATCCTGGTTTTTCAACGACACGTCTTTTGCACTTGATCTACGGGTATTGCAAAATACAATTATTTATCACTTTTGCTGTATCTCATCACATTTTGCTGACATGCCTATGCATCTTTTTGTTATATTATTAGTTACATCTGGGATTATAATTTTATTTTATGTCGCCTGGAGTAGTTTTCTGATCTGTTAAAGGAATTCATGGGCAAACCCTACCAAGTATTCTCAATGCAAATATGTGGATGCCACCTCTGGTACCATGTTTCAGGGAAAGAAAGAAACTGCTATTATATGCATCAACTGTCTTCTTGTAATTTTGTTTATCTAGGAAGTAAGATGCTTTAATTTAAAATGCTAGCTTAACAAACTCCTACAGGCTACAACAATATTGTACAGGAGTGCAGTTTAAGCACGCTCCTGAGGCCTGAGTGTATACACTATGTTTAGATCTATAATTTTAGTGCGGAAAATGAAATAGAAAAAGAATAGCATGGAAAACTAAGTGCAATCATATTTTGTTTTGGATAGGTAAGTATTAATTTTAAATGGATAGTTACAGGAATCTCTCTTGTCATTTAGTCTATATACAAGAAGACTCCTTCAGATTTGTGAAATTAGATCCCCGTGCCCAATGTCTATTGTACTATATATTAACCCAAGCTGTTAATTCCACAATAGAAAAATCAACAACCAGAAGTTTCTAGAAATTTCAATGTTACACTTGGTTCAATTGTATTTTGAAAATGGTGGTTTCTAAACCCCCTTGAGATTTGTCCAAATTTACAAAACTCTTTCTTTGGTTTGTTCAAACCCCCCCGGCCCGAAAAAAAAAAAAAAATTATCCAATTTACGTCTACTTCCCTTGAGATCTAATCTTCTTAACTTGTTAAAAGATTTTTAAATTAAATTTCAAAATGAATTCTAAATTGTTTTGATTATATTATTTATATCCTGTATTTTCTTTTTTTCTATCATCTTATCTTCTCCCCTTTTAAATTATTTAGCAATATCTATAGCATTGAGCCACCAACACATGAACAAGGAATTGGCTTCTAAAGTTCAAGAACCCCACACCTTTAAAGATTAACTTGCAATGTTTAGTTTGACCAGAAGAAAAATCTGTAAGCAAGGAGGAAGAGGCAACACTACAAATTCCGGGTCCACCCAAGAATAGTGTCATGGACCTGGATTTGGATTTTTAATTGTGTTCATGACATTTAATGAATTCATTGGATAAACCACGTGAGCTCTAATTGTGAAATTGGAAAACTTTATGAGAGGTATGTGTAATTTGACAAACCTTAAGAGGTGGTCCTGTAATTTGGACAAACATCAAAGGATGTATCTAACTTTATATAGCTTACTTATGCAATCCCAATATAGATATAATGTTTCAACACGACGTAACTTACTATCTTGATTTTCTTTATACTTATCATATATAGTTTTTGATCTAGTTGTTTCCATTTTAAGTTGGAATCATTCTATCACTTCACCAAGTTCATAAATTTGTTGCTTTCTTGTATTCACATCCGTTGGTTGATAGAAAATAGCGGTTCCCAAAAATGTACATAATCGTAAGGTTTAATGGCTCTTATCTTAATTGTAAATCATTAGTTATATCTTATCACGACGCTTGGATATTGAACCTCGAGTTTCCTGTACTTCAGATTGTATGATACAGCCATAAGACTCGGAGAGCTTCAGGCAGGGTTCAAGGTGCAGATTGATCCTCAGGAATATGCCCAGGAGAATCTTAAGTTTGGCCTAGTCGAAGTTGTATATGAATGGGCAAAGGTAGTGTCTCCTCTCCCTTTCCTCCCCTCCCCTCCCCCCACCCGGCTAGTTTCAATCTTCGGAGGAAGGTTGTATTTTCTTAGTTTTAATTATTGGGTTTATTTTTATAGCATGCAATTATTAGTTTTTAATTAAATTGTTTAATTAGTTAATCTTTTGATTGCTAGTTATAGATAATCAATAATTATTAATTAAAGTGTTTAATTAATTGTCTTTTGCCATAGTGTCAAATCATTTACATTTAGTCATTTCATTGATGCGAAATGACGTCACAAGCAATTATTAAGCTGCATAGGCAAATGAACAAGTACAATAAACTTACAGAGGTAACTCGCGTGTCAACCCATCAAATAATAGTTGATTTGCACCGACAATAAAATTTATAAATTTATGCGCCCACACATCTTCAGCTTATTGAACATGAACTTTTACCCTTTTGATCACCCGTCCACATGGAAAATAGAAGTCATAAATACTACCTATGAACAAATAAGAGAAACTAGCAACATTATTACAGATTTCCTATATGCTAATTGCATGCTAGACACGCCTAATGTAAAATTAGAGGAACGAGAAGAAAATGAAGCACAGAAAATAACAAAGCACTAGGCAAAAAGTTAAATAGAAAATCACGTCACTTAAGCATCCAAGTCTTTCACCACTACAACACCACCATGGATATTTACATTGCATACATTAACCACGCAGGCGAAATACTAAGACATAACATCTAAAGTTTTTCAACATTTATTTGTCCCAATAAGAACAGGTATCATATGAAACTCGTGAATAGTATCTTCCATTAAATTGTGAATGTACTTCACAATAAATACAAGTAGGGGTGTCACGAGCCGAGCCTGGCCAAATTTCTTCGCTCGAGCTCAAGCTTGACAAGCCTGAGGAAAATGAGCTCGAGTCATGGTCGAGTCGAGCTGAGATCGAGCTCGAGCTTAGAAAAAAATAAATAATTATCATATTTAATTAATATATTATTAATTTTGTATTACTATATAATTAAATATAATCATGATAAATATTAAATATATCATTTTTTATATGAATATAATATTATTAGATATTCTATTATAGATATGTATATATTAAAAAACAAATAAATATTTATAAATTAATAAAATATTATTTTTTATTCCGGCTCGTGAGCTTTCAAACAGGCATTTTTGAGCTCAAGCCGAGTCAAGCTTTTTTTTGAGTCGGCTCGGTTCGTTGGTCACCCTAAATACAAGTTACCATGCATGACATTTTCCAGGAAAATGGAAACATACATGTGTGTGTGTATTTATATATACTTATATATGAAATATCATACTATTATTTCCTGAAACAAAAGAAAAACATTCAATGTATCATGAGACATTTGGTTGTATATTCATTACAATTAACATTAGTTCAACATAATAAGAGTTTGAAGATATACCTATTCTTCAAGTGCTACGTGGCGAGCGCTACCTGCTTTCATAGCTTTAGTCTTTTGAGGTTTGCCGAAAAGAAGAATAAATTCCATTTGTTTTTCACACCATTCCTCAATTAAGATAAGAAAGAATGCTCATAAAAATTTCAAGAAACTGCAAATATTAGAGATCGAAATAATTTCATTACAGATGGCTTGTGAACTTAATTCATGAAAGAGAAAACACAACTGAATAGAATTAAATCGAATGATAAGGAAACAACAGAATACAAATAGCCAATACATGGAGAAACTGAAAACTCATTTCTCCAGACCTGAATGAAAATAGAAGCCGATCAACAATTCTTTAACACGGCTACTGAAACAATAAATAGCTATTATACAATGTCAAGCAAATATCTTCACATGACAGCTACAGAAATATCATCTATCTCTTCTTATAATCCATCTAAGTGCAAACACACGTATTAAGCTTCACAAGTCCATTATCGAAACAAACATCAAAATAAGATGTCTTACAAAGAGCAGAGCTGCAACTCCTAGACTAAAATAACACCACCCAACTAACACAAGATGGGGTAGCTTAACTCTCAAGAGAAGTCCAATCTATGAGACCTGGATTGGTTAATTACAGAGTTTTGCAAATAAGATCACAAAACAGCCAACAAAAATACTAAGTTCATTAACACGGTCAGAGACACATTAAAGAAAAAACAAGAAGAAATTATGTAAACTAAGCAACCGATCTTGACCTAGAACAAATACCTCAATTACGTTGATTTTAAAACATGGATCATAATAAACAAGTGAATGGCTTAAATACAGAAGTCTTATATGACAAATATAACAATAAGATAACTGCAAAATAAGGAAAGAAGAAAAACAATAAATTGATGCCAACTTAGCATGCTGCAATTTTAACAGCATTTGGAAACTGTGAAGAGTTCCCATGAATCACAAGATGTCTACACAGCTGTTCAAGGATCTCAACTCAATCAAAGAACCATTAGAAAGAGTCTCAGATAGTAACCCTTCAATGTGATGTGAGGTGAACCCAGAAATCTCTGCCTGATTAGATTTAGTAGATCATTTATAGAAATGGCAAACACATAGGCCTCGTTCACAACCTTTGATGGGATTAAGGGAAGTTGGGTGGGAGTTGAAGGTAATTGCAGGCTATGTCGATAGGGTTGTAAACGAGTCAGTCGACTCAAACAAGTCGTTTCTCAAGCTTGTTTGAATTGTTATCGAGCTTTAAAATTTGTGTTTGAGTTTGGTATGACTGTTAATCAAGCCGAGTTCAAACGAGCTTTAATCGAGCCGAATACGAGTTGAGCTCGAGTAGTTTGATTTTTTAGCACATTTTTTATCAATTTTTACTAATCGAGTTATGCTCGAGTCGAGCTTCAAACTTATTAAATACATATATGGTTGTTCAATCCTGGTTGGATATGCTAACAAACTGAGTTCAAACGAGCTTTTAGCGAACGATCTCGATTCTCGAGTAGTTTGGTTCGTCTGTCACCCCTATTTGTCGATGGAGAAGAAGATGAATAGTAGATTTTTTAAATTTTTGTTTATTTTTATATTTATTATATAAATATGAATATATATTATATATTCGTTGTTTATATATATATATATGTATATAAATGTGTTGGAACTATATTTTTTATATTTTATAGTTCCGTATTTAATTTGAATTTATCGTATTTAAGCAAATTGATAATTTGTCGTATTTAAATCGGGTTTAATTAAAATTGAAGCTCCGATATGATTCAATCGAGTTTAATTGGTTATAATCTCATAGATGAATAGTCGGCTTCAATTTTTTAAAATTATGTATTCAGTTCGATATCGAGATTGTGGTGGAATTTACAGTATTTAGTCAAATTTAATTGGTATTAGGTTTTAGGTGTATTTATGATTTACCATATTTGACTGGGTACAAAATAATCATTATATTATTGGGTCTTTTTTTAATACTATTAATTAAATTCCTTAATATTTTTAATTATAATTCTTTTTTATTTTATTGTATTTAGCCTCTCATTCCTTTTCATTTAATTACATTTACCCCCACTCACATGCAAGGGTAAAATGGTCTAAAAGCATAGTCAACAGTTAGACCAAGTCAACCCAGGGACAAAATCGGATTTTAGGAAAAACTCACGGATGGCATCAACATTTTACATTAAAAAATTTAACGGAAGGGTCTATTTGTCAGACGGAAGATGAGGTGAAGGAGGTGTTTGTAATTACTCAAACTCGAGGAGGTCGTTGTACATGACCCATAAGTTAGGAATTTTTGTTGTAATTTCCCAACACTTGCCATTTCTAGCCGTTAATGGTGATTGCTACTACAGTGCTATCGAGTTGAAATTAGTAGCCAATTAGTGGTGGTGAAGGGAGGTGTTCTATGCTGGGCTGAGACCATTGGTCTCGGCCCAACTCAGCCGTTGGATCCCCCCAATAGGGGGTGGGGTCATTTAGCAATTTAAACCCCCCCCATGTGGGGGATCCAACGGCTGTCGCTGGGCTGAGACCAATGGTCTCGGCCCAGCATAGAATTTCCCTGGTGAAGGTAGGTTGAATTTGCTGCCTGGTGTTTAGCGGCCACCACAGTAAGAAGTGAATTTCCTAATGTTCGAAATTTGTTTTTTGTTTTTTTTTTTTGAAAACGTGAAATAGTAGAAAGTTATATTGTCATGAATATTTAAAAAACATTTTTTGTTTTATACTCACTGTCCATATAGAATGTCCAGTGTTAGGCTTAACACTAAATTTATGAGATTTGAAACGGCGAAATATAAAAGTTTTGTGTATCTTTAATGGTTCGTCACTCAAAGTTAGTAGTGCTACATCATTAGTTGTTACAATTTTGTAACAAGTAGAGCACCAACTACACACCCACCTGAAAACCGCCATATACTACCACAAAGACCACTGCCCACTTGAATTAAATCAACAATCAGCACTTCATATACACTTATGAACATCAGATGTATACACGGGTGGTTAAGATGTGGATAGAGAATTTTTAGTTTTTTCCTCCACATACTACTTTTTCTTTCTCCACGTCCTAATCTCTTGTGTAGACATTTGACGTTCCTATGTGCATTAACAGGAAGTGTTGCTCTTTCATGTAATAGAGGATACAATAAATTAATGTCATCAGTATTTATTCTCAAAAAAAGGGGCAAAAAGAATAATCAGAAAAAGCAAAGTTCAGGGGCTAAAGTATCGAAGTGCCTCCAGTTCAGGTGCTTTAATTAATTTCACTCTCTCATTGTCATTCAAGTAACATTTCTTACTTCTTGAATTGACAGGGTACTCCGTTTGCTGATATCTGTGAGCTTACTGATGTTCCCGAAGGTATGATAGTTAGGACGATAGTAAGGTTGGATGAAACATGTCGTGAGTTTAGAAATGCAGCGGCAATTATGGGTAATTCTGCACTTCACAAGAAAATGGAAACTGCTTCCAATGCAATAAAGAGGGATATCGTTTTTGCTGCTAGCTTGTACATTACTGGGGTTTAGTTTTGTCCAAGCCAAAGGCATAAGAGATTTTGTCCTACTCTGTAGAAGGCCCTTGTTAAGTAGATGTCTGTTGTAGTCTTGTACTACACGGTGACAGTTTGATTTCTTTTCTTTTTGATGGTTGAAAAGTATGTTTGAATTTAACAGAGAGAAATATACAAGTTCTGTTGTAGGAAAGGTGTTAAAAGAGTATTTGTGCTATTACCAGAAAAAAAAAAATGATGTGATATTTGGATGAGTTGTTCAGAGAAAAACAGGTAATGATGTGATATATTTTTGTTTGTGAGAAATTTGTTTTGGTTGATATTTAGATATAGTTTTTTGTAAATATATTTTAGTCGAACTTATCGATTTAGAAATTAAAAAAATTAGGCAAAATAGATCTTATTTTTGAAATTCCCTTAGTTTACATTAGACTGTGATTAATTTGACTATCGATGTTGAGGAATAGCCGAATGAAGCCGCTTTAATCGATGAGTCTACTGTCAAATGATGAATAGTAAAAATATGTTTTTTCTCTTTTTTTGCAAGAATTTTTTCAATATTAGCTAATTTTTTAAAATTTTGCAAAATATATATAAAAATTTTGATATAGTTTTTTTATGAAAAAGTCTTGATAGCATGCCATCAAAAGCGTTTTTCAGAGAATTTTCTCTGAAAAATGATTTTTCAGGAATTACCAACTAATTAAGGATTTTTTACTCTTTTTGAAGAAAGTTTTTGAAAATTAGTTAGTTTTTCCAAATCTCCAAAAATATACATCATTAAGATTACTTTTTAATAAAAAAGTCTATAAGTTTGAAGTATAATTTTAAATTTAGGTTCACATTGTATGTATAATTTCGAATGAGTAGTTATAATTCTTAGGTTTAATTAGTAATATAAAAGTATAATTTTATTTTTTGAACTATAGTTTGTACGTATAATTTTGAATTTAGTGTTAATTTATGGTTTGAATTTTGATATTATATAGAAAATACTGAGGGCGAACACAGTTAATGTTTTAATATACACGGATAGTCAAATTTTTGAAGACTCAAATTCAGTGAGATATATCATTCGTCCAAGCACTAACATGAGAATTTGTTGTACGATCACATATGCTGAATTCATATATGCGAGAATTTTTCATTAAAAGTAATTTTAAAATTTGAATTTGAAAAGAGAAATGTGATGAGGGAGAGGACAATGGAGATCAAAGACGATCATACTTTAGAGTTTTTCTTAGATCGTAACATTGTTGATGAATTCGTCTAGTTTTATTTTGAGAAAGAACCAATTCAACATCAGGGTCAATACATGTCGTCGTTAACCCAAGTGACGTCGTTACAACCACCCCAATTATGCCGTATTTTACACAGCCCACAGTACCAGATTTAAATACGCAGTCATAATCACATGTGTGGGAAAATCGCGAGTTTCACGATTTTTTTCCAAGTGGTGTGGAGAGTTCTACAATTCACGATTTGCATCAAGGTAGTTTATTCTTATATTTACATTGTGTCATCATATTTATTACCAAATTTCATATTTGTGTAGATTATTTTTCTTTTCTTTACAGAATGTAAAACAATTTAACCTTTTGTGATTTGCATTTTTTGGTGCTTCTACAACGGGTCATTTGTTTGGCCGTTTTGAAACTGTACAAAATTTCCCTTTGGATTTTGTAATTCCTGACGTGTAAGCAAGTAATTATGAATCTAGTAATAAGTTTCATATATATTGTATTGCTTTTATTTGTGACTTGTTATTTTTATTTTTACATATTGTCATCATATTTATATTTAATTGCAGGTCCGTCTACACAAAATCCCCATTCGAGGAATTTTGTAATTCCTGACATGCAAGCAGGTACTTATGAATCTTATAATAAGTTTCATAATGGTTGTATTCCTTTGATTCATGACCTGTTATTCTTATTTTTACATGCTGTCATCATATTTCTCTTTAATTGCAGGTCCGTCTACACAAAATTCCCCTTTGGTAAATCCTCATTCGAGGAATCTTGTAATTCTTGATATGTAAGCAGGTAATTATGAATCTTCTAATAATTTTTATAATGGTTGTATGCCTTTGATTCGTGACTTGTTATTCTTATTTTTACATGTTGTCATCATATTTATCTTTAATTGCAGGTCCGTCTACACAAAATCGTCATGAATTTGAGCATCCCAATTTTGACTCTAGTGATTTTGCAGACATTGAGAATGATGATATTGGGAGTGACGATGACAGTGATGATTCTGACTGTTCGATCCATATTCAT